>JACEEZ010014070.1:262500-290000 GCA_016584305.1 Chionoecetes opilio | reverse complement strand
TACGTATGAGTATGAGTGATTACATACGTTTGTTTTTTACGTTGGAGCCTATAGCGCCTGCAGGTGTAGGCCCGTCGTGATGTTGGTCGCCCTCGCCCGTCAGTGGCGCAAGCTGTATTTTTATAGTGAGCCTGTGGTTACTGGTTACAGAAGTTACCATGATCACTCGCTTCTTCATTTTCTTCTTCCACATCTTTGTATTCTTCTTCATCCTACTTCTCTTCTTCTTCCATCTCTTTCTTTTTCTTTTTCTTTTACTTATTTTCTTTCTTTTTTTCTTCTTCTGCCAATGTTTTTTCTTCTATTTTTTCTTCTTCTTCTTCTTCTTTAAATCTTCGTCCTATTCCTATTTCTTAAAGAGAGAGAGAGAGAGAGAGAGAGAGAGAGAGAGAGAGAGAGAGAGAGAGAGAGAGAGAGAGAGAGAGAGAGCAGAGAGAGCGAGAGCGAGAGCGAGAGCGAGAGCGAGAGCGAGAGCGAGAGCGAGAGAGAGCGAGAGCGAGAGCGAGAGCGAGAGCGAGAGAGAGAGAGAGAGAGAGAGAGAGAGAGAGAGAGAGAGAGAGAGACTCACCGGAATGACATAAACAAAAAGACGAACGTCATCCGTCATTGTCTCCGGAACGTCTCGCCTCATCCTCCAGCTCCTCTCCTCTTCCTCTTCCTCTTCCTCTTCCTCTTCCTCCTTTTATTATTTTATTTCTTTCCTCCTGCAGTGCCTTGCTCGTTCAATAAATGCAGGTCTTTCCTTTGAAACTACTGTCCTTTACTGGTACAGGTTGAGGTTCCCAAACTCGGCAACCTCGGGACCAGCGCCGAGCCGAGTAATGGAATTTTCCGACTTTTAGAACGTAGATATATTAAGGGGAAAAAAAGCATGAAAATCACATGAAAAAAATTGAAAAAGAAGAAGTACACAACATAACAGTGTACACAACTCTACAGTCAAAACACCACTGAACAATAACAACAAACAAATCGGCGGGAGAAACCAAGCCGCCTAGTGTGGTGGCACCTAGCGGCCGACCCGGCAACTACGCGCCGGGTTTTGGGTGTTCTGCCGTGTTTTGGAAAATCCGGAACCATAGCCGAGTTTTGGGTGTTGCCGAGTCTTGGGATGCCGAGTTTGGGAACTTCAACCTGTACTAATAGCATTATATCCTCATGCGTATATTTATATCTTCTTCCTACAATTATTTATCTTCTCAAGTTGTGTTAATATAATAATAATAATAATAATAATAATAATAATAATAATAATAGTAAGTCTTTTCTTGTCTTTCTTTGTTTTTCTGAAGATCTTTTTCATTAATAATTATATGCTTCTAACAAATCCGATTTTTGTTCCTGCATTTTTTTCAGATTTCTTCTGTACCTATTTCTTACTTCGTGATATCTCGAATTTCTTCCATTGGGATTTTCTTGTATTGTTGCAGATAAGTTTTTCCTTGATAGAAAATATATCCTGTCTTTTTTTATATAATATTTTTGCATTTTACCTGTCATTAGAGATTCTTTGTCTCTACGCCCTTGCATTTCGTATTCGTATTTAGTTTCTGTCATTTGCCGCACCTATTCTTCCCGTATTGTCTCCTTCAAGAAACACTCAATAAATGTGTATCTCTGTGAGGGAAAACAAGTGCGATGACGTCACTACTCGTTACCTCAAGTTTCCAGGATACGGTGAAGCTGGGTAGGGTGAGGGCCGTAAGGGTGATGTAAAACACTGTCTAAAATAAGAGGTAAAATTACTAAAGTCTCGCTCAAACAAGTACTTACAAACAACAACACCACCAGGCTCCCACCCCTGCTACCTGGATTACAACAGCCTTCCTCTCTACCATAGGCCACTGATAACACGAGACATAGGGACGCCGGCAGACTGGGAAGGTAGCTGACCTGGGCAGCAGAGGACGAAGAAGTCGTAACAACAGAAGAGAAGAGAGAGAGGAACTATCCGTGTTCCGATGGGATCTCTTCTCCCTTGGACAACCGGTGCCAGGCGCATCGTAACCTGCACACCAGACCAGGGCAGACATTCAGAAAGAGTTAAAGGGCACGGTGTTTAGCTTAACTAACTTCCTCTATTTGTACAACCCGGAAGTCGCGGGGATTCTGGTACGAGATATGGCAGTGGCGCTACGGTGTCACTATGGGTGATCTTTTCCGCTTGATAATCTCTCTATTCGTAACTGGTCTTCCTGCCATTTGGGGGAAGCAACCCCCCCGGGAGGTGGGTCACAAACCCCGGCTAACACCCGATACCCATCACGGCTGGATGGACAAGGGCTTGGGGTTTTATTAAGGAAAAGGGAGCCATTATACCTTCAGTCTGATGCGTGGCGGTTGGTGGCAGCTACCCGCCGGGGTGGTGAGGCGAGGTGGTCTCGGTCAGGGTCTCGGTGAGGTGCCGCATTTCACCACTCGGCTCATCACCCCATAATAAACTCACCACGAGGGTAGGAGATAGGTTTAAGGCCTAATTTCATTTGTATACTTGCCCTGTTCAGTTCTTGAGTCAGAAAACATCATATATACTCAATTTATGAGTATTTTTATGTATATTGCGTGCTCTACGCCACCCCTACCGTGGTCGCTTTGTTTTGACAGCTTAACGTCTTTAAGTACGTCTGCAGAATGCCAAAAGTTGCCCAGAACAGCTGTTGGAAGTCGCTAGGTCGTGCAGACCGGAAGTAAGCCTCTCTGAATGTAGCCCCAGAGGGCTTCGAGGCTTCGTTTTGAAGCAGATGTCGGGGTGTGGTGAAGACGTTGCGGGGGAACGAAACAGTCTCAACCGGAGCCACGAACGGACTAAGCAGGTTGTGGAAGAGGAAGGAGGGGGCGAAGGAGGCGGAACAGTCACCCGAACGCCTGAAAGTGGTGGTTCGCCCTTACAATCTCAGTAAAGTCATAAAGACCATTTGGACACCACCAATGAAAAATAAAGGAGTAAAGAAGGACGATCAGGGATAAAAAGGTAAGGTTAGCGAGGCCAGAGGAGCGTTGAGGGAGGGAAAGCTGTTGTGGCGAGGAGGAATGGAGTAAAAAAAGACAGAAATATATTGAAATGTAGACACATAATTTCCTTCTTCATTTTCCTTCCCTCCATTTTCTCCTTTCTTCTTGTCATCCTTAAATCGCCCTCCTAATATAACAACAAGATTAGGAAATACAATATATATACAACGAAAAAACAACAGGAATAGCAACAAAAACAGCAACTACTACTACTTCTATTATTATTAGTATAATATTACTGCTGCTACTACTAGTACTACTTCTACTACTACTACTACTACTACTACTACTACTGCTGCTGCTACTACTACTACTGCTACTGCTACTACTACTACTACTACTACTACTACTACTACTACTACTACTGCTACTACTACTACTACTGCTACTACTACTACTACTACTACTACTACTACTTATACTACTACTACTACTACTGCTGCTGCTACTACTACTACTGCTACTACTACTACTACTACTACTACTACTACTACTACTACTGCTGCTGCTACTACTACTACTACTACTACTACTACTGCTACTACTACTACTACTACTACTACTACTACTACTGCTGCTACTACTACTACTACTACTACTACTACTACTACTACTACTGCTACTACTACTACTACTACTACTACTTATACTACTACTACTACTATTACTACTACTACTACTGCTACTACTACTGCTACTACTACTACTACTACTACTACTACTACTACTACTACTACTATTACTACTAAAACTGACACAACAACAAGTGTTACTACTAGTATACTATTGCTACTACAACTAAAACAACTACAAATACTACTATATATTACTACTATTACTCCTACTACTAATAATAATAATAACAAAAGCTACAACAATAATAACAGCAACAGCAAGAACAAGAACAACATCAACAATAACTACTACTATTACTGCTACTATTACTACTTTTACGTACTACTACTACTACAATTAATTTTGCTACATAACGTACAAGTATATCACACTCATGGCACCATCGCAACACTAACCACCATTCATTCCTGCTATTATGATCCATTGACGAAACCGCACCCTTTTTGAGGAAGTCAGAGAGGCTGTAGCAAAGTTGAGGGGTGGAAAGGCAGCTGGTGTTTGCAGGTGCATATCTAGGGAAAGTAGCGCCCAGGGCAAGCACTGGAATTGCGCCCCTGGTGGTGGGGGTGAGGAGGGAGCGAAGCGATTCTCTGCAGCTTAGGGTCCGAGAAATTTTCGAAATATGAGCAATTCTAGGAACATTTTTAATCGATATCCAAAGCTATATTTCCGTAATTTATTTGACTCGGCGCTTCCGCTTTGATTAAGAACATTTTCGAAATATGAGCAATATAGGAGCATTTTGAAGCCACATTCAAAGCTATATTTTGGTAATTAATTTGACTTGGCGAGGAAGATTTGGCGACCCCTTTGAGTGGCGCCCAGGGCACGTGCCATGCCTGCCACACCCTAGATACGCCACTGTAGACCGTTGACAAATATGTTGACAGGAAGCAGCAGCAGATAAGAGCTTCATACGAGCGCGACATAGTACGTGGTAAATGTCATCATTGTTTAGTCTTGCGTGTGAGATTACAAACGAAGCAGACATATCGGGTCCCTGGATGTTGGTAACGGTGGTGGTGTGTTGGGAGGGTATGAGTTGTCGTGCCGTGCCTCAAGAATGTTCCCAAGCGGAAATTGTTGCTGGTACCACGAGTACGGACCTGCAGCCTGTCTTAAAGGAATATGTGAAAGAAAGGAACTACATGAATCAATTCTCTCACCTATATATTGAGGATGATTTTCAAGGGGTTACTATAGAGGTTGAAGGAACAGACACCACAACAACGATGTTCTTCCCGGCTCGGCATGAGTGTTAGGACTCAAGCAAGCACTGCATGGTGGGGGGTGGGGGTTAGATGTTGGTACTTCGAATCAAAGAAAACCATATGGGGCTTCATGTATACTGGGGACTGTTATTGGTGGTGTGAGAAGAGCCACACTTCCCCGCAGGAACGCCCAAGCTATCGTGTACTAGCTGTCGGTCCTTCAAAATGGCGTGGCTCCCGTCCACCAAGCAACTGTGAGTGGCGACCATGGACACCACAACCCACGCCTCACAGCTATACAACCTGCAGGGATCCTCCACTCACCCGCATCACCACCACCACCACCAGTCCCGCCACCACTACCACCACCACCCTTCCCACCACCACCACCAGTCCACCCGCCACCACCAACATCCCCAGTCCCTCTACCACCACCAGTCCCGCCACCACACCACCGCCAGTCCCCCCACCACCACCTCTACCACCAGTCCCGCCATCACCACTACCACCAGTCCCGCCACCACCACCACCAGTCCCGCCACCACCAATTACCAGTCCCGTGAGCACCACCACCACCACCATTTCCCGCCACTACCACCACCATCCCCCAAATCCCGTCACCACCACCACCACCAGTCCCGCCACCACCACCACCACCAGTCCCGCCACCACCGCCACCACCATCTCCACCCCTTGGATAGTAGCGATAGTAGCGATAGTGTTGTTGGTCTTGGTGTTAATGGGGGTGCAGGTGGTGGTGGTGGTGGTGTTGCGCCTAAGGCGTCACACAAGAGCTACAGCATCACGCAAGGGTGTGTGTGTGTGTTAAACATGCAAGAGAGAGAGAGAGAGGAGAGAGAGAGAGAGAAGAGAGAGAGGATAGAGAGAGAGGAGAGAGGAGGAGAGGGGAGAGAGAGAGAGAGAGAGAGAGAGAGAGAGAAGAGAGGAAGAAGAGAGGGGGGGAGGGAGGGAGGGGGAAGAGAGAGAGAGAGAGAGAAGAGAGAGATAGAGAGAGAGAGAGAGAGAGAGAGAGAGAGAGAGAAGAGAGAGAGAGAGAGAGAGAGAGAGAAAGAGAGAGAGAGAGAAGAGAGAGAAGAGAGAGAGAAGGGGAGAGGAGAGAGAGAGAGAGAAGAGAGAGAGAGAGAGAGAAGAGAGATAAATTTCCAGCTCAAAACGTTTTATTGTGAAATATTATACACATTATACATAATACATATATAATTAAGGGTACAAAATAGACAAAGGGCCACCCCCCATGCAGGTTGCAGGGGAAGATTGCCATGATTAATGAAGTTAGATAGTACAATGTTAATTACATTCAGATATGCATATACAAAAGACTATTTTATGTTACATATATATTAAGTCCTTTATTGAGGCATTGGAAAACTTTTGGGTGACGTTTTTTGACATGGATAAGGTTACAGGGTTTTGTAGATAATAGTGCAGCAGCCCAGCATAGGAAGCATTGGCACAGCTGCCTCTAAAAGAGATACTTTCTGGACATTCCATTACATAATGGCGGAGTGTGTGCTTCTCTTCTGTTTTTACACGGTTAAATTTTTGCATATTGATGTTGTCACTGCCAGCTACCTCCCACATGTACTTATATGTATAGTAATACATACTTAATGTATATACTTAGCTACTATAACACAACCTGCTGGCGCCTAGTATTAGTCCTTTTGTATGTATGGGGTTGACACCCTTTTGTTAAGTCCATATATGTAGTGAGAGAAACAGACTGACCGAGCATGCTGTCAATATGTCTCTTATTGTAATTTTTCCTTTTTTCGCACACATTTTTGTTTTAGACGGCTAAGGGACAGAGGGAGCGGAAACCCAACACCATCCTTAGTCGTAGCACTGTTGGCGATTTTCATCTGCACGCTCGTTACCCGCTACTATCCCACAGGGGTGAGGGGGACCATATAAAGTTCACAGTTCTGTCCTGACACCGTTATCTTATACACAAGTTTATCATTCTGTTCACGAGGACGGTGTGAAGAGGTTCCTGGATGTTTATCGACTGTAGGGCAGTCGTGCTGTCAGAGGCAATGATGACGTCCCCGGCCTCTCGCTTTGACTGCTGCCAGAGCCGCTGCTATCCCGAGAAGCTCCGTTTGGGTCGAGGAGCAGCCATCAGATGCTCGGATGCTTAGCGCCCGGTGTTCCACCCCGGCTTTCCCCCTTGTAGTACACGACCCCGGCCCCCGCATGCACCGTCCTCATCCCAGCGACCCGTCGGTGTACGGGATATTGGGACACTCAGGGAGGGCATTCAATCTACTAAGGCAGTCCTGCCTCATCAGCTCACATGGTACATTACACTTTTTAAACCCTTTGATGGCAGAATAGGACACATTGAAAACTGGCAGTTCCCAGGGAGGGAGATCAACGGGTTTTGTGCTCCCTATCATCCATGTATTTATCAAAATTAAATAAACTGAGCAGTTTCCTGACTGATGAGAGCCAAACATTACACTTTTCTTTCCACTTAGGATTGAAAAGAGCCTCATATAAACGGGACCATCATCATTAGTATTTAGTGATCTCATAATTTGGAGGGCTGCCATTTGCTGTACTCTATGTGTGAGAGGTGGTAATCCTATCTCGTGTCCTGCACTATCCTGCTGTGTTGATCTTGGGCACCCTAAAATTATCCTAATTGCTGTATTTTGAATGACTTCCAAGTGCTTTAGATTTTCCTTTGTTAAGACGTGTTAGGGGGCTAGAGTTTTATTCTATGACTGATCTGATTAAGGAAACAAAATAGCCTCTTAAGGACGGAGACAGACACCCCACTTCTCCCCATGCCACCTTCCTTAGCAACGCTAGTCGAGGCTGACAGATGTGCTTCAGTCTGGTACTTTTGTTGTGTCTTGTGTTGCAATGCCCAACAGTACACCCATATACTTGTAGGTGGAGACTTCTAGAATTTTCCCTTGTAGTTTTTAGGAAGCTTTATCCCCATGCCGTTTATACAGCACCTTGCTTTTCCCTGGTGATATGATGAGGCCGATGGAGTTTGCACAATCTCCCCAGTGTTCGCAACGCGTTTTTTTATGTGTGTTTATGAGTCAGCTTGTAGCACTATGTCATCAGCATAACAGTAATAACAACCCCATCAAATTTGAAAGAAGCAATGATATTCATAAGTGCGTTTGAAAAGCATTGGGGAGAGACAACCCCCCTGTGGTGTTCCTAATTCCATGTGTTTTCCCCCCTGGAGTAAGCCCCTCAAAGTAGACTCGACTGTGTCTGTCTGTTAGGTATTCTTTTACTATTCTGATGATGGTCCCCGAGTCATATTAGATATTGGGATAAGATGACACTGGGGTTAGCTCTATCAAAGGCTCCCTTCAAATCAATAAAAACATTAAATTGTTTCCTTATTTCCAGCAAGGACTCTATGAATGCAATTTTGTGTGCTCCTGCCAGGAATGAACCCCTACAAATGACTGGAGAGCTGGGTTTGATACTATATAGTAGACATTAAGGACTTTCTTTCAAAGCATTTGCACAGAAAAGAGGTGAGAGTATTGGTCTGAAGGACCCTGGGTTTCCTGATTTGGGATAGGGAAAAATAAAACTTTTTTTCCACGGTGTTGGTAGGCGTTCCCCGCTTTCCATATCATTTGTAGATTTGCAGAACAGGATTGCCATCAATCGTCGTAGGGAAGCAATTACCATCGTAGGTGACACCAAACCATGCCCGGGTGCCTAGAGCTTGCCTTTTCCAGGCTCCTGACGAGCTCCTCCCTTCGGTGATGGGCATGTTATTTGGGACATTAGGGTCGAGTAAAGCTGCTTCAATCTTCCCAATACGATTCCTGGCGTTGGTGGCGAGAGCACTTCGCACCTGCAGGGGCAGAGCAGTCATAGCTGGAGGCGTCCACCCCCTCCTGCATGAGTTCGTTGCTCTTCTTTGATGGGTCAGGGTGGAGGGGCGATGGTGCTTTCCTCCCTTGTACGATTTTGATCTTCCTTGACACTTCAGCAAGTGGCGTTCTGTGATCCATGGATTGTAGAAAGGACGTCCAGTATTTTTCTCTTGCTTTCTTCTTGACATCTTGCCCTTGATGCCCCATCCGCTTGAGTATCGTCAGGTTATTACGAGTGGGGTTGTTTTGCCATTGATGCTTAATTTTCTTGTATTGTCTGTCAATCCGCTGAACGGCTTCATCACTGTTATAACCATCTCTTCATTTCACTCATTTGTGTTCCTCTTTCCCCTGCCTGACTGTCTATTAATTTTACTCTCCAGTTGGTATATTATGTCTGTATTGAACTCTTCTGTCGATGAGGCGGTGAAATGTTTATACCAATTATTCATTTGTTCCCTAATGCGTTGCTCATGTTTCTTCGGAACACACAGTCTCTTTCTGGGCATACTATGTCTCCTTACTGTATCAGGGAGAAGGATCTCTCCATACACACCAAAGTGGTCGGATGTCAACGTGTCAACCACCTCACAGTGATGACTCAGTGCAGGGTCATTGATCAGACAGATATAATCAAGCTTGTTCCCCTGTAATTGTGCTGGCTCAGGTTCATTGAGAATATTCAGAACATCTTGGTTGTTTACCATGAAAGAGACAAGCTTTTTCCCATTATTGTTGGAGCGCCCAGAGGCATTATCTCCCAGCTTATAATGGTAGGCATTCAGATCACCATCAAAAGGCTTGGGTGAGCAGGGAAGGGAGGGAGGAGACAGCGACATTAATGGCCGATGGGAGTGTATGGGAAGGGTGGGAATGGTTTACTCTCTCTCTCTCCCTCTCTCTGTCTGTCTGTCTGTCTCTCAGTAGAATATTAGGACAGTATCAATAACACACCAATCGTTGTTCACTGTCCGCCGCCGCCGCCATGGAAACAAAAGCCCAGAGTCACAAAACACCGGCTGCCTCACTCAACCCCCGACACCACAACCTGCCGCCACACGCCCTCGGCGCCACAATGATATGGAAATGGCGCTGCGCCCCGCACCCCTGCTGGGGGGCTTCCGTAGCCTGCAGACCACCGGTGACTGGTGACATCATCAATGATGTCATTGAGGAGTGGGAGATCTGCCTCACCTCGCGCCCCGCGCCCCGACTTGGGTGCTCCGTAGGCTGCATGCCACCGGTGACTGGTGACATAATTTATGATGACATAGAGTAACCTGCCCCGCCATGGATCTTGCCTTCACGTCGGCCTGCTCTGCATATATGGCTGTACCCACAGAACCAGGAAAGGTATCACTGTATTTCATCGGATTCTATGGTTGTGAGACATGGACACTAAATAGCGACTAGAAGGCGCGAATCGATGCCCCTGGTAATAAGTGTCTTCGCAAAATCATGGGGTCGCTGGGATGATTACGTGTCAAATCAGCATTGCATCTGAGACTGAATCGAGGCCTATTACCTGCATAGTCCGTCAGCGCAAACTTCGGCTATATGGGCATGTGGCACGCTACCCTGAAACCGATCCTTCCCATCGGGTTGTATCTGTAAGAGACAATCCGGCGTGGAGGAGACCAAAGGGGCGTCCACAAGGCTCGTGGCTGGGGCAAGTTGATGTTTCATGTCGAGAGTTGCTCGATATTGGAAAGGAGCCTGCATGGGAACTCGCGCGTGGTGACCCCCGGGAGTGGCGTCGTAGGGTGGGCGAGGCGACGGCCCCCCCCCCCCCCCCTGGCGCATGCCCCCAATGATTGATTGATTTATTAAAATCATCAACCAAAGAGAGAGAGAGAGAGAGGGGAGAGAGAGGAGAGGAGGGGAGAGAGAGAGAGAGGGGAGAGAGAGAGAGAGAGAGAGAGAGGGGAGAAGAGAGAGGAGAGAGAGAGAGAGAGAGAGAGGAGAGAGAGAGACGGTTTATCAAAAAAATCCCTGTGGAATCGTCTCTTCCTCTGACAACCACATTTGACACGCAACAACAAGAAAACAAAATCCTGGTGTGTGGTGTGTGTGGTGTGTGTGTGTGTGTGGGGTGTTTTGTGTGTGTGTGTGTGTGTGTGTGTGTGTGTGTTGTTGTTGTGTGTATTTTGTGTGTTGTTGTTGTTGTGTTGTGTTGTGTGTGTGGTGTGTGTGTGTGTGTGTGTGTGTTTTGTGTGTACGTGTGTGTGTCGCGTGGATCCTTCCCAAACAACCTGAGTGACTGTCATTTGTTCAGATTAACAAGCGAATTTCCCCTCTCTCTCTCTTTCCCCTCCTCTCTCTCTCCCTTATTTTTCTCTCCTCCTCTCTCTCTCTCTCTTCTCTCTCTCTCTCTCTCTCTCTCCTTCCTCCTTCTTCTCTCCTCTCTCTCCTCTCCTCCTCTCTCTCCTCTCTCTCTCTCTCTCTTTTCTCTCTCTCTCTCTCCCCTCTCTCTCTCTCTTCTGGTGAAAACGTTTCAAGTGATTTCTTGATTAAATTTATCAAAAAGAAAAAAAAACAGGATTACCCACCATTAATGGAAATCCACGAACCACTGTTTAAAACAAAGTCAAAAGTTTCGATTCAGCGTTATAAGCAGATTTTTTTTTAAGGGGTGAGCACCATCTGTGATTGTACAAAGGCTACAGTTAAAGCTGACATCTGCATTTAGGAAGCAACGTGATGCAGGAAAGGAACCAAAGAATACTTATATATGAAATTTTGTTGAATATATGTTATAATATAAGACCATACCAATAAAGGGTTGATGGGTAATACTGGAGGCGAAATAAAGAGCAGCAGGGAATCCGTAGTGTTGCACCTGCCGCACGAAGGGAGAGGCGAGGGACGGAAGGAACGTCAAGCCCGCGAGTAATACATCACACCAAAATTAAATGTGGTTGGCGGCTGTCCTTTTGGGGGAGGTTGAGACATTTAATATTCCCTGGTGACGCGGCAGGTGAGGTGGGAAGCTCCCTCTCTACCACCGCCTGGCTGAGGCTGATGAGCAGGAAGCCAGAGTGAAAAGAACCAGTTCAACGTAGATTATTGCATCTTATATGATTTTACACGCTATATCTCTCTCTCTCTCTTCTCTCTCTCTCTCTCTCTCTCTCTCTCTCTCTCTCTCTCTCTCTCTCTCTCTTCTCTCTCTCTCTCTCTCTCTCTCTCTCTCTCTCCTCTCTCTCTCTCTCTCTCGTTCTCTCTCTCTCTCTCTCTCTCTCTCTCTCTCTCTCTCTCTCCTCTATATATTCTATTATTATATATATATATATATATATACTTTTTTATTTTTCTTACATCATAAGAGTCTGGATAAGGGCAAAAATAATAGAAGTAATAAAAACCCTCTGTACAGATATAAAGCAGGTATAAAGAAATTTCTATATATTTCTAAACAGGTATAACGACATTTTAAAACAGGGGGTGGGCCGAATTAGTTTTGGAGTCTTGATACACTTCTCTTGAAATCATTTGAGTGGTAGGAAGATGGAAAAAAATAAACAGGAAAATAATTCCAGAGTTTACAAGTGAAAGGAATGAAAAAGTGAACAAGAGTCCCCGTCTGCTTCGCCAGTGTATCAATGAGCTGGCGCGTCTACTTGCCTCACTATTTAAGCATTGCCTTCAGACTAGCATCTGGCCTAAGTCCTGGAAAATAAGTAATGTGGTTCCAGTTCACAAGGTCCTCGTGCTGCACGCCAGCAGCACGAACACTCTCCTCTCTTTTCTCTTTTTTCAAAGCATCTCTCTGACGGGCTCAAGCTAGCCCGTGGTTCTCCCCTGCTGGAGGCCCGAAAAAAAAAAATTCACAAGTAGGGTGGAAAGTCTGAAGCCAAAAAATGACCGCCCTGTGTCCCTGCTGCCGGTGCTCAGCAAAGTGATGGAGACTCGTAGCCCCGAGAGTCACGAAGCACCACGAAGCGAGAGTCTCGAAAGGCACCACCTGCTCTGCACCAGGCAGCTTGGGTTTCGGCAGGGGAGGTCAGCGGCAGACCTGCACCTACTGCTGGCTTCTGACCTGAGTGCCGCCCTGGACCAAGGCAAGGCCACTGCCGTCGTGGCGCTGGACATTGAAGACGCCTTTGACCGGGTGTGGCATGAAGCTTTGGTCACAAAGCTCCGCGCCGCCGGCATAGACGGGGCACTCCTGCCACTCCCCAGGGACTATCTGAGGGACAGACACCTGAGAGTGACTGTTAGTGGTCGGGAGTCCGAGGTGCAGCCCATCAGAGCAGGTGTGCCTCAGGGAAGCTGCCTCGGCTTCCTCCTTTGGTACATTTACATTAATGACTTGCTACACCTCATCCCAAGGACGAAGGCCTTTGCGGATGACATCACCCTGACCCAGAGCTACATCTCAGAGGAGGAGACTGCCACCACGTCCCAGCTCAACGACAGGCTAAGCCGCATCGCAGCCTGGGGCAGCATGTGGCAAGTCAAGTTTGCTTCCCACAAAACGCAGTTCCTCAACGTCTCCAGGTCGGGTGCAGCTCTGCGCCGTACCTTCAACGGGAACACATTGGCACCGCAAGACAAGGTGGAGGTACTGAGGGTCACCTACGACTGTAGGTTGACCTTCAGAGCCCACATCGAGCTTCTAGTCAGAGAGACCTTAAGGAAACTGGCATCTCTGAGGGGGATGTCGTAGCTTCTCGACGGTAGGGGACTGGAAATCCTCTGCAAGGCGCAGGTTTGCTCCTCCCTGGAGTACGCGTGTCTCGCATGGGGTGGCGCGGCCAATAAACACCTCGCTCTCCTGGACAAGGTACAGGACCGAGCGGTGAGGATCATCAAGGACAGCAATGCCGGATAGGAGCAACATATCCACACCCTCCAACACCGAGTGTAGTGGCGGGACTCATTATATATTATATAAAGTTAGGCACTCTGTGACATCACTCCGTGAATACTTTATTGCTGTTGAGTTGGACATAATGAACGAAGTTGAAAATGCAGCATTAGCATAGGAGTGATTTACTCCTATGATTACATACTTACAATAAGTAATACTTAAAATATTATAAATGCATGAGAGAGAGAGAGAGAGAGAGAGAGAGAGAGAGAGAGAGAGAGAGAGAGAGACGAGAGAGAGAGAGAGAGAGAGAGAGAGAGAGAGAGAGAGAGAGAGAGAGAAGAAGAGAGAGAGAGAGAGAGAGAGAGAGAGAGAGAGAGAGAGAGAGAGAGAGAGAGAGAGAGAGAGAGAGAGAGAGAGAGAGAGAGAGAGAGAGAGAGAGAGAGAGAGAGATGTTACGAGAAGTAAGATTCATCGATTAGATCCTGGTCGGTAAATAAACTTTCTTCCTTATCTTATATTAATTATATTTTTGATTCCACAACCCTTTATCCATATTTCCTCCTCCTCCTCCTCCTCCTCCTTCTCCTCCCTCCTCCTCCTCCTTCCTCCTCCTCCTCCTCCTCCTCCCTGTGTCCTCCTTTACCTCCCTTTTCATCTTCCTTTTCTCTTCTCCATATTTTTATCGTCTTCTTATTTTTCTCTTTCATCATCATCAACATCATCTTCGTCTTCTTCTTTTTCCTTTTCTCCTCGCTCCTCTTTTTTTCTTGTTAACATTCTACTTCGCCTCTCTCTCTCTCTCTCTCTCTCCTCTCTCTCTCTCTCTCCTCTCTCTCTCTCTCTCTCTCTCTCTCTCTCTCTCTCTCTCTCTCTCTCTCTCTCTCTCTCTCTCTCTCTTCTCTCTCTCTCTTCTCTCTCTCTCCTCTCTCACTCTCCTCTCCTCCTCTTCCTCCTCCTTCTCCTCCTCCTCCTCCTCTTCTCAATCGTGGCTGGCATCATGACAATGAAGTCCTTTCGCCTGAGAGACTCACAAAAAGCATTCTAATTAATTACTGGAGCAAAAGATGCACAGAACAAAGACAAGTGAGGGAAAATGATTATAATTAGGAGGCTGCAAACCCTGAAAACAAGTGCGTCGGTGAGTAAAGACGAAATTGATAAATTGATTAGTGTGTTTGTGTGTGTGTGTGACTGTGTGTGTGTGTGTGTGTGTGTGTGTGTGTGTGTGTGTGTGTGTGTGTGTGTGTGTGTGTGTGTGTGTGTGTGTGTGTATGTGTGTGTGTGATTGTGTGTGTGTGTGTTTGTGTGTGCGCGTGTGCTTTTAGACTCACTTGAAAACATGGAAGGTTGAGGGAAATTGTAATCATTCTTGTTATTTCACCGAATGTTTAGTAAAATGACGAAAAGTGATGAAATTAATGAAAACATATCTATGACAAAAGTTTCGTCTGATAAATAATCTAATCGGAATTCTTTATATAACTTTACAACACTGACTGTATTACATTGTGAAAAAAAGAAGATATGGAACAGGTAGAAAATGATATACATGAATGTGCACGCAATTTCTCGCTGTCACTTAAAGATGATCATCATGACGAAAATAGTGCTTATTCCCACATTTGTCATTGCTGCTGCCACGAGCGCAGGAGTAGTGCACTCTCAGAAATAAGGGGTATATTAAGGGTAGAATTGTTACATCGCATCATCACTACCCTTTTTATACCCTATGTCCAGGCTGGAGGGTAGATGCTGCCGATTATACCCTTCATCTACCCTTTATCTACCCTTTTTAGACGAGAGGGTTGAGAAAGGGTATATTTGGGGTTGGAAAAGGGTATATTTAGGGTTCCAAAGGGTATATTTGTAAGGGTAGAAAAAGGGTAGCAGTATTTCATCACTACAAACACCCTTTTTCTACTCTTTTCCTACCCTTCTTTTCTAAGAGTGTGGTGGCAACAGCAACAACAATAGAAGCAGGAACTACAACAACTGCTTGTGTTTTCACCATGACTACTACCAATATCGGTACCACTAATGCTGCTGCTGCTGCTGCTGCTGGTTGTGCTGGTGCATTCGACACAAAACTATTTCCGATTTCAATATATGTTGTTTTCCATATGATTGATAAGATTTTATGGACTTTTCAACACGGCAGTGGAAATGTGATTTGCATGTTTAAAAGTCTTCTCTATTTTTCTGCTGACACCAAATTTTATATAGGTAACGCGGAGTAGATATAAAACAATATGAGCATTATATAAAAAAAGCGGATGGCTGTTTCTTTGAGAGCAATATCATTATAACTAAAAAGAGGAATGGTGAACACGAGGAAACATGGACCATATTTACATATGTCTTGAGACCGTCGCCTGTGTTGGGGACGCGGTAGCAGAGAGGTTAGCTTCTACGAGTGGCGCTCGGTAACCCAAGTGTCCTTGATGAGGCCCAAAATTAACTTTAAATCTTTCTGCACCGTCAAGTCGCCTAAGAATATCCACATGCTGCCCAATAACTCTACCTTCGATTGCGAGTGCATCGGAGGAAACAGGGGGGCGGTATGAGCCTCTACTCTAATCTCTGGCGCCACTATAAAAATCCTGCCTGCGCCACCACGGGCGAGGGCCATCCATTACAGCCCTCAAGTGAACCTCCAGGGCCTACCATCCAAACCCTTGAGGTCACTGCCTACACGCGCTATAGGCACACATTTAAAAAAAAAAATCACACCCGACCAAACGAGGGTTGGAATTACCACTCGGTGATGCAACGAAGGTTTCCGGAGCTTGGTTTCAGTTAAGACTTCTGCCTCTGAGGTCGAAATTAACCCAAAACCTTCACTCACATTATCGGTGGATTATCTGAATAATATCTGAAAACCGGTATGTATCTCTGGTAGCATCTGCTGTCGTCACCTCCCCTCTGACAGGTGAAGTACGGCAGGGACGCGAGTAGAGGGGACGGGAGAGAGGAAATGAACAAGCAGGGGAGCGTAGAGGGAGAAGAGGGAGAAGTGGAGCTGTAATACCAACAGGTGAATCTTCGGCGCACAGGATTCCACGCAGCACGTGGCTCTAATATTTACCCAAGATATTATTATTACGTAAGTATTTGTTATCATTTTCTTCCTACATTACTGCTAACTCAAACAAATATACACTGTGAATAACTATACTGGTCATGTGAGGTCAGAAGTAAACGGTGAGGAGGGAGGACGACGAGACATGGCTGAGTGGGAAAGCGAGCGTCGGTAACACAGAGATGAGAGGCAACTGCGTGTATCAGTCCCGCCCCCGCCGAGGCAGTGTCCCGCCCCCCGCCGAGGCAGTGTATCGCGGAGAGCCGCAGAGTGAGGGCAAGGCGATACAGCGGTTCAGTTACTTGCTTCGTCTGGCTGACTCACCAGGTTTATCGAAGCAACACGTGGACACGTACACACAAGACACACACACACACACACACACACACACACACATATATATATATATATATGCCGACGTCCACACATCATGGAGGGTCGAATGAGGCAATGCGAACATAGTTTGATGCAATTGCTAACTTGTGAGGGTCCAAACCGTTCGAGCTGAGGGGATAAATAAAAAAGACACCTGGAAGGACAGCCATAAGCTATAATCTTGACGTATTATCGTCTTAGGAGCAGGTGTCTCCCAATCCTGCTCTCAGCACCAGTGGGTGAGGCTTAAGCACGCTCACTTCTGTTCGGACCAATGCTCAGCCCGTCTGCGGCCTCCGCCTTCCAGGCTGCCAAGCAATACGGCAAGGTAAGATCACATTTCTTTTCAAATTTTCATCAATACATTTAGGTTTGTCGTTCAGTTTGTGACTCAGAAGGAAGTGCCTAAGTTCACTCCCAAGGCAGTATCCTCCTTCGTTAACCCATCAGGGTGGAAGCCTCATGTATATAAGATAGGCAATTCTAAGCTTCTGAGCATGATGATGCAATGCATTGACCGTAGCTCGAAGCCTGGCCGTGAGCTACTTACTGAGCATGAATACATTCACCTCAAACATGAATCGTATGACCAAAGAAAGCTGTACAACTTTTAGAACATCAAACCTTCCCTCTGAATATTCTCTACCAAGGGATGACATGAGAGAGAGAGAGAGAGAGAGAGAGAGAGAGAGAGAGAGAGAGAGAGAGAGAGAGAGAGAGAGAGAGAGAGAGAGAGAGAGAGAGAGAGACAGAGACAGAGAGAGAGAGAGAGAGAGAGGATGGTAAGAAGAAAATACGAGTGAGTTAGTGAGGAAGCTTAATTACCCGCCGCCAGACGCACTGACCCGCACCTGCCCCCGAAAAAAATTGTTGATTAACTTAAAAAAACATGGCTTCAGAAAACTTCAATCAAGTAAAAAGCAAAAAGCTTAATAATCCTTCAGGACTTGAATACATGAAGCGTAGATTTGAAGCAGAATTTTCAGCAGCAAAATGCTACAGGTTACAGAAGGCTGTTGCGTGGACTTACGTCTAGCCTATTTATTTTAACAAGGCAAAAATTCAATTCTATCTTAAGGTCTCGTGCTTAAAATGATGCCTGTGTTTACCTGATAATTAAGAAGAAGCGTAGTATTCCCTTCTCCTGGCATCAAATATCAGTCAGTAAGCAGCAAGGGGGCAGAATTTTTTGCCTTATTAAAAAAAATAGACTATAGGTAGTAATGATGCTAGCAGTTGTGTGTTTGATATCTTTCTTTCGTTATCACAATTATTCTTATTATTACAATATATTATTATATCACTATAGTACATATAATAAAGCAACAAGGATATTCATCATGACGTTGATGATAACAGTAGTGATAAATATAATTTTAATAATTTCAGTGATAATAATAATGATAATAACAGTTACAATGACAGTATGGACAATGATGAATATTTTCCAAAATGCCTTTTTTTAATGTCTTTCCTGGTGTGGCGTAGACCCTATGTTTTGTTTTGTTTTCATGGCAAGGGTCCACACACACACACACACACACACACACACACACACACACACAACACACACACACACACACACACACACACAACACACACACACACACACACACACACACACACACACACACACACACACAACACACACACACACCACACACACACACACACACCACACACACACACACAACACACACCACACACACACCACACACACACACACACACACACACACACACGCACAACACACACACACACACACACACACACACACACACACACACACACACACCACACACACCACCACACACACACACACACAACACACACACAACACACACACACACACACACAACACACACACACACACACACACACACACACACACACACACACACACACACACACACACACACAACACACACACACACACACTGTTCTCATGCTGTCCAAGATAGAGAGGCAGACACAGGACCAGGACCCGTAACCATCTCTCCTGAATATCATGTCCTCTATATTTCTGCCCCGTAATCATGCCAAATCTTTTCTTCAACTCTACCAAAACTCCTTCATTCATGGAAAGTGTCAAAATCTCTCTGAATCAAAACTCCTCCGTGACTTCTGGCATTAGCTAATCAAACATCTCTAGAACTTTTTTTCATCTTCCTCCTATGCTTCACCCAGATGGCTCCACAGCTGTTCATTACTCTAAAGCTGAACTTTTCGCTCAAATCTTTTCTGAAAATTCCACTCTGGTTGATGAAGGGCTGTTCCTCCTTTCCTCCACCCTCTGACTATATATGCCTGTTATTAAGATCCTTCGTAATGAGTTTTCTTTGCTCCTTCTGGCCTAGATCCTCGAAGGCTTACGGTCCTGACGGAGTCCTCTATGTTCCTCAAAACTGTGCTTCTGTGCCTGCACCTGCTGATCAAACTTTTCGTCTTGTTCTATCTACTTCCCTTTCTCTTGCTGGAAGTTGCTCAATTCAACCGTTCCTAGAGGGTGACCGTTCTAATCCTTCAAACTACCGTCCTATAACTTTGACTTCCTGCCTTTTAAAAGCTTTTGAATCTATACTTAATAAGAAAATTCTTAAGCAGCTGTCTGCTCACAATCTTCTATCTGATCGTCAGTACGGTTTCCGTAAAGGGCGATCTACTGGCGATCTTCTAGCTTTCCTAACTGAATCTTGGTCATCCTCCTTTAGGGGTTTCGGTGAAACTTTTGCTGTTGCCCTTGACATATCAAAAGTTTTTGATAGAGTCTGGCACAAATCTCTGATTTCTAAACTACCCTCATTCGGTTTCTATCCATCTCTCTGTACCTTCATCTTAAGTTACCTTTCTAACCGTTCTATTGCAGCTACTGTAGATGGACGTTGTTCTTTTCCTAAATCTATCAATAATGGTGTTCCTTAGTGTCCTGACCTAACACCCACTCTTTTTGTATTATTCATTAATGATCTAAGTCTAACTCAATGTCCTATCCACTCCTACGTTGATGATTCTACTCTGCATTTTTCAACCTCGTTTATTAGACGTCCAACTCAACAGGAACTAAGTGATTCACGGAGAGATGCCACCGAGCGTCTATCTTCTGATCTTTCTATAATTTTTTATTGTGGCAAAGGAAACCTTGTTTTGTTCAATGCCTCAAAAACCCAATTTCTTCACCTATCTACTCGACAAAACCTTCTAGACAACTATCCCCTCTTCAACGACACTCAACTATCTCTCTCTTCTACAATGAACATTCTAGAATCTAGGACTGTCCTTTACTAAGAATCTGAACTGGAAATCTCACATCTCATCTCTTGCTAAAACAACTTCTATGAAGTTAGGTGTCCTGTGGCGTCTACGTACACTTTTTTCACCCTCCCAGTTGCTTGCTCTATACAGGGGCCTTATTCGTCCTTATATGGAGTATGTCTCACATGTTTGGGGGAATGCACTCATACAGCTCTCCTAAACAGGGTTAAGTCAAAAAGCTTTTCGTCTCATCAACTCATCCCCTTCCTCTGACAGACTGTCTTCAATCTTTAAATCACCGCCACAATGTTGCTTCTCTTGTTATCTTCTACTATTATTATCATACTCACAGCTCTTCTGAACTTGCTAACTGCATGTCTCTCCCCCTCCCGTGGCCTCGCTGCACAAGACTTTCTACTCATTCCCATCCCTATTCTGTCATCTCTCTAATGCAAGAGTTAACCAATATCTTCACTCTTTCATCCCCTTCACTGGCAAACTGTGGAACTTTCTTTCTGTTTCTATTTGTCCACCTTCCTACGACTTAAATATTTTCAAGAGAGGAGTGACAAGACACCTCCCGAACTAAATGGGCCCCCCCACCCCTTTTTATATTCTCTTATTGTCTTCTTTATAGGGACTGGCAATTTAGCGGGGTTTTTGTTACTATTTTCTTTTTATCTTTTGTCCTTTGTGATGTAACAACACACACACACAACGCACACGCACACGCACGCACACACACACACACACACACACACACACACACACACACACACACACACACACACACACACACACACACACACACACACACACACACACACACACACACACATACTTTCAATGACAATATTTATTGGGAACTTAGATACATCCTGCTGATGTTGATATCAAAGTTGAAACCGTAAGTTATTAGATTAGATATCACTGGGAAACCTAACGAGTTAGCGGATGTGATGTGCCAATATCTGTTGCACCTGGAAAAAGCTAACAGTACACTTCTCCTAATTTAAGGAAGTTAAATCTATACTAAACAGCTGTGGCTTGTCAGGGGTGATGCTGTATCTAGAGGTTTCTAACATTATAGTTGAGGAAAGATATGGCGGTACAGAAGCTTAGGGTTCAGTGGAATTTTCTTTGGTGTAGGAAATAAATGATAAAGTATGTTTGTAATACTTACGTAACCGTTGAATGTTTGTATGATATGGAAGAATATCTAACGAAACTTAGAAAAACTCAAGAATAATATTATTTCTGTTCAACTAAGAACAAATAATAAGAGTTTGCTAGTAATTACGGTAAGGCGCCAAAGTGTTCCAAGGGAGGAAATACTTTGTACCAGACGTGACGCCCAAACAAACGAGGATGACTATCATGTTGCTTTAGAATATAAGGATCAGATAGTAAGGGAGGTGCGATATCACTATTCTATGCCAGAGAGCGACGAGTACTTCTGGACAAGACAAACCAGAACAAAATAAGTTCACTAATGCATTCTGATGATATTAATACATTAGACAAATTTAAATGTTTTTTAGATGTAAAATGTAAAAAGTTTAGATAATAGGAAAATATTACATTACGTACCTGTGAGCTACATATTTACCTCTGCCAAGGAAGTTAAGTGTGTTTGTTTGTCTGTCTATTAGCAGGATTACGCATAAATAGTTACGGTCAGATTTACATGAAACTATACCATACAGGGCTTGGTCCAATTTATACATTAATATATTTTGGAGGCGATCCGGATCTAGATCTGGATCCAGGAATTTCTTAATAGATTCTTTACCATTGCAAGTTTTGGCAAAATTTGTAATTTTGCTCGAAGCGAATGAGGCATTTGGAACATCTCTACGCACTCTTCTTAACTCCAACCTCCCTCATCCCCCTTCTCCCTCCTCCACCCTAGAAATTCCAAGTTCATTCCGGGGACAAATAGCTACTTGCCAGCGTATAAACTCACTCTCTGGCTCCAACCTCACCCCTACCTTCTCCACCAGGATGTAATATTCTGAGTTTCTTTTGTTTGAGGGCATAATAATATTGATGCTCTAGGTTTCAGCCCTTGAAAATATTGATGAAGGTATGAGATACCTCAACACTGTAATTCCACACGATCCACCTAAGGAGTTGCTAATTGTCTTCCTATCATACTTATGTGAGTGATGCCTTCCGACTGATGCAGCTGCCATGCCTGGTGACATACTTATGTCAGTGATGCCTTCCGACTGATGCAGCTGCCATGCCTGGTGACATACTTATGTGAGTGATGCCTTCCGACTGATGCAGCTGCCATGCCTGGTGACATACTTATGCATCTGGAAGTGTGTCATATTCCACTTATGTTTGCACCTCACCTATTAAAAATTGTACATGACACTAGTTACTGCCAATACTAATTATACATGAACATCAGTGCTCGCACCAACATCTATATGCAATGGAACAATATGTTCTTCAACCTCGTTGGTCATCCCCATCCCCTCAGTCTGGCGTGTCAGTGGATGGTTTCAGCGTGAAGACGCGACATTGAATACTAATGTCCATCCGGATGCTGTTGCCAACCTGTCTCAAGGAAGAGTTTGTCAACGCCATGTGCAGCTACACTAACCACTGCATGACTTAGGCGTTGCTGGAAGGCAGCACCACAAGCTCACCTCTTTGATTTGATGCAGACAGAGTATTCCCTTACTTTGAGCTCTTGGATCTGAATTAACAAGCTCCTAATGACTTGTAGTATATATTTAATCTCTAAATTTCCAATGCATGTTTATGGAGCATACGTATACGTTCATTGAATATTTCTTCGGTTTTTAATCGTGTTTGCATATCATAAACCGAATACAATAGTTTTTTTCTGCTTCGCATTTAATATAAATAATATTCATAGTAATAATAAATCGCTACCGCGATAATAATAATCGCTTTTCGTATTAACTTTCAAAAATAGAATTATATAAAGTTATATTAGTTCGTGTAAGCTTATCTTTCGAGATTTTGAAATAAACGTTCCCTTGTGACTTGTTGACCACTTTTGCAAAACTGGAGACTATTCTAGTAAACTCATTTGTTATAACTGCTTTTTTTTTTTTTACCGACGGCTTGGTGTAATTCTTGTAACTAGGGGAGGCGGTAGCAGTGTGGTTAGCGTCTCCGAGTGGCGTGCTCGGTGACCCGAGTTTGATCGAGACCACCGAGAGACAAGGCCTGGTGGATCGTCCGTGACGTCACACCATAAGGATACCACCCGCTCCGCTCCCCGTACAAGTTTACCTACCTAATATAATGTTTATCAGTATAAAAGATATACTGTTATCTTCGGAAATGTTTGTTCTATAATATTATCAAATAAAAAACCGTAAAACACACAAAGAAAATGCCATTATGAGACTTTCAAGAAATATGCATAACTTAAACTCTTCGCCATTTAATATTTTGCTCGCAAACATTTTAAATGGAGAATATCAATAGAAGCGGAGTTTAATTAGCTTTCCATTGACATATTTCGTTTAGTGATAAATGAATTAGCGGCATGCATAAATTAGCGTTAACTAAATATAAAAAATCATGAAATCGGGTAATTTCCTACCTAATATATGTTTATCAGTATAAAATATATACTGTTATCTTCGGAAATGTTTGTTCTATAATATTATCAAATAAAAAACCGTAAAACACACTGAAGAAATGCCATTATGAGACTTTCAAGAAATATGCATGAACTTAAACTTTTCGCCATTTAATATTTTGTAAAAAAACTTTTTACATGGAGAATATCAATAGAAGCGGAATTTAATTAGCTTTCCATTGATATATTTCCTTTTCTGATAAATGAATTAGAACTATGCATAAATTAGCGTTAACTAAATAAATAACATCATGAAATCGGGTAATTTACTCGATTTCATGATGTTATTTATTTAGTTAACGCTAATTTATGCATGGTTCTAATTCATTTATCAGAAAAGGAAGTATATCAATGGAGAGCTAATTAAATTCTGCTTCTATTGATATTCTCCATGTAAAAAGTTTTTCACAAAATATTAAATGGCGAAAAGTTTAAGTTCATGTATATTTCTTGAAAGTCTCATAATGGCATTTCTTTAGTGTGTTTTACGGTTTTTTATTTGATAATATTATAGAACAAACATTTCCGAAGATAACAGTATATATTTTATACTGATAAACATATATTAGGTAGGAAACTACCCGATTTCATGATTTTTTATATATAGTTAACGCTAATTTATGCATGCCGCTAATTCATTTATCACTAAACGAAATATATCAATGGAAAGCTAATTAAACTCCGCTTCTATTGATATTCTCCATGTAAAATGTTTGCGAGCAAAATATTAAATGGCGAAGAGTTTAAGTTAATGCATATTTCTTGAAAGTCTCATAATGGCATTTTCTTTGTGTGTTTTACGGTTTTTTATTTGATAATATTATAGAACAAACATTTCCGAAGATAACAGTATATCTTTTATGCTGATAAACATTATATTAGGTAGGTAAACTTGTACGGGGAGCGGAGCGGGTGGTATCCTTATGGTGTGACGTCACAGGCGATCCACCAGGCCTTATCATCTCGGGGCTATATTCAAGAACTTTTCTCCACCCGTTGCATCGCGAATCGGTATACACGAATCAACATACGACGCAACGCGTCGAGCTCAGGGGTGGAGGTTTGAGTCAGCTGATTGGCGACAACTTGCACATCCCACCTTCACCCCGCTCTCCACTTATTCCATCGTATTTCTTTCCAAACCATTACAGGTGAGTTTTCAACACAACCGAGAGTAACATTCATACCTTGTGAATGCACACGTGTCATCATTAAGGTAAAATCTGGTCCAGGAGGCCTTATATAGGTGTGTGAACTTGTGAGGAAGCCAGGCGGCGGCGGGAGGGTGGAGGTCGGCCATTGTGTGGAGCAGTGGTGGCGGGCCGTTCAAATGTACTCGCACGCATCACTCAGGCCAATTTTTTCTGCACCAACGCCTCAGACAAGTGGTGAACACTAACTTAGCTATTATTTTAATGTCAGAAATGATAAATTTCACAAGTAAAATGTATTAGATATGTATAAAATAGTCAAAATACTGATGCCGCTTTGGGCTCGCTTGTGTTGGTACGCCTGTCAAATATCCACCAGTCGGGGCAGTTCTTGTAGATGTCACCAGTGGAGGTACGACGGTGGAAAATCTCCACCGGCCGGGATTTGACGAGCATTCTTGAATATAGCCCTCGGTGGCCACGGTTTGATCCCCGATGAGGGCCAAAGTCACTTAATATATTTCTGTACCGTCGAGTGGCCTAAGAACACCCACATGCTACCCATTAACTCTATCTTCGATTGCGAGTGCATCAGAGGAAACAGGGGAGCGGCATGAGCCTTTAATCACAAGCGTCATTATAAAAATCTTGCCTGCGCCACTACGGGCGAGGGCCAACCATTACAGACCTCAAGTGAACCTCCATGGCCTGCCATCCCAGCCCTGGGGGTCACTGCCTACAGACGCTATAGGTATCAATGCAAAAGAAAAATAATAATATTTACACCAGAAGGTCTTGCCAGCAGAATGCATGATAAATAACATAATTGGAAAATTTGAAGCTTTTGATAAGACGAAGTACATTTAAATAAGTCATAACATTTAGGTATGAATGCTAACTATGAGCATTTACTGGTTTTATTTCAAGACTCAAGAAGACTCGTGATTGGTTATTGGTAGTAAGTCTATTCAAAACATACATAGCTTTTGTTAGCGTGATAAATGTAGCTACTAGTGGCAGTAACTAAGAGAGATAATGACTACATGAATACAATACATTGGCCAAGTATTAGGATTAATTTGACTCGATATGTTAGAACCGTGAGCTCTAGAAAGTCTGGTTCGATTCAGCCGGACAGGGAAGTCCCTTCCATTTTATACTAATAGATTGTTGAACTATAGAGATCAGAGCAACGTGTTTCAATGTTATGATTTGTTTAGGTTCTATTGGCAGAATCAGGTAAAAATGACGCCATTAAATTTTTTTATTTTTTACGAACGCCGTCAACACTACTGAGAACAGTAAGTTAGTGTCTGCTTAATGACACCTTGAATCTCATATTGTATAAAGATTTCCTTAAAAGTCTTATGAAGATGATGTGATCAAATTAAGTTTTTTATGGCTGAATATATGTGGCGCACAGCAAATAATATCTCTATATGGATTTGATTTGGAAGAAACGAGGTATTTTTCTAAATAAAATAAATATTTTACTCCTAATTGCCATTAGTACTTGCCACTGCACACATAACTCAATGGTAATATGATAAAAATAATACTGCTATAAATAAGGTTGCAGTGATGTGACTAAAAATGTTTCCTATACTACAAAACTCCTATCTCAAAGTGCAGTTAGTATCCGAAGAACTGTCCGCAGCGCTAGGAATTCCACACCTCGTTAGAACAATATCATACAAAAAAATCCTCACAAAGCGAATCGCGACAATAAGAATTATGCAAGAAGGTGACTTCGGCCAATACTTCGGGTTGTTGTGGGCAGAGTCAGACTGGCAACCTGATCCGCACACACGGCATAACTAACAATGATTCAGGAAATACGATCGATTCCTAGGAGAGACTTGGGCCAGACAATCCCTTGACGGCAGGATAAGCTACGTGCGCTAAAAGCTGGGTGCTGAGGGAGGCTTTGGCGGGTGTGGCAAAAAATGGGCGGCTGTGGCGACGGCACAGAAAGAGGAACATGTATTTTCCTGTTACTGCGACGCAATGATGCAAAAGAAGAATGACGGCTACTTAATACCCATTCCCTTAGTGGCGGAAAAAGGCAACTAAAGAGTACAAAGTGTGGGGAGATCAGAGATTCCCACTGCAAGAGACAGTCATTGTTAAACACGAGGAGAAAGAAAGAAAAAATCAATAGTTCACCAGTTATTGATTGCATTTACATATCTTTATCGCTTTCCTGTTCGATTTTCCTTTGATTCGATCTCACTTGCAATTTGTAGACTCTTCTATCGTGAATATGTTAATTTCAATTGATCAATCCTTTACAAAAAACATCATTGTCAATTTGTTATCATTTGGGGCCATATGCAAGACATTTTCTCGACCCCTTGCACCGGGGCGCGGCATACAAGAACCATTTGAAAACATCCACCCGTCGCGCTCCACTGGTTGCGTTGAGTCAGCTGATTGCACATCCCACCTGCATA
>JACEEZ010014070.1:247500-252500 GCA_016584305.1 Chionoecetes opilio | reverse complement strand
TAATACACCAGAGATTTTAGAGATTTTAGTTTTTATCGCATTGAATTGTGGTTGCCAGTTTAATTTATTATCTAAGATAATTCCTAAAAATTTAGTTTCCTTTACCTCTTTTATTATATTATTGTTAATTCTTATCTCCATATCATAGGGTTGATTTAAAGTGTGTGATGCCATAAAGTGAGTTTTTGAAGTGTTTAACTTCCTTTAGAGAGAGAGAGAGAGAGAGAGAGAGAGAGAGAGAGAGAGAGAGAGAGAGAGAGAGAGAGCACACTGCGATAGCAAGAGGACTCACCGGAAGCTGACAGACGCTCATCCACACATAAAGAAACGGAAGACATTAAGAAAATCAATATTCACCATCAACCTGCGGCCCCTTGCTGCCAAGCCCTTCCGCCAGCTGCCTTGCATCGGTGCCCCAGATCCATCAATGTCACTTCATCACTCCACAGCGGTATAAACACACACACACGCACACGCACACGCACACGCACACGCACACGCACACGCACACGCACACGCACACGCACACACACACACACACACTGCCACAGCAACCTACCCGTATTCTTGACCGCCATAGAGATACGTCCAACCTTCTTGACCTTTTTCTAACCTGTAACGGCTTGCTCAGTTGAACTATTCTCTCCGTTGGCCTCCTCCGATCACAATCTTATTTCTGTAACCTGTCCTGTCGTTCCTGTTGTGCCTCGAGACCCAAGGAAGCGGAGGTGCTTCTGGCATTTCAACTCAGCTTAGTGGGAGGACATATAGTTATAGTCGACCATATTTAGAGTAATTTGCTATGTTGAGTCAAACAAATTACAACAATTTGTTTCATTGTTAATTATAATTAACAATAAAACAAACTGTTGCAATTTGTTTGACTCAACATAGCAAATTACTCTAAATATGGTCGAATATGTCCCACCACTAAGCTGAGTTTTTATTATTGTTTATTAAGTAGTTATTGATGACATATCCAAAATGGGACACAGGTTTCAATCCAGAAGTAACCTAATTTGCATAATTTCAAAATAGCCGCCGTTTATATATATATATATATATATATATATGGCCCATTATCTGTAAAACTACTCATGTTTAGCACAATAAGTGCATTACACTTGAATAGAAACATGATCCAGTGAATCTGAAAAACATATTTTCAAACTCACATGACTCCTCTAAACATGTAGGTCAAAGGTCAAGTTGTACAAAATAGGTCAAATGGCCGTTTTTACGGTAAATGTATTTTATGCATGATTAATATTTTGCGTCGCCTCTTAAAAAACAAGATTATAGAGTCATTGCCCGCAGTGGCATAATTATTTTCAAGGTATGCAACTATGGCTGGTGCACGTATGCCTGTGTGGCACTAATAATCTGAATACATTTTCTTTTCTCAACATTTTCTAGGTCTGTTTTAATACAAATTAGACTCCCCTGAATCCCACCTCACCCTCTTCGATGGTCACCCTTCTTCCAACCACGCCATCAACTTGCCATAAGCTGCATGATCTCAGATAGTAATTTGACTTGAAAATAATAAAATAATTAATGAATTTCCCCGATTGCTGGTTCGGATCCTGTCATGGTTGTTAATGTCTATACTGGATCAAGACATCATACTCTCCATTGCTAGACCCAGGAGTTCAATGGGTGCATGTGTAACCCTAGAAACCGGGACAAACAATGGACAATGAAATTAATTACAAGGTAGTAACCAGTGACTTGATTAATAAGGAAGGGAGACCCTCACTTTACCCTGACAGTGGCTGTAATATTACCATTACAGTGATCGGGACTTAATATCATTTCGCAATTCACATTGCTGAAATTTTGACGGATACGGTGAATGTTAACTGCTCCCAGGAGGCGCTCTAAAGTTCACTATATCGTATATCTCACCAAGGGGCATAAGGCGAGCAAACCGTTCAATCCGACATATCGACTGATTAATACGATTGTTGTGCTTAACGGGCCGGTTGATCATTGGTCCTCCCACTATTTTTACACACCATATCCCGGCGCTGGTCGTTAAACCATTCCTTAACTTAACAATAGTGACGCTACCTGCCATGGAAAAATCTGGTCCAAAATGGCCGCTATGCCTATGCTATAGGCCCAATCAATTTACCACAGTAGCGATAGTTAACTCCTACCCAGTGTTTTTCTACCTAAAAAGCTATGCTAAATAGGCCTTTTAAAGTTTTAATATTGGCTGTTATATAAGCTTAACTTTCCAAACTTTTATCCACTAATATTTGCTGTAAAATATTGGACTTACCACGTACGCAACAGGCATATACATCAGTGACTGCCAATGTTGAGTTGAACGTTGAAATGCTCCAAACCACTGTACATGAACAGTACACAGGCCCAGGCATGTGCTGCATACACACCATGATATTCCAAGTAGCATACACACCATGGTATTCCAAGTAGCATACACACCATGGTATTCCAAGTAGCATACACACCATGGTATTCCAAGTAGCATACACACCATGGTATTCCAAGTAGCATACACACCATGATATTCCAAGTAGCATACACACCATGGTATTCCAAGTAGCATACACACCATGGTATTCCAAGTAGCATACACACCATGGTATTCCAAGTAGCATACACACCATGGTATTCCAAGTAGCATACACACCATGGTATTCCAAGTAGCATACACACCATGGTATTCCAAGTAGCATACACACCATGGTATTCCAAGTAGCATACACACCATGGTATTCCAAGTAGCATACACATCTCATTAGTAAATAATGAGATGTGTACCTGACACTATGTACAGATCTACTAGCAGATAGAGAATATATCATGCTAAGAATAGAACCAGGGAGTTTCCTGGAAAACAGGTACTTATTGTAGTGTGTATATAAACATTAATTAGCATCACAGTTGGTAAGGAATATGATGCAATGGGGTTGGGGTCAAATTACTATCTGAGATCATGCAGCTTATGGCAAGTTGATGGTGTGGTTGGAAGAAGGGTGACCATCGAAGAGGGTGAGGTGGGATTCAGGGGAGTCTAATTGTATTAAAACAGACCTAGAAAATGTTGAGAAAAGACAATGTATTCAGATTATTAGTGCCACACAGGCAGACGTGCACCAGCCATAGTTGCAGACCTTGAAAATAATTTTGCCACTGCGGGCAGTGACTCTATAATCTTGTTTTTTAAGAGGCGACGCAAAATATTAATCATGCGTAAAATAAATTTCCCGTAAAAACGGCCATTTGACCTATTTTGTACAACTTGACCTTTGACCTACATGTTTAGAGGGGTCATGTGAGTTTGAAAATATGTTTTTCAGATTCACTGGATCATGTTTCTATTCAAGTGTAATGCACTTATTGTGCTAAAAATGAGTAGTTTTACAGATAATGGGCCATATATATATATATATATATATATATATATATATATATATATATATATATATATATATATATATATATATATATATATATATATATATATATATATAAATGGCGGCTATTTTGAAATAATGCAAATTAGGTAACTTCTGGGTTGAAACCTGTGTCCCATTTTGGGTATGTCATAAAGAACAACTCAATAAACAATAACCAACAATAAAACAAACTGTTGCAATTTGTTTGACTTAAAAGTGTATATGTGGTATACTATTAGGGGGTTTGATAATATAATTGTTCAAATCATTCCAAAAGTGCCATTTTTGGACCACAGGTGGCTATGACCATACAAATTTGAATTTTTGCGGAAGCCAAGCTGGGCTCCCGCTGTGGCTGCCATATAGGCCAAATTCAAAATGGCCGCTGTCCAAAATATGAAAGTGCAATAAGTCTATAACGCAAAGTGGTAGAATCATAATGTAAGTACAGTTTTTGTGGGTTTTGGGGCATGGAGAATCCATTTCAGTTGTAATTTTGAAGAATCAAGGTCAAGGTCATACAAAAAGTTCACTTTTAATGTCATTATATCCCTGAAAATATACAGATATGTGTCCTAAACGTCTTAAACTTTGAATTTGACATCCTTTATCATTGCTGCTATTAGAGTGCATGCAAAAGACACATGATCATGTGTGTACTACATATAACTGTATTTGACTTGACCCCAAAGGTCAAATGTGAAGACAAATTAATACAATGTATCTGTAATCCAATACAGTTGTGCTCAGTAACATCCACTTGAGTACCAATACTCGTACAGGTTACATAGTTAACTTGATAAAAAATATGAGTCAGCATCAACATATTTTGCTATTAAACTTTAGTATATACGCAAGCACAATCTTCTTTATTCCTTTTACTCACAGTACTGCATCTCATGATAATGTCTATCCAATAGATGGCTGTTCACTGATTTGCATAGTCGTCATTGTTCAGGCAGCCACCCTCACGTGACAAATTTCCCGTTTTGTTGCTGTCCAGATTGTCTACATCATGTGTAGTGATGACTGAAAGTCTTGTATTTGTGGGTAGAACAATACCGTCTTCGGTGTGTCTTTTGCAAACAGCACGAGCTACCTGTGTTTTGACTTCCATCACACGGTCATATGAGACAATGAGAGATAGAGCCCAAGGTGATGGGCATTCTTTATCTAGTGCTAGAATCTGGCATCTCTATGCAGGGTAATACCATGGTCAAGTGGGAGTGGCGTCTCACGGTCCCTAATGTGACGGATGTGGGTGCTGTCTGATGAAGATGCAAATGTTACAGTGTTGAATATCAGCAGTTGGCACAGTGTGCACGCAATCTTCGCCCTTGTGCCCAGTTCAGCATCACTGTTGGATTGCTCTCTATTATGTATATCGATATTACCTTTAGGACCCTGGAAGACAACATTGATGAAACTTAAGTGTTTCTTCTATGAGGGACCTCAGGCATTGTGTAGAGAATGAACCATTAAATGGCTCTTGTTTTTTAAGGACTCCCTTTCGTAGTACCATAGCAGCACGTATCAATAACACAGCTTCATCTTGCTTGATTTGTGAGG
>JACEEZ010014070.1:197500-242500 GCA_016584305.1 Chionoecetes opilio | reverse complement strand
TAGCAGCGCTGCATGTACTGGAATGTTGACAGTTTCAAGGCTCATTCGGCAACATAGTCTCCATTTCAATGATATATTAATTGAAAACGATATCATAATTTTGTTCACATCATAACAACATACCATAATGAACTGTATACATTATCGTCTAATATAGGCACTGCTGACGAGATTGTTATCATGAGCTGTCATTTTTGACAAGCCTAACATCTGTTTGTGAAGAGCACATGCTGCTTCCCGGCACATTGACCCTTAAAGACCAGAACGTAATTTCCATAGTAATTTGGGTAACATTTAGAAGATTTTTAGTGCATATAAGCAATATTTTATAGATATGACCTGTTTAGTATCCTTGTCCACTAGTTAATTTGGTAAATTTAATTACTTTTCGTAATTTTATGGCTCGACAACATACGATTTTTTATAGCAAAGGAAAGATCTGGGCGTGAAGGGGTTAAGGCCGAAACAGTATACTGCTAAAATTTAACAAATTTTGTGCAAACACTTTTAGTGCTTAACAGCCAAATAATTGAGTTAATCGGAAATTCTAGGCCTTAACAGCTGTTAAGGTTAGGTAACAAGTTCGTAGATACGGCCCCAGGTTGCTACTGTTTCCTTTGAGCAAGGAGACGGGGGTGTGAGGTGCGTGCTGTCCCAGCATTACCCAAAGATCGGTCACTATGTTCGTGGTCTTTCCGGGAGAATATAGCCATGGCGATCGCGAGTCCAGGTCGCGTGGACAAGACTGTGGGTGAATGACATATACACACCGCATACACACACATTCACATACACACACGGACACACACACACACACACACATACGCACACATACTGCGCGATGGTCAGGTTGATAACGTGCTGGTCGCCCACTCTGTGGGTAGGCGGTTCGAATCCTCGCGCTCCCGGGGGTTTTTCACTGACAAACTCGGGCTGTTACTGCTCCCCTTGAGCAAGGGGATGGGTGTGTGAGATGTGTGAGGTCCCAGCATTGCCCAAAGATCGGTAATAATGAGCTCCAAGCTCGCACTGAGAGGGTGAAAACTGGCGATCGCGAGCCAGCTCGCGTGGACAAGACCATGGGTGAATAACACACACACACATTCACTGTCCCCCTTGAACAAGGGTATGGGAGTGTGTGTGTGGTGAGGTTCCAGCATTACCATTAGATCGGTCATCCGAACTCCAAGCTCTCTCCGGGAGGGTAAAACTGGCGATTGCGTGGCAGATCGCGTGGACAAGATCGTGGTGATTACACATACTGACCGTTCTAATCCTTCAAACTACCGTCGTAAACTTTGACTTCCTTCCTTTCTAAAACTTTTGAGTCTATGCTAAGTCTTAATAAGAAGATTATTTAGCAACTATCTGCTCACAATCTTTTGTCTGATCGTCAGTACGATTTCCGTAAAGGGTGATCTACTGGCGATCTTCTAGCTTTCCTAACAGAATCTTGGTCACCCTCTTTTAGAGTCGCGGTAAAATATTTGCTGTTGCCTATCTATTGCTATTGCGTCACTATAAAAATCTTGCCTGCGCCACCACGGGCGAGAGCCAACCATCACAGTCCTCAAGTGAGCCTCCAGGGCCTACCATCCGAGCCCTGGAGGTCACTGCCTACAGGCGCTATAGGCATAGATGTAAACACACACACACACACACACACACACACACACACACACACACACACACACACACACACACACACACACACACACACACACACACACACACACACACACAAGCTGATTGTATCAATGATTCGACCATGATTGGAATATGCAGCAGTGGTATAGTCAACGCATAAGAAAAATGATATTAGAAAGATTGAAGCAATAGAGAGGGCGGCAACAAAGATAGTCCCAGGTGTAATGCTTTATCGTACGAGGAAAGACTGTCAACATTAGATCTTCCAACCCTAGAGAAGAAATGCAAAAAGAGGATCTGACTAATGTATGTGTTCAGGTTTCCAAGAGACTGGGAACATTTGATAGAGATGATATGTTTTCATGGGACTAGAGAGATACGAGAGCTCATCAAAAACATTGTTAAACTGAAGTAAACCTTTGATCGCTTAGCTTAAGTAGGAAAGTAGGTATAAGACATTTGTGAAACAATTCAAATATTTTGATGGAAAGCACATTCACTTTAATCAGTCTATTTAAATCAAATAACCAGATCGCATGACTGGGGAGAGAGAGCAAGGAAGTGATGTAATGAGATCACCGGAAGACAGAAAGGAAAAGGCAGTGAAATTGGAGACAGAAGAAAAGAAACCCCTCTAGAATGGAGAGAGAGAGAGAGAGGAAGAGAGAGAGAGAAGAGAGACGAAGAAGAGAGACGAGAAGAGAGAGAGAGAGAGAGAGAGAGAGAGAGAGAGAGAGGAGATGAGATGAGAGAGAGAGAGGAGAGAGAGAGAGAGAGAGGAGAGGAGAGAGAGAGAGAGAGAGAGAGAGAGAGAGAGAGAGAGAGAGAGAGAAAAAAAAAAATACGAGAGAGAAAGAGTGAGAGAGATAGAGAGACATATTATTGTAATATGACCATCAGATAATATCAATCAGTCATTGGGGGTTACGCCGGGGGTCGCGTCGCCTCGCCCACCCTACGACGCCACACGCACGTCCCCATGCACACTCCCTTCCCATACCAAGCGACACTCGGCAGGAAACATCAACTTGCCTCAGCTACGTGCCTTGTGGGCACACCTTTGGCCTCCTCCACGCCGGATTGTCTCCTACAGATACAACCCGGTGGGAAGGATCGGTTTCAGGTTAGCGTGCCACATGCCCATATAGCCGAAGTTGGCGCTGACGGACTATGTAGGTAATAGACCTCGATTTAGTCTCACGGTGAAATCGCTGATTTGACACATAATCATCCCAGCGATACCCCATGATTCTTCGAAGACACTTATTTCCAAAGATATCGATTCGCCTCTTCAAGTCGCTATCTAGTGTCCATGTCTCACATCCATAAAGTAAGACAGGGATCACAAGCGACTTGAAGATCCGGATCTTTGTCATTCTGCACAGGTACCGACAACGCGAAATACTCGTGTTGAGCGAGTCCATAACACCGTGGGCTATGCCAATCTGCCGTAAGACTCCTTGACGTGACCCGTCGTCATTATGTACTGCTCTACCAAGGTATGTATAATTTTCAGCATCGGCAAGATCAGTGATCTTGGTATCGCCGAGGGATGCTCCACAATTACTTTGGTCCACAACTCTGCCCAATACCCAGTCCATACAAGTGTTGAAAAGTGATGCGGCAAGGACTCACCCTTGCCTCACTCCTGTATTCACAGGAAAACAAAACTGGATACACCAACACACTTCACAGAACTCTCAGTCCAGGAGTACAGGTCAATTTGTTGACCAACGGTCCTTGCAGCAATATTGCGAAGCCGATCAACATAGGCTTGATATCAACATAGGCTGCATGCATCCCCTGTCGAAACTCACGTCGGCGTTCTACCAGGACACGAAGCTCTAGGATGCGGTCCGTTGTTGACTTACCAGGCTTGAGTCCTGATTCATTACGTTTCTGATGCTTCGGCAGATGACTGCGGATCCGCGTCAGCAATAGATGGACAAGTACCTTGGCTGGCACGATAAGCAGTGTAATGTTGCGGTAATTGTTGCAGTCCTGACGGTCCCCTTTCCCTTTCCAGATAGGAACGACCAGCCCCCTTTTTCCAGTCAGGAGGAATGGTACCCGATTGCCTCACGGTATTCAAGATAGCATGCAACCCGCATGTTGGAACAGATCACAGACTTGTTGTTGCTACACTTAAGCTTCATGTAAAGTCCAGAAGAATCTCAAGAGGTAACCATACTGTGTTTCATCTTGAGAAACGGAAGGACTTGACATGTGCTTATGAGTATGCGGTGGCAGTCTCAAATCGGTTTGATGTGCTCGGTGCTCTCGGGGATCCTGTAGAACTGTGGGATACCTTCAAACGTGAAACTCTACAGGCTGCCAAGGAGTGTATTGGGGAGCGCCCGAGGTCAAGGCGTGGTTTTGTCTCGACGGAGACGCTGGAGAAAATCGAGGAGAGTCGCGCTGCCAGGCTGGCTGGGAACCGGGACCAGCACAGGACTCTGTCACGCCGGACTAGAACCCTCCTGAGGAGAGACAAGGAGAGAGGTATGTCAGGAGTCTCGCTGAGGATGTCGAGGGTCATTTGAACGCTAATGACCTCCGACCCGCCTACCGAGCCCTGAAGAAGCTCCGTTCCAAGTCTCCTTCTCGGGCGAGTGCTATTCGAACAGCAGATGGGCGCCTCGTGTCGGACATGGATGGGCAGATGGCTCGTTGGGCTGAGTACTTTGGGCAGTTGTTCACGGTGGACCCTCCAACTGGGCAGCTTCACACCACTGGGTTACAGGCAGTGGATGCCGATCCTCCCATTGACGAAACCGCACCCTCTCTTGACGAAGTCAGAGAGGCTGTAGCAAAGTTGAAGGGTGGAAAGGCAGCTGGTGTTTGTAATATCAGTGCGGAGCTCCTCAAAGCTGGGGGTGAGGCCATGATCCGCGGGCTGCATGCTGTCCTGACTGCCGTGTGGCAATCAGGTACCATTCCTCCTGACTGGAAAAGGGGGCTGGTCGTCCCTATCTGGAAAGGGAGAGGGGACCGTCAAGACTGCAACAATTACCGCGGTATTACACTGCTCAGCGTACCAGGCAAGGTGCTTGCCCATCTATTGCTGACACGAATTCGCAGTCATCTGGTGAAGCATCAGAGACCTCAGCAGTCTGGGTTCACGCCTGGTAAGTCAACAATGGACCGTATCCTAGCGCTTCGTGTCCTGGTGGAACGCCGACGTGAGTTTCAACAGGGGATGCTTGCAGCCTATGTTGATCTCAAGAAGGCGTTTGACTCTGTGCATCGTGAGTCACTCTGGGATCTTCTGCGACTTCGAGGGATTCCTGCAAGGACTATTGGTTTGATAACTGGTCTGTATTCTGGGACTGAGAGTGCTGTGAAGTGTGGGGCAGGTGTATCCAGCTTCTTTCCTGTGAATACAGGAGTGAGGCAAGGGCGCGTCCTTGCCCCATCACTTTTCAACGCTTGTATGGACTGGGTATTGGACAAGGTTGTAGATCAAAGTGATTGTGGAGCATCCGTCGGCAACACCAAGATCACTGATCTTGTTTTTGCCGATGATGCAGTAATCTTTGCTGAGTCGCTGGAGGTCCTGGTGATGGCTCTCGAGGCGCTGCACGAGGAGGCAAAGCCTTTAGGACTTGAGGTCTCCTGGCTCAAGACCAAGGTCCAGGTATTGGAGACTTATAGATGAAGCAGTACAGTCTGTTCATGCGTGTGGCGAGGACATTGAGATCTTGGAAAGTTTTACATACCTTGGTAGCGCAGTCCATAATGACGGCGGGTCACGTCAAGAAGTCTTACGGCGGATTGGCATAGCCCACGGTGTTATGGACTCGCTCAGCGGGAGTATTTGGCGTTGTCGGTACCTGTGCAGGAGGACAAAGATCCGGATCTTCAAGTCGCTTGTGATCCCTGTCTTACTCTATGGTTGTGAGACATGGACACTAAATAGTGACTTGAAGAGACGAATCAATGCCTTTGGTAATAAGTGTCTTCGCAGAATCATGGGGTATCGCTGGGATGATTACGTGTCAAATCAGCGGTTGCACCGTGAGACTGAGTCGAGGCCTATTACCTGCATAGTCCGTCAGCGCCAACTTCGGCTATATGGGCATGTGGCACGCTAACCTGAAACCGATCCTTCCCATCGGGTTGTATCTGTAAGAGACAATCCGGCGTGGAGGAGGCCAAGGGGGCGCCCACAAGGCTCGTGGCTGGGGCAAGTTGATGTTTCTTGTCGAGAGCTGCTTGGTATGGGAAAGGAGCCTGCATGGGAACTCGCGCGTGGTGACCCCCGGGAGTGGCGTCGTAGGGTGGGCGAGGCGACGCGCCCCCCGGCGTATGCCCCCAATGATTGAATGATTGATTGATGCAACCTGCGGATCATGGCCTCACCCCCAGCTTAAAGGAGCTCCGCATTGATATTGCAAACACCATTGATACATTGATACAAACAATGATAAACTACATTTTTATTAAAAACTGTTTCAGTTATTGTATCGAAGTGAAATTCTGAAATGCCCCGAAGAAGTACAGGGATTTTACGTTAATTGATAGATCAATCAGGATCAAAGTGCAGAAGAGATGACAGCGCTAGAGACATCTGATGGCGTTAGCTTTTCATAATTCTCCCCATTTAAACCCTTTAATGGGCACGTATGGAGTTTGTTTAGAAAAATAATATTTCATGACATTTTCCTTTATTTTGATAAGTAAGAAACAACTTTCACTCGGAACGTTTTTTGTTGTATACAACATCATAGTTCTTATGTTATTAACCTCTACAATTTTGTTGAGCTGCCCACTTATCATTACTTACTCAATATTATTTGTATAGGTATATTTGCAAATAGGAAAACATAAAACTAAGTTTTTTTTTAAAGTATTTGATACTTCTATAAGCTGGTGTTGTATTTTTCTTTGTTTAAATGATGAAATAACGAAATATGGAAATGCAGATTCGTAAATGAAAAACTTTTTCCCTTGCTCCTTTCATAAAAAATATATATAACTATTTGTAAATACCATAATACATAAATGAGCATTAAAAAGGTATCACTATCAATAAATGAGAAGTCAAATAATTTTGAGGCAACTCCTTATAGTTGATATTGAAAGACCCATGTGTTGATATTGAAAGATCCAACTTTTTCGCCAAGTAATAGGCTTTTTTCATTGCGTCCAAATCGGTACATACCAGTACTTAACGTAGTTTTGTCTTGGTATAAGAGCAGATCATGAATGATTCCAGAAGAACTTGACCTGCAAAATATTTTGTAACCCAACTTGTGTTGCTAAATGTTCATATACTGCCGTAGTTTTTCTGCTTTTCTACCTTTATAAGGAGCCAGTCTTCATATATAAGAACACCCACATGCCCTGCCCATCAACTCTACCTTCGACTGCGAGTGCATCGGAGGACACAGGGGGGCGGCATGAGCCTCACAGGCGTCACTATAAGAAACCTGCCTGCGCCACCAACGGGCGAGGACCAACCATCAGAACCCTCAAGTGAACCTCCAGAGCCTACCATCCCAGCCCTGGGTCACCACTGCCTACAGGCGCTGTAGGCACAAATGTATATAAAAAAAAAAAAAATATATATATAAATATATATATATATACTATGGTATTTACTGCTTTCTATCTTCTTGCACTCTTCACGAAACATTTCAAACAGTGGCCTAACCTTTCAAAATGTATCTTCACTATTCTGAATCTCATTGTTATCTGTGAAATGTATGTACCGTTTGAGGCATTTGAACCGCTTAGAACACATAATATCAGCAACTAGGGAGTAACGCAGCTGAGCACTCCAGTAATCATCAACTACTGGTAATTGGCATAGGCCCATGACAAGTAACACTGCAAGACAGTTTTTGGATTTAGTCTTCATCTGTTTTGATACTGTTGTACACATTTTATACTGAGTACAAATTTGTCTGGTGTGCTATGTGGCTAACCATTTCAGGTGTAAAGAACAGAGAAAAATAATGGTAAGGTGTTAGAAGAACATCTAGCATAATATATTCAGTCTCTTGTAGATAGAGATTATTAGTGTTCCTCTTTCTCCAGCCGTTCTTTCTCCAGCCAGAGTCGTTCTCGCGAAAGACTCTCATTGGGAAATTTAGGATTAGGCTGCATCACAACCAAATTTTCCCTACTTACTATACGATTTTTGGCATATGGTTTCTTAGGCTGTTGAATAGCAGCACTTTCTTGTTCATGAGTACGTATATTTTGATAATCATCTTCTATGTCATCGCTCTCATCTTCATTACTTTCACCCATAAGAAGATTGAAATGTGGATCATCAACATCATCATCATCGTCCAGGGCCAGGCCATCATCATAATCCTCAGCATTATTTGGAATTACAGCCTGTAGGTTCTTGTGTCTGGTCCCATAGAATGATCTTGGTTCCATCTTGATGTCTGTGGAAGACTATATATTGTCAATATTATGAATTATCAACATGACTCAACAATTTTGTTGAGCCGCCCCACTACCCACAAGTTTGACCATAACTGGGCCGCTCAACAAAATTGTTGACTAACATTTAGAGTGCCGGTATTATATCAAGGTCATCACAATTCAAACACAATTACTACTCATTATTGTCACCAACATTTAAATGTCAAAATATGAGCAGGAAAAGAATGATTACTCACCAATATCACGCTAAGATGAGGAAAGAAACACCAGGAAACTCTACAGCGTCCACCTGGCCGTGTTCCCGTGTTTACAATGAGTCATATCCTCAACACAAAGCCATCGATTGGGAAACCTGTACATAGGCTAACATCTATAATGCTGTTGAGCTGCCTGAACAAGGATACTTCATTCAAAACCTGCATTTAATTTTTTTTTTATAATGGCTGAATGACAGTGAATGTGCCTCAACAATTTTGTTGAACAATCAGCTTAAGAGCTTATCAGTGTCTATGTTAGCATGTGGGTAACCCGGGCCTACTGTTACGTTACTATAATCTTCCTCCACGGTCTGAGCGAGCTAGTCATAGACACTAACGCTACTCTATACACCTATATGTACACCTATACTCTGTACACACCATACTGTACAGTATGTGATCACTAGGTAACTGGCACTTGACAAAAAACTAACTAACAAGGCGTAAGTCAGCACGTGGGTACGCGGATCCATCGAATGGATCCAAACCGCTGTCACCATTATGTGGTGCCCACCTTGAAAGTGTACTCTACAGCCCTGGTTACTCTGCTGCCACCACCCACATTACGTGGGAAAATAAAATATAAATGAATAAAAATAAAAGATGTGAGAAAAAGGTAAGTACTGTTTGGATCTAAATAATAATTCGTTAATAAATAATCATAAATATATTTCTCCCTTTGCTTGTAATTGGTAATAATTATACATTCACAAGTTATCTTAATCTCCCTTAACGATACGCACGCGTAATGCTCAAGTCGTTATCATAATATAATGTAGTCTATCCCACTTCCAAAGTTTCCCTCTCACTTATTTTTCTGTTTCCTTCTTTCTCCTTGTCCTCACACGGCTGGCTGTAATATGTTGTAGTTGCCCCCTCTGCTAATTTGTGACCGCTTGGCCCCCTGGTCCGCCAACAGCCTCCTACCTTGGGACCCTAAGTAATATATTTCATTAGTCCTTATGTCAACAAAAGGAATCACCAGTAAGTCATATCTACATCTCTATTTAACAAACATTTCATAACATACCTTTACCAAGGGCGAGAATATCACCTCCCCACAGGCGACTTAACTCAGCGAACGTCGAGCTGCTTCTAAAGTTATCCTAACGTAGAACCCCCCTTCTCACCTCGTTTCGCTACGTGTCTAATTACTACTGGCTTAAAATATAAGCCTAACCAGTGATTCAGGACTGAGGCGTGGAGGAAAATTCCTCGTTAGCTTATTGATACTTATGTGTTATTTAATCTCTTCCCCTATTAATGTAATTTCTCTCGTTACATATGCATGCATGCATGCATATGTGTGTGTGTGTGTGTGTGTGTGTGCGTGCGTGCGTGCGCGTGCGTACGTGTGTGTGCCTGAGTGTGTGTGCGTGCGTGTGTGTTCGTGCGTGCGTGCGTGCGTGCGTGCGTGCGTGCGTGCGTGCGTGCGTGCGTGCGTGCGTGCGTGCGTGCGTGCGTGCGTGCGTGCGTGCGTGCATGCATGCATGTGTGTGTGTGTGTGTGTGTGCATGTGTGTGTGTGTGTGTGCATGTGTGTGTGTGTGTGTGTGTGTGTGTGTGTGTGTGTGTGTGTGTGTGTGTGTGTGTGTGTGTGTGTGTGTGTGTGCGTGCGTGCGTGCTTGGGGTCGATATTCTAATATACTCCACGCACGGCGAACTCTACGTCAGCCTGTCAAAGGTTGGCTGTGCTGATGCCGTCAAAGTGTTGGCGCCCCGTGGAATCACACAGAACGTGGTCTACCCCGAGGCACTTTGACCGATGACCAACGACATCAACAACAACGATTGGAGTTTGCACTCACATAGTTTTCTAATATATATGTAGCGCCCCCCCTTATAGCTTGATGTTAACTCGAAGGGCTCTACAAACCTGGCCATTACGCTGCCACCACCCACAATAAGTGGGAAAACAAATTTAAAGATTTAGAGAATATGTGCGTATAACTGGGACTTAATAACGACTCGTTAACAGGGTTTCTGTATATTATCACATACTGTTGGACCAGTATTCCATCCCCACTTAACCTAAGGTTTCACCAAAAAAATCACTGCACCACCGCGACTCTCACTCGGGGTTTAACAAAACCAGAATTCCTTTACCCACTGTCATATGTAAAGTACCTATACACATACACATTCGCGATGAATCGGGCCTTAGCTGTACACTGGTGTGTGCCAGTCATCCACTCAGCTCAGCTCCCCACAACCTCCATCAGCACACACTGGGTCCCCTCATGGGCAAAACCACCCCCTCAAGCCCCCCACTCACCCTCACCTAGCCAGTTCAGCCCCCAGCTCTAAAAACCTTTGGAAACACGTAAACCAATGAATATTTAAGTTCCAAACACAAAAATAATCAATCTCTATACACCCTTTTAATAATACACGCCCCACACATACCTTTGAAAAGGGTTTTTAAGACACAACCCCCTACACTGTTGTCCCCGGCAAGGCTTGGTGAGAGAGAGAGAAATATGGCTACCTTCTCCCTTCCTTGCCTTCTTGCCGGACGTCACTAGCGACCGCGGGCACAAAATAGGGTGGGAACATATTTTGATTTGAATATCTATTAAATTAAAGAACTGAGGAGGGGAAGGGAAAAATTGCGCTCATTTAATTACTAGACATTTATATATTACTTTACTCTCACCACTCAATGTAAACCTCTTCGTCAATCATGAGTCACAGGAGAAACCCATTTTCTCGAAATTACATGGCTTCTTCCCCCCCCAAAAAAATTCCTTGTTCCTCAGTCCTTCATCACGCATCCTACCAGATATCTAACAAAGTATAACAAAAAAATAGTAACATATACTCAACCAAATCATGACTTTTCTTTTTAATTCACATAAGTCTTCTATCCCCCCACAAACAAAATTCCCTTAAGCTCTACAATACAATTCTCAAATGAACTTTAAAAACACAATAATTAAATAGTAATGCGTTTTTAACTTCTTCACCTCCCCACCAAGAGCAGATTTAACCATTTTAGGGATACATAATCAATGTAATGACTTTACCCCCTTGAAGTGAGAACCTCTCATTTCCCATCTCTTTTTTACTTAGGCCGAAGCCATATAGAGTCGCGCCCTGGACTCATCCCTCTAGTCTGTAATGGTTATTCCTTTCCCCACTAAACCTAGGCATAGGCCGTAGGGAGAAATCACGACTGGAATTTCTCCATACCCTTCCGTAAACTTGGGATAAGGCCCCACCTCCTTATTGATGAAAAAGCATACACTCCTGCGTCAAATCAACCCAACGAGCAAAGCTCAGAGCCAAGTACATCCTCGGGTCTAAACGACTCCTTTGTGGGTCTAGTGTTTAGTGAAATCTATGTACACCCTCTAAGTAAGTTTTCTAACCTTTACAAGTTTGTCTAGGGACCTTCATCAAAATCTCTCTCTCTCTCACTAGAGAAATGGTGAAAGTTAATCTCTTTCTCACTAGAAAATTAACACTTCTTACCATCTGTCATTAACATTCCTCTACGTATCCCTCACTGGTCTCCTCTCTCTAGGTGGTGGTTTTCAAGTTCTTCCTCAACTATTACTATTCTGCTGGCTCCAACAGCCAGCCATCTTGCCCTATATATTGCTTAATTTGTTCGGCCGCTCCTGTACACGTTTACCGTCAAATATATTTTCAAACCATATGCACCACCATCTCCTCAATACTTCCACAATTTTGTACGGTCCCAACCATTAACCGAGAGTTTTCTGTTCGTCCCCGGGCTCAAAGCGTTCTCTTTTCACCAACGCCAATTCGTCTTTTCCCACCTCTCGTTTTTCCTTTTCACATTAGCTTTCTCCCGCCATTTTCTACCTCTTTCCAATTTGTTCTCTTGATGGTTACGTGTGCCACTGCTGTTTTCCTCCTCTGAGTCAATTGTGGGTAATTTCACACTAACAACCTTGGAGCGTATCGAAAAAAAAAGCATAGAAAGGTTGGGGTTCCCATTGTCTCATGCACTGCACTATTCAGAAACTCTTTGGGTTTCTAAGAGATAACTGGGCCATCTTTTGGGATAACCCTTGCACAGGTTTGAGAGAATTGTTTTCATTTTTCGGTGCCTCCTTTCAGAGATATTATTACCTGTGGTGATAAGGCGTGGTGTATCCTAACTGTATTTCACATGAATCACAAATTCTTTAAATTGCTGAGACGTAAATTCCTTAGCGTTATCTAACAACAATGTATGTGGTGCCCCAAAAATACACTAATATATTCCCTAAAATTCTTAAAATATTTCCTCGGTCACCCTAGTTTTTTAATTTATAAAACCAGTAAAGCTATAATGATCTTTTTATAGTTAATACATAGGGGTATCCGTGGGCTCCTTCCCATGTCGGTTATGTCTATGCTTATCCTCTCTAGAGGTCTACTTACTGAGGGTAATTCTTGCCATTTGTTGTGGAGTCCACGACTACCCTTATGCTGTTGAAAAAAGGTTAAACATTCCTCACATATTCTCTCACATCCGTTTTTCATTTTGGCCCCCCATAAATATCCTTCTGTTTAATTATTGACTTCTCCTGCCCTAAATAACCTGATTCCTTATTAATTTATTAATTCCAAGGCCCCCTTGCTTCTTCATTCCTAGAAAAACCCAATAAGTAGTGTACACTGTTATCTAACTGCTGTTTAGTTAAATATAAAAACTCCTTCTCTATCACAATTTCTAAGTATTCTGGGTTTTAGATCTGGTTTATTCTGCCTCCTTCTAGATACTCTATATTTCTCTTCATCTGAGGTCCTCCGTTTGCTTTTTTCCTTTGATTTCTTCTTTAGTTTTTCCTAACCATCTCTTCTACTTGACATCGAATATTCTTACGGGTCTACAAAAGTTGGTCTGCTAACAGTTTTTCTTTTTCCCTGCTTTATTACTCTATCTGAATACCTATAGTCTTTCCCATCTCTAGGATCCTCTGTTCATCTAGGTGATTGGTTCGTTGTTTAAAGACTACACTAACGGTGGTGGTCCGTTTGATGATCACCTGGTTTCCCCACAGGAAATGATGAAACTGTCTGCAAGTAAAACTATTCCTAAGGTTCCCTATCTGTTGCTGAATCGCGTTTCAACGGTTTTAAATTTTTTGGAAAAGTAAAGATTACTGGGCTTTGCCTCACACTATACTGCATCAGTACTGCCCTACGTGATTTTTGGCTAGCATCGGTATCCAACACAAAAGGTTTATTGATATTGGCCTTAGTTAAGATGGAGCACTAGTCAGGTTATCTTTTAGTATCTGAAATGCCTTCGGGCTTTCCTCTGACCATTCAAATGGGTTTTCTTTCTTAGTCAAATTAGTGATCGGCACCGCTATTTTAGCGAATCCTTCTATTACTTCCTATAGAAACCTACCTTTCCCCAGAAATTCTTCTGGTTTCCTTGACATTAGTGGGGGGTTTCATTTTCTCTACGGCTTCTATGTTGTCTGGGTTGGGTTGGTAACCTTTTCCCTTTTGTTCACTACGTGTCCCAAAAAACGGATTTTTCTTTGCCCTATTTTACATTTGGTCAAATTTAATTTGACTCCAATTTAGTCAGATTTTTCAAATAACCTATCGATCCTTTCCAACAAGACTCGTAACTGGATGCCATCAGGATAATGTCATCCAGATAATTTTTAGGCCAGTTCTCTTTCAGTAAAGGGGTTAAAATTTTGGGTTTAATTGCGAGAGAAAATTGCCGCACTGCAATTCAATCCAAAGGGAAGTCTTTTGAATCTATATAAGGATATTCCTTCACGAAAGTTGTTAGATCTCTACTACTCTCATCCAACAGTATTTGATATTATCCCATCTTTCATATCTAGGGTGGCATAGTATTCATAGCCCGCTACAGACTCTACTAACTCTTCCAATTTGGGTAGGGGGTGTATATCAGGGGCCCTAAATGTTGATTCATTTTTCCTAAAAATCCAGACACATCCTTTTTTCCCCATTCGGCTTGTTAACCAGAAACTATAGGATTTTAACCACGCGCTGCGGAATTTTCTATTATGTCTTTTCTCTTCCATTTCTCTCAACATTTTAGCTATTAATTCCTTGGCTTTCTCCGGATACCTATATGTGCTCCTCTCCCACGGTTTTTGGGATCTAACACCTGAATTGACTGGTTCAGTTTTCATGGTGCCTAGTTTCTCCTGCATCTAAGATAAATAATTTATGGTGTTGTTTTATCAAGGCGAAAAGATGGTGTCTCTCCTGTCCACTTAGGTGCTTCCAGTCTCTCCTTTTCCAGAATGCCTGTATTTTGTTCCTGTCGATACCACTTTCTTTGCTAGCATCACTATCGGGTAACATAGCGTTACTCATCCTAGTGGTGAGACAACGTGGTCTGCCTTAACTTGCTGCTCTTGAATTTTTTCTGAGTTCACTACTCCATACTTAGCTAAAATTGTACCAGAAAGTAACTTCAACTGTCCTTTACGTTATTTAATTTTTGGTAGAAAGATGTTCTTTCTTTAGTAACCTGGACCACATAGGTGCTATATTTTGCACTTTTTCTTTTCCTAGGGTCCCACCAAGAGGAATGGGTTTTCCCCCTATCTCGTCCATTTGGGAATTCTAACCATTGAGTTCTTTTTTGGTCTTATGGTCACGCTTTGCTGTATTCTTATATGACAGCTTGATTTAAAGGCACTTCATCTTTGCACTCCACGCTCTTAACTGCTCTTTGGTGCCAATCGGTATTCAACAAAATTCAAGGGGGAATTAGGTTAGCCCACATGACTTTTTTTGTTTGTAATTTTTAGTAATTTCTTCTAGTCCTATTATATTCATCCCTACCAGGGCTTGGGTGGATAAATATGGTCTGGCACTATTAACATTAACACTTCTATTGTTCTAAACTGCTCCTAGGTTATTTTTACTTTCACTTGACCTAAGATTCTCAACTCCTTGCCAGTTTTGCAGGTCAAACTAGGGATGTTACTGGGGGGTTCTTATTTTAAGTTGTAAGTTTAAAAGCTGCGCTCTTCTTTTTAAGTGAATATTCGCTGCCTGTGTCTAATAAAACTTCTGTACGTGGTCATTAAGCTGAGGGATTATTGGGGGTCGATGTTTAACTAGTCACCTGGAGAACACTTTCCTCCCAGGACAACTTGGACTGCTCTCCTACATCCTACTCTCCCAATCGAAACAAGCGTTGCTACCTGGCTTCCTTCGACAGTCTGCGGCTGAGTTGGTTGTTTTTTTACAGTAGGGACAAACGTCTGGGAAACCCTTCTCCATTCTAACTGGGTAGCTTCTGGTCGTTACCTACTCTCAAATCTTGTAATTTCCTCCCCATTCCTTCCATCTTGCTCGCAGTTCTCTTACTTCTGACTGACTGGCTGACAGTTCCTGTGACTGTTCCTGTTTTTTTGGAGAATATTTTGGGAAGCGGGTGTTACTCTGACAGCTGCCGGTTCTGGGTTTACCGCGTATATTCTATTTGTGTCTCTTCCATGGCAATGGCCCTTCGGTCTCCACCCTCTCTATGAATTTTCTCAGTGGGATTTGTTCATCCATGAAAAACCTAATTTTTCCTTACTTTGGCTTGGTAATCCTCTCAACATTTTGTTTTTTTTGATCTTATCCTACGGGGAATTTCTCCTGGATGTTTTGACTTTGCTTCCAATATGGCGTATTTGCATTTGAGTTTAGTTGCGAAAAACTTGAGAAACTTCCAGCCAATCATACTTGACCTCCGAAATGCTGTTAAGGATTCTGTCGACATATTGTCTGTAGTTCTTCATATAACCAATAATTAGGGTGTCCCATGATCTAAAATTGACCTGACTGAGGGCATTCTGTATGTATAAGCTAACGGTGGGTCCACTCTTGGGAATTTAAAGGGTCTCTTTCTCTCCTCCAAATCCTCTGAACAACTTTCTACTTGGGAAAAGAAAACTTTCAACCTTCCCTCGGCTTCGATTCCCTGCAAATCACTGAGGTTCAGCATTCGTATATCTCTAGGCTTTATCAATGACCTCACTGGTCTCCTGACTTCCTTCTCCTCTCCCTTATCTCCCAACAATAATTCAAGAGCCTCTTTCGTTCTTTCCACTTCTTGTTCTAACTGACTCATCCACTTTAACCGCTCGTATTGTTCTGGTATCGTCTTTCTTGGGTGTCACTACTTCCTCCTTCTTAATCTCCAAACCCTCTGCTCCGTTATGGAGGAAATCCTCCAAATCCTCTATGGAAAAATTAATCAAATCCTCCATCTTGGAGAGAGAAAAAAATGTATATGCTGACTATTACTAGGTCTAGTGTTGGGCTTTTTTACGGTGGCTATTACAGCCACGACAACCCGCAGAAGTTGCTTACTTGCCGGGGCGTCTATAAAGCCTCAACACTGACATACACTTATTATTTCTAAGGTGGGTAAACCCGGGCCTCCTAAAGCCTGCACTGCAGCCCATGCCTGATAGTTGTGCATGATTACATTTACGAGTTTCTCATATATAAAGCTCCTGCCCGTCCTGTTAAAGTGCACTCCATCATGCGCTAAGTCTTGGGCATATGGTTTGCCGTTAAAGCTTAATTTCCTATACTGAGTTAGTTTCTTGTTCAATTTGTTATTTATCGCTTTAACTACTTTATCGTATGTTTCTTGCTCTACCCTCCTAGCGTAATGGTCTGTTATGATCCTGTGTTCTATCATACAAATCCTTATCTCACAGCGGCACGTTGCCTGTACGGTTTCTACTATCTTCCTAATATTTTCCACTATGTCTCCCACCTTACTGGCTTCTTTGATATCATTACTGCATGCCTAACCATAGGGTGACTAACTCAAATTCTTTCTGCAATATTCCGTTCAATCTATCATCTGAAAAAAAAGTTCTAATCTTGCCTCCTGGCGCTCTATAAACCTCTACTGTTAAGTTAGGATCATCTACTTCCACGGTCTGAGGGACTTAGTCATAGTCAGGTCCTCAACTAACGCTACCCTGTACATGGATGTGATCACTGGGCACTGGCACTTGAAAAATAAAAAGGAATTAGTTAGCACGTGGGTAAGAGGAACCCTGAAATGGATCCTAAACAGCTGCCACCAGCTTGTAGCGCCCCCCCTTATAGCTGGATGTTAACTCGAAGGGCTCCACAAACCTGGCGATTACGCTGCCACCACCCACAATAAGTGGGGGAAAAAATTAAAAAATTTGAGAATATGTGAGTAAAAACTGGGACTTAATATACGACTCGTTAACAGGGTTTTCTGTATATTATCCATACTGTTGGACCAGTATTCACATCCCACTTAACCTAAGGTTTTCACCCAAAAAATCACTGCCCAACCCTAATCCTCGAACGACGCCCACTCTCATCTGTTTAACAAAAACCCAAGAATTCCTTTACCCACTGTCACTATGTAAAGTACCTATACACACCCCACACTCGCGTGAATTCATGGCCCTTAGCTGTATACACTGGTGTGTGCACAGTCATTTCCCCTCAGCTCAGCTCCCCACAAACCTCCATCAGCAACACACGTGGGTCCCCTCTGGGGGTAAACCACCCCCTCAGCTCCCACTCCAGCCTCACTCAGCCATCGCCAGCTCAGCCAGCTTTTCCTAAAACCCTTGGAAACACGTAAACCAATGAATATTTAAGTTCCAACACATAAATAAATCAAACCTCTATACATCCTTATAAATACAACGCCCCACCCCATACCTTTGCAAAGGGTTTTTTAAGACACAACTCCCCGCACGGTTGTCCCGGCAAGGCTTGGTGAGAGAGAGAAACTATGGCTAAACCTTTTTCCCTTCCTTGCCTTCTCGCCGTGACGTCACTAGCGATTTGCGGGCACAAAATATTGTCGGCACCTATATCTATTGATTAAGGACTGAGGAGTGAAGGAAAATTGCGAGCATTTAATTACTAGACATTTATATATTACTTTACTCTCACCACTTAATGTAAACTCTTCGTCAATCATGAGTCACAGGATTAACCCATTTTCTCGCATTACATATACTACTACTATAAACATCAATTCATGGGTCCAAAGGGCCCACAAGCACTTGTCTATGCCTATAGCGTCTGTAGGCAGTGACCTCCAGGGCTGGGATGGTAGGACCTGGTGGTTCATTCGAGGATTGTGATGGTTGGCCCTCGCCCGTGGTGGCGCAGGCATGATTTTTATAGTGGGGCCTATGATTAGAGGCTCATGCCGCCCCCTTGTGTCCTCCGATGAATGCACACGCAATCGAAGGTAGAGTTAATGGGCAGCATGTAGGGCCACTTAGGCCAAACGACGGTTGCAGAAAGATCTTAAGTGGATATTCGCCCTCATCGGGGATCGAACTTGGGTCACCGAGCACGCCACTCGGAGACGCTAACCACTCTGCTACCGCCTCCCCTAAATAATCACAACTATAGCCCCAATAACCGATACCAATAGTTATGATCACTATCTCCACCACTATCTCCACCACCACTATCAACACCATCATCATCATCACCATCACTAGTGACAGCACATCAATGTCAGAGATCATCACAGCGCTCATCTCAAAAACAAAGAATTTTTTTGGCTGTCTGCCTGTGTCGAACTGTATAATATCTTCTTTGACAGCCTGTCTATCTGCTTCTGTCTTCTGTTAGTCTTTGTTTTGTCTGTTGCTGTTGCTGTGCGTCCTGATCATATGTATGTCTCTTTCTCTACCTCACTCGGCACGTCTGTTATTCTCTCTCTCTCTCTCTCGTTCTCTCCTCCTGCTCGTCATCTATCGCTCTCTCTCTCTCTCATCTCTCTCTCTGTCTCTACGTCATCTCAGTCTCCTCTCTCCTCCGAGCCAATCGTCCTGATCTGTCTCTCTCCTCTGCACCATTTTGGGGTTGCCTCCTCCGTGCTTCTGGACAATTCAGACTACTCAGGAATCATCATCTCTCCTCTTTCGAGGTCTCTTCTCTCAATTTACCTCTCTCTTCTCTTCCTCTTCTCTCTAATAATGGTCTCTTTTTTCCTTTCTTTCTCTCTCTCGTGATCAGCTTCTCTGCCTCTCTTCCCTCTCTCCTGTCTCTCGTCCTCTCTGCTCTCCTCAAAACTCATTCTCCAAATCTGCTCTCTCTCTCTCTCTCTCCTCTCTCTCTCTCTCTCTCTCTCTCTCTCTCTCTCTCTCTCTCTCTCTCTTCTCACTCCTTCCACTCTCTCATCTCTCTCTCCTCTCTCTTCTCTCCTCCTTCTCTGCTCTCCTCTCATCTCTCTCTCTCTCTCTCTCCTCTCTCTCTCATCTCTCGTCTCTCCTCTCTCTCTCTCTCTCCCCTCATCTGCTCTCGTCCTCTCTCTCTCTCTCTGTGGCAGTATTGAGGGGCGGGGCTTGGTTCTCTTGTACCAACGGGGGCTGCAGTAAGCCGACTCCCTCTCTCCTTGGTAAATAGACACACTCGTACTAACTCGCGGCCCAAGACAACCCGACAGCCCTGCTCTCTCTCCCATTAAAGCCACAATGCATAAACTGGTTTCAGGCGGGGACATAAGGGCTCTTCAGTCGTGTAATGTGTATGTGTGTGTGTGTGTGACTGTGTGTGTGTGTGACTGTGTGGTGTGTTGTGGTGTGTGTTATGTGTGTGTGTGTGTGTGGTATGTGTGTGTGTGTGTTGTATGTGTGTGACTGGTGTTGTGGAATGTGTGTGTGTGTGGTGTGTTGTATCTTAGTTGTCTTCATCTAGTTATTTTATCAGGCCTGAGCAACGCTCGTATGCCCCGTCTAATATCAAATTATTCATCATTCATCCTTATGCTTATGTTGGCCGAAGCCAGCACCCCGGGAGGCGGGTCACAAAACCCCGGTCTAACCTGTAGCCCATTTACCCCTGGGTGGACAAGGGCTCGGGTTTTAAGAAGACCGCCCGTCTGTCTTCGCTCCGCCCGGGGATCGAACCCGGGACTTCTCGGTTGTGAGCCGAGCGTGCTAACCCTTACACTACGGAGTTCCCTTGTGTGTGGTGTGTGTTTTGGGGTGTGTGTGTGTGTGGTGTGTGTGTGTGTCATTCACCCATGGTCTTTGTCCACGCGAGTCGGACTCGTGATCGCCAGTTTCACCCTCCCGGTGCGAGCTTGGAGCTCATTATTCCCGATCTCTTGATTTAATCCTGGGACCCTCACACACCAGACCCCCCATCCCCTTGCTCAAGGGGGACAGTAACCGACCGAATTAGTCATGAAAAACCCCCGGGAGCAATAAGGATTCGAACCCAGAATGGCAGGCCACCCACGCTATCCACTTGACCATCGCTACGGTTGTTGGGGTGTGTTTTGTTTGTGTTTTTGGGGATAATGCACACAAGTTTATGGTAAGGGAGGGACACTTTCTATGTAAAAGGTTTTGTTTTATGCTATGATAACTATAATATTTATACGTACACTAATAACAGTGACAATAGGAGGCCAAATACCACCATCACCACCACCACCACCACCACCACCACCACCACCACCACCACCACCACACCACCACCACCACCACCACCACCACACCATCAACCAAACCACCACCACCACCACCATCACCAACACCACCACACCACCAAACCACCAACCACACCACCACCACCACCACCACCATCACCACCACCACCACACCACACCATCACCACCACCCACCATCACCACATCACCACCACCCCCCAAACCCCCACCACCAAACCCCACCTAAAACCACTTCAGAAAAACCGCTACACCGACACCAAGACTTCCGGCAGCACCACCATCAGCCGTAACATTAGCAACAACAACGATATTTCCAACAACAGTCCCGCATAAGCAAAACAGCAACATAACAACAACAACAAAGCTAAGGAATAAGACGAAAAAGAAATTACTTATCAAAAAAATGATATGAAGATCCAAAGAAATACAACGAACAAGACAATAACAAAATTGACGATTAATACATAGTCTCTCTCTCTCTCTCCTCTCTCCTCACTCTCTCTTCTCTCCCCTCTCATCTCTCTCTCTCCTTTTCCCTTCTCTCTCTCTCTCCTCTCTCACTCTCTCCTTCTCTCTCTCTTCTCCTCCGCTCTCTCTTCTCTCTCTTCGTCATCTCTCTTCATCTCTTCCTCCTCTCTCTTCTCTCTCTCTCTCCCCTCTCTCTCTCTTTTTCTCCTCTCTCCTTTTTCTCCTTCCCCCCTCTCTCTCTCTTTTTCCCCCCCCCCTCATTCCTTTCAGTGCCAGTTGGTCAAGTCTACTGAAGGCTCTCCTGGGAATCTTTAAGTTTGTGCCTTCAAGGTAACGTAGGGAACCAAGTGGGTGATCAGAAGCGGGATGTTGGGAGGGAGAAAGGGGGACTATGCATGCTTATAACAATGTGGGAAATGTTTGTTTGAGAGAGAAGGGAGAATTGGCGGTAAAAGAAAAAGGATGGGATTGGTAAAAGATAGAGTGATATTCGCTAAACTACAGTCGCTCGGTTTCATCTCCATTGCATTAACCCTTGAGGGGCCCGTGGGGGGTGCCAAACCCCCTGCCCTGGGACACTGGGAGTTGGGGAATGACCAAAGTACCTGGTNGACAAAATTTAAAACCCTTAAACCAAAAAAAAAAAGGCGTAAGTCAGCACGTGGGTACCGGACCATCAAATGGACCCAAAACCGCGCACCATTATGTGGTGCCCCTTTTTGAAAGTGATCTACAGCCCCTGGTTTTACTCTGCTGCCACCCACCCCTTTACGTGGGAAAAAAAAAATAAATATAAAAAAAAAAGATGTGAGAAAAGGTAAGTACGTTTGGTTTCTAAATAAAAATTCGTTAAAAATCTCATAAATATATTTTCCCCTTTGCTTGTTTGAAAAATTATACATTCACAATTTAATTCTAATCCCCCTTTAAAACGATACCCGCGAAATGCCCAAGTCGTTATCAATAAAATGAGTCCCATCCACTTCCAAAGTTTCCCTCTCACTTATTTTCCCGTTTTTCCTTCTTCTCCTTGTCCTCACCGGCTGGCTGTAAAATGTTTTTAGTTGCCCCCCCCGCTAATTTTGTGACCGGGTTGGCCCCCTGGTCCGCCCCAAACCTCCTCCTTGGCCCTAAGAATATTTTCTTAGTCCTTTTGTCAACAAAGGAAACACCCTAAGTCTATCACTCTCTATTTAACAAAAATTTCTAACATACCTTTACCAAGGGGGAGAATATCACCTCCCCAAGGGACTTAAATCGGCCAAAATCGAGCTGCTTCTAAAGTTATCCCACGTGAACCCCCCTTCTCACCTCTTTGCTAAATGTCTAATTACTCTGGGTTAAAATTAAGCCTAACATGATTCAGGACTGAGGCGTGGAGGAAAAAATTTCCCCGTTAGCTTATTGATACTTTGTGTTATTTTAAACTTTCCCCTATTAATGAATTTCTCTCGTTAATATGCATGCATGCTCTATGTGTGTTTGTGTGTGTGTGTGGGGGTGCGTGCGTGCGCGTGCGTTTGTGTGTGTGCCCGATGTGGGGGTGCGTGCGTGTGTTTCGGCGTGCGGGTTTGGGGCGTGGTGCGTGCGTGCGTGCGTGCTGCGTGGGTGCGTGCGTGCGTGCGTGCGTGCGGGTTTGGGTGGTTTCATGCTCTGTGTGTTTTGGGGTGTGTGTGTGTGTGTGTGTTGTGTGTGTGTGTGTGTGTGTGTGTGTGTGTGTGGTGTGTGTGTGTTGTGTGTGTGGGGTGGTGGGTTGGGGCGTGGTGTTGGGGTCGAATTCTTTTACTCCCCGCACGGCGAACTCTTCACCCGTCAAAGGTTTTCTGTCTGAAGGCCGCAAAAATGTTTGGGGCCCCGTGGAATCCACAGAAAATGTCTACCCCGAGGCCTTTGACCCATGCCAAAGACATCAACAAACGTTGGATTTGCACCCCATAGTTTTCTAATTAAATGTAGGGCCCCGCCCCCCCTAATAGCTGGATGTTAACTCGAGGGCTCCACAAACCTGGCGATTACGCTGCCACCATCCCACACAGACATAAGGGGAAAAATTTAAAGATTTAGAGAATATGGAGTATTAACTGGGGACTTTATAACGACTCGTTTAACAGGTTTCTGTATATTATCACATACTGTTTGGAACCAGTATTCACATCCCACTTACCTAAGGTTTCAACCAAAAAAAATCACTGCACACAGGCGAACTCTCCTCGTGTTTAAACAAACCCATGATTCCTTTACCCACTGTCACTGTGGTAAAGTACCTATAAACATACACATCGCGGATGATCATGCATTAGCTGTATACACTGTGTGTGTGCACAGTCATCCACTCAGCTCAGCTCCCGCAACCTCCACAGCACACACGGGTCCCCTCATGGGCTAAACCACCCCCCTCAGCTCAGCCAGACTCAGCCAGCTCAGCCAGCTCAGCCACGCTCAGCCAGCTCACAGCAGCTCAGCCAGCTCAGCTCTAAAACCCTTGAAACACTTAAACCAATGAATATTTAAGTCCAACACTAAATTAATCAATCCTCTATACATCCTAATAATCACCGCCACAATACCTTTGAAAAGGGTTGTAAGACCAACTTCCCTACACGTGTTTTGTCCGGCAAGGCTTGTGAGAGAGAGAGAAAATATGGCTACCTTCTCCTTCCTTGCTCTTGCCTGACGTCACTACGATCCGCGGGCACAAAATATTGTCGGAACATATTTTTGATTGATATCTATTGATTAAGAACTGAGGAGTGGAGGGAAAATTGCTCTCCATTTAAATTACTAGAACATTTATATATTACTTTACTCTCACCACTCATGTAACTCTTCGTCAATCAATGAGTCACAGGAGTAACCATTTTCTCGGCATTAACATGGCTCTTTCCCCCCCCCAAAAAAATTCCTTTTCCTCAGTCCTTCATCACGCAATCCTACCAGATATCTAACTAAGTTAACAAAAAATAAAGAACTATACTCACCACAAATCATGACTCTTCTTTTAATCACAGAAGGTCTTCTATCCACCACAACAAATTACTTAAGCTCTACAATACAATTCCAAATGAACTTTCTCTCAAACACAATAATGAAATAAGTAATGCGTTCTTACTCTTCACCTCCCTCACCAAGAGCAGATTTAACCAGTTTAGGGATACATCTCAATGTATGACTTTACTCCCTGAATTGAGAACCCGTCTCACTTCATCTCTTATTTTAACTTAGGCCGAATGCCATATAGAGTCGCGACTGGACCTCATCCCTCTAGTCTGTATGGTTATTCCGTTACCCCACCTAAACTAGGCATATGCGCGTAGGGAGAATCACGACTGGGAATTTCTCCATACCCTTTTTTTCCGTAACTTGGGATAAGGCTCACCTCCTTATTGAGCATTACACTCCTGCGTATCACACCAACGAGCAAAGCTCAGAGCAAGTACATCCTCGTGTCTACGACATCCTTTGTGGGTTCCCTAGTGTTTAGTGTAATCTATGTACCGCCTCTAAAGTAAGTTTTTCTAACCTTTACAAGTCCTGTCTGAGGGCCTTCATCAAAATTCTCTCTCTCTCACTAAGAGAAAGGTGGTGACAGTTCATCTCTTCTCACTAGAGATTAACACTTCTTACCATCTGTCATTAACATTCCTCTACGTAAATACTCCTCCACTGGTCTCCCTCTCTCTAGGTGGTGGTTGTTTAAGTTCTTCCTCAACTATACTATTTCTGCTGGCTCCAACAGCCAGCATCTTGTCCATATATATTGCTTAATTTGGTCGCCGCTCTCTGTACACCGTTTTACCGTCAAATATATTATTCTAACACATATGCACCACCCATCTCTCATACTTCCACGATTTTGTACGGTCCCAACCACTTAACCGAGAGTTTTCTGTTTTCGTGCCCCGGCTCAAGCGTTTTCTCTTTTCACCAACGCCAATTCGTCTTTCTCCAACCTCTTCGTTTTTTTCCTTTTTCACTATTAGCTTTTCTCCCGCCTTTTTCTACCTCTTTCCAATTTGTTTCTCTTGATGTTACGTGTGGGCCACGGCTGTTTCCTCCTCTGAGTCAATGTGTGGTATTTCACACTAATCAACCTTGGAGCGTATCGGGAAAGAAAGCATAGAAGGTTTGGGTACCATTGTCTCATCCTGCCACTATTCAGCACTCTTTGGTTTTCTAAGAGATAACTGGCCTCTCTCGGGATACCCTTGCAAACAGGTTTTGAGAAGAATTGTTTTTCATTGTTCGGTGCCTCTTTCAGAGATATTATTACCTTTGTGGATGATAAGGCGTGGTGTATCCTACGTATTTCACATGAATCACACAATTCTTTAAATTGCTGAGACGTAAATTCCTTAGAGTTATCTAACAACATGTTGTGGGTGCTCCAAATACACTAATATATTCCCTAAAATTCTTACATACTTTTCCTCGTCATCCTAGTTCTTAATTTATCAAACCAGTAAAGCCTATATGATCTATTATATAGTTAATACATAGCGGTATCCGTGGGCTCCCGTTCCCTGTCGGTTATGTTCTATTGGGCTTATCCTCTCTAGAGGTCTCTTACTGACGGTAATTCCTTGCCCATTTGTTGTTGGAGTCCACGCTACCCTTATGCTGTTGACAGGTAAACAGTTCCCATCACATATTCTCTCACATCGTTTTCAAGTTGGGCCATAAAAGTCTCCTTCTGACTTTATATTGACTTCCTCTGCCCTAATGACCTGATTCCTTATATATTAATTCCAAGGCCGCTTGCTTCAATTTTCTCTAGCAAAACCCAATATTAGTGTACACTGTGATCTAACTGCTGTTTTTAGTTAGCATATAAAACTCCTTCTTCTATCACAAATTGATCTAAAGTACTTCTGGGGTATTTAGATCTGGTATTCTGCTCGCTCTAGTACTCTATCATTCTCTTCATCTGATGTCCTCTCGTTGCATTTCTTGATTTCTTTCTTTAGTTTTTCCAACCCATCTCTCTTCTGCTTGCATCGAATGATTCTTACTGGTCCTAACTAGTTTGTCTGCTACAGTGTTTCTTTTTCCCTGCTTTATACTCTATCGATACCTATAGTCTTTTCATCATCTCTAGGATCTCTGTTGCTCCAGTGACTTGTGGTTGTTTAAAGACTGACACTACGGTTGGTGTCTGTTTCTGATGATCACCTTGGTTCCCTCACAAGATATTGAAACTGTCTGGCAAGCTAAAACTAGTTCCTAAGTTTTCCCTATCTGTTTGCTGAGTATCGCGTTTCAACTGTTTTTAATTTTTTGGAAAAGTAAAGATTACTTTGGCTTTTGCCCCTCATCACTATACTGCATCGTACTGCTCTACGTGAGTTTGGCATACAATCGGTATCCCAACACAAAAGGTTTATTGATATTGGCCCTTAGTTTAAGGATGGGAGCACTAGTCAGGTTATCTTTTAGTATCTGAAATGCTTCTGGCTTTTCCTCTGACCATTCAAATGGGTTTTCTTCTTAGGAGTCAAATTAGTGATCGGCCCGCTATTTTAGCGATCCTTCTATGTACTTCCTAATATACCCTAGCCATTCCCATAATCCTTCTGGTTTCCTTGAAGCATTAGTTGGGGTTTCATTTCTTAAGGCTTCTTGTTGTCTGGTTGGGTTGGTAACCTTACCTTGTTTCACCTACGTGTCCAAAAACGGACTTTTCTTGACAACTATTTTACATTTGGTCAAATTAATTTGACTCCAAATTTATTCAATGGGTTCAAATAACCTATCGGATCCCTTTTCCAACAGACCTCGTAACTGGATGCCATCAGGATTTGTCATCCAGATTAATTTTTAAGCAGTTCTCTTTCAGTAAAGGGGGTTAAAATCTGGGCTAATTTGGCGAGAGAAAAATTGCCGCACTGCAATTCAATCCAAGGGAAGTCTTTTGAATCTATATAGATATTCCTTCACTGAAGTTTGTTAGATCTCTACTACTCTCATCCACCAGTATTTGATATTAATGCATCTTTCATATCTAGGTGGCAATAGTAGGCATAGCCCCGCTACAGACTCTACTACTCTTCCAATTTGGGGTAATGGGGTGTATATCAGTGGCTAAATGTTTGATTCAGCTTTCCTATAACCGACACATCCTGTTTTCCCCATTCGGCTTGTTTAACCAGTACTAATGGACTTAACCACGCAGCTGCGGAGATTTTCTATTATGTCCTTTCTCACTTCCATTTCTCTCAACCAAATTTAGCTATTAATTCCTTGCTTTCTCCGGATACCTATATGTGACTCCTCTACCGGTTTGGATCTACACCTGAATATGAGCCTGGTTCAGTATTTCATGGTGCCTAGTTCTCCTGCATCTAAATAAATATTTTATGGTGTTGTTTTTTATCAGGCGAAAAGATGGTGTCTTCTCTCTGTCCCTAGGTGCTTCGTTCCGTCTCCCTTTTCCAGAATAGCCTGTATTCGTTCCTGGCGATACTAACCACTAACTTTTTGCTAGCATACACTATCGGTAACATAGCGTGACTCTCCTAGTGGTGGACAACGTGATCCTGCCGTAACTTGCTTCTCTTGATTTCTCTGAGTTCACTACTCCATACTTAGCTAAAATTTGTACCAGAATGTAACTTCACTGTCGCTTTATACAGTTATTAATTTATTGGTAGAAAGATAGTTCTTTCTTTATAACCTGGACACACTAGTGCTATTATTTTGCACTTGTCTTTTCCTAGGGTCCACCAAGAGAATGGTTCCCTCTATCTCGTCCACTGAATTTCTAACCATTAGTTCTTTCTGGTCTTATGGTCACGCTTTGCTGTATTCTTATATGAAGCTTGGATTTAGGCACTTCATCTTGCACTCCACGCTCTTAACTGCTCTTATATGGTGCGCCATATCGGTATTCACAAAATTCAGGGGTAAGTTAGGTTAGCCCACATGACTTTTTTGTTGTCTTATAGTAATTTCTTCAGTCCTATTATATTCATCCCTACCAGGCTTGGGTGGGTAATATTTGTCTGGCACTATAACATTACACTTCTAGTGTTCTATCTTCTCTAGGTTATTTTAACTTTTCACTTGACCTAGGATTCTCACTCCTTGCCAGTTATGCAGGTCAAACTATGGTAGTTACTGTGGGTTTCTTATTTAAGTTTAAGTTTAAAGCTGCGCTCTTCCTTTAAAGTCATCATTCGCTGCCTGTGTCTAATAAAACTTCTGTGACGTGGTCCTTAAAGGCTGAGGGATTATTGGGATCGATTTTTAACTAGTCCCCTGGAGACACTTTCCTCCAGACAACTTGTGGACTGCCCTCCTCCTACATCTACTCTCCAGCCAATCGAACAAGCGTTGGCTACCTGCTTCTCGACGTCTGCGCTGAGTGTGTTCATTTTTAACAGTAAGGGACAAAACGTCTGGGAATCCCCTTCTCATTCTAAACTGGGTAGCTTCTGGTCGTTACCTCTCTCAATCTTGTAATTTTCCTCGCCATTCCTTCCATCTGTCTCGCAGTTCTCTTAACTTCTGACTGACTGGCTGACACAGTCCTGTACTGTTCCTGTTTATTGGGATAATACTCGGAAGCGGTGTTATCTCTGACAGATGTCCGGTTTCTGTTTACCGCGTATATTCTATTTGTGTTCTCTTCGCGTGGCAATGGCCCTCTCGGTCTCCACTCTCTCTATGAATTTTCTCAGTGGAATTTGTCATCCATGAAAAAAAAACTCTAACTTTCTCCTTACTTTGGCTTTGGTATCCTCTCACCACTTTTGTTTTTTTTATGATCTTATGCCTACGGGGAATTTACTCCTGGATGTTTTGCTGGCTTCCAATATGTCGTATGCATTTGAGTTTAGTTTGCGAATCTTGAGAATCTTCCAGCCATCATACTGCCTCCGAAATGGCTGTTAAGGATTCTGTCGACATTATTGTCGCTAGTTCTTCATATAACCAATAGTTAGGGTGTCCCATTATCTAAAATTGACCTGACTGAGGGCATTCTGTAATGTATAACGCTAACGGTGGGTCCCACTCTTGCCATAGATCCTCTTTCTCTCTCCAAATCCTCTGAACCTTTCTACTTGGGAAAAAGAACTTTCACCTCCTCGGCTTCCATTCCTGCAATCACTGAGTTCAGCATTCGTATTCTCTAGGCTTTATCATGACCTCACTGGTCTCCTGACTTCCTCTCCTCTCCCTTATCTCCAACAATAATTCAAGAGCCTCTTTCGTTCTTTCCACTTCTTGTTCTAACTGCTCATCCACTTTAACCGCTCTATTGTTCTTGTATCGTCTTTCTTGGGTGTCACTACTTCTCCTTCTTATCTCCAAACCCTCGCTCCGTTATGGAGGAAATCCTCCAATCCGCTATGGAAAAATATCAAATCCTCCATCTGGAGAGAGAAAAATGTATAGGCCTGACTATTACTAGGTCTGTGTTGGGCTTTTTTTACGGTGGCTATTACAAGCCACGACAACCCGCAGAATTTTGCTTCCTTGCCGGGGCGTCTATAAAGCCTCACACTGACATACACTTATTATTTCTAAGGTGGGTAAACCCTGGCCTCCTAAAGCCTGCACTGCGCACCATGCCTGATAGTTGTGCATGATTACATTTAGAGTTTCTCATGTATAAAGCTCCTGGCCCGTCCTGTTAAAGGTGCACTCCATGCATGCGCTAGGTCCTTGGGCATATGGTTTTGGCCCGTTAAAGCTTACGTTCCTATAATGAGTTAGTTTCTTGTTCATTTGTTATTTATCGCTTTAAGCTACTTTAATCGTATGTTTCTTGCTCCCTACACTCCTAGCGTATGGTCTGTTATGTCTGTGTTTCTATCATACAAATCCTTATCTCACAGCGGCAACTTTGCCTGTACGGTTCTACTATCTTCCTAATATTTTTCCACTATTCTCCCACCTTACTGCCTTTCTTTGATATCATTACTGCATCCTACATATGGTGGACTACTCAAATTCTTTCTGCAATATTCGTTCAATCTATCATCCTGAAAAAAAAGTTCTAATCTGCCTCCTGGCGCTCTATAAACCTCTACTGTTAAGTTTAGGATCATCTACTTCCCGGTCCCCTGAGGGACTTAGTCATATCAGTCATAACTAACGCTACCCTGTATACATGGATGTGATCACTAGGGCACTGGCACTTGAAAAATAAAAGGATTAGTTAGCCGTGTGTAAGAGAACCATGAAATGGATCCTAAACAGCTGCCACCATCTTTGTAGCGCCCCCCTTATAAGGCTGGATGTTAACTCGAAGGGCTCCACAAACCTGGCGATTTTACGCTGCCACCACCCACATAAGTTGGGGGAAAAAATTAACGATTTAGAGAATATGTGATATACGGGGACTTAATATACGACTCGTTAACAGGGTTTCTGTCTGTTATATGATCACATACGTTGGACCAGTATTCCATCCCCCTTAACCTAAGGTTTCACCCAAAAAAATCACTGCACAACATAATCCTCGACACGACCGGACTCTCACTCTTGTTTAAAACAAAACCCAAGATTCCTTTAACCCCACTGTCACTATGTCAAAGTCCTATACACATACACAAACTCGGCGTGAATCATGGCCTTAGCTGTATGCACCTGGTGTGTGCACGTCCATCCACTCAGCTCACTCCCCACAACCTCCATCCGCACACACGTGGGTCGCCCTCATGGGTCTAAACCACCCCCTCATCTGCAGCCAGCTCACTAGCCAGTCAGCTCAGCCAGTCTCAACATCTCAGCCAGCTCGCCATCTCAGCTCCAAAACCTTGGAAACACGTAAAACCAATGAATTATTTAAGTTCCAACACATAAATAATCAATCCTCTTATACATCCTTATAAACTACACCGCCCCACACATACCTTTGCAAAGGGTTTAAGACCAACTCCCTGCACGTTTTGTCCCCGCAAGGCTTGTGGGAAGAGAAACTATTGACTACTACCTTCCTTCCTTCTTCTCGCCGTGACGTCACTGAATCGTCGCGGCAACCAAAATATTGTCGCACCTATATCTAGTGATTAATGACTGAGGAGTGAAGGAAATTGCGAGCATTTCATTACTAGACATTTATATATTACTTTAACTCTCACCACTCAATTTAAACTCTTCGGTCAATCATGAGACACAGGATTAACCCATTTTCTCGCTTACTATACTACGACTATAAAACATCATTCATGGTCCAAGGGCCACAAGCACTTGTCTATGCCTATAGCGTCTGATAGGCAGTGACCTCCATGGCTGGGATGGTAGGACCTGGTGGGTTTCATTCAGGATTGTGATGGTTGGCCCTCGCCCTGGTGCGCAGGCATGATTTTTATAGTGGGCCTATGATGAGAGGCGTCATGCCGCCCCCTTGTGTCCTCCGATGAATGCCACGCATCGAAGGTAGAGTTATGGCACCATTAGGGCCACTTAGGCCAAACGACTGGTTGCAGAAAGATCTTAAGTGGATATTCGCCCTCATCGGGCTCGACTTGGTCACCGAGCACGCCACTCGTAGACGCTAACCACTCTGCTTCCGCCCTCCCATAAATAATCACAACTATAGCCCCAATAAACCGATACCAATAGTTTATAATCACTGAATCTCCACCACTATCTCCACCACCACTATCAACACATCATCATCATCACCATCACTAGTGACAGCACCTCCAGTCAGAGATCATGCACAGCGCTCATCTCAAAACAAAGAATTTTTTTGGCTGTCTGCCTGTGTCGAACTGTATAATATCTTCTTTGACAGCCTGTCTATCTGCTTCTGTCTTCTGTTAGTCTTTGTGTTTTGTCTGTATGATGTCTCTTCGTCACCTGATCATCTGTATGTCTCTTTCTCTCCTCACTCTGCACGTCTGTTATTCTCTCTCTCTCTCTCTCTCTTCTTCTCTCCTCTCTCTCTCTCTCTCACTTCCTCTCTCTCTCTCCTCTCTCTCTCATCTCTCTCTCTCTCTCTCTCTCTCTCTTCTCTCTCTCTCTCTCTCTCTCTCTCTCTCTCTCTCTCTCTCTCTCTCTCTCTCTCTCTCTCTCTCTCTCTCTCTCTCTCTCTCTCTCTCTCTCTCTCTCTCTCTTCTCTCTCTCTCTCTCTCTCTCTCTCTCTCTCTCTCTCTCTCTCTCTCTCTCTCTCTCTCTCTCTCTCTCTCTCTCTCTCTCTCTCTCTCTCTCTCTCTCTCTCTCTCTCTCTCTCTCTCTCTCTCTCTCTCTCTCTCTCTCTCTCTCTCTCTCTCTCTCTCTCTCTCTCTCTCTCTCTCTCTCTCTCTCTCTCTCTCTCTCTCTCTCTCTCTCTCTCTCTCTCTCTCTCTCTCTCTCTCTCCTCTCTCTCTCTCTCTCTCTCTCTCTCTCTCTCTCTCTCTCTCTCTCTCTCTCTCTCTCTCTCTCTCTCTCTCTCTCTCTCCTCTCTCTCTCTCTCTCTCTCTCTCTCTCTCTCTCTCTCTCTCTCTGTGGCAGTATTGAGTGCGGCGCGGCATTGTTCTCTTTGTACCAACAGGGGCTGCCAGTAAGCCGACTCCCTCTCTCCTTGGTAATGAGACACACTCGTACTAACTCGCGGCCCAAGACAACCCCGCCAGCCCTGCTCTCGTCTCCCATTACTAAGCCACAATGCATCACTGGGATCAGGCGGGGACATAAGGGCTCTTCGTCGTGTATGTGTATGTGTGTGTGTGTGTGTGACTGTGTGTGTGTGTGACTGTGTGTGTGTGTGTGTGTGTGTGTGTGTGTGTGTGTGTGTGTGTGTGTATGTGTGTGTGTGTGTGTGTGTATGTGTGTGACTGTGTGTGTGTGTGACTGTGTGTGTGTGTGTGTGTGTGTATTCATCTAGTTGTCTTCATCTAGTTGTATTTTACAGGGCCTGAGCAACGCTCGTATGGCCCCGTCTCAATATCAACATTTATTTCATCATTCATCCTTATTGCTTAATGTTGGCCGAAGCCAGCACCCCGGGAGGCGGGTCACAAACCCCCGGCTAACACCTGGTACCCATTCACTCCTGGGTGGACAAGGGCTCGGGTTTTAAGAAGACCGCCCGTCTGTCTTCGCTCCGCCCGGGGATCGAACCCGGGACTTCTCGGTTGTGAGCCGAGCGTGCTAACCCTTACACTACGGAGTTCCCTATGTGTGTGTGTGTGTGTGTGTGTGTGTGTGTGTGTGTGTGTGTGTGTGTCATTCACCCATGGTCTTGTCCACGCGAGTCGGACTCGTGATCGCCAGTTTCACCCTCCCGGTGCGAGCTTGGAGCTCATTATTACCGATCTCTTGAGTAATCCTGGGACCTCACACACCAGACCCCCCCATCCCCTTGCTCAAGGGGGACAGTAACCGACCGAATTAGTCAGTGAAAAATCCCCGGGAGCAATAAGGATTCGAACCCAGAATGGCAGGCCAGCACGCTATCCACTTGACCATCGCTACGGTGTGTGTGTGTGTGTGTTTGTGTGTTATGGATAATGCACACAAGTTTATGGTAAGGGAGGGACACTTTCTATGTAAAAGGTTTGTTGATATGCTATGATAACTATAATATTTATACGTACACTAATAACAGTGACAATAGGAGGCCACTACCACCATCACCACCACCACCACCACCACCACCACCACCACCACCACCACCACCACCACCATCACCACCACCACCACCACCACCACCATCACCACCACCACCACCACCACCATCACCACCACCACCACCACCACCACCACCATCACCACCATCACCACCACCACCACCACCATCACCACCACCACCACCACCACCATCACCACCACCACCATCACCACCACCATCACCACCACCACCACCACCACCACCACACCTAAAACCACTTCAGAAAAACCAAGCTACACCGACACCAGAGACTTCCGGCAGCATCACCATCAGCCGTAACATTAGCAACAACAACGATATTGTCAACAACAGCTCCAGCATAAGCAGAAACAGCAACATTAACAACAACAACAAAGCTAAGGAATAAGACGAAGAAGAAATTACTTATCAAAACATGATATGAAGATCCAAAGAAATACAACGAACAAGACAATAACAAAATTGACGATTAATACATAGTCTCTCTCTCTCTCTCTCTCTCTCTCTCTCTCTCTCTCTCTCTCTCTCTCTCTCTCTCTCTCTCTCTCTCTCCTCTCTCTCTCTCTCTCTCTCTCTCTCTCTCTCTCTCTCTCCTCTTCTCTCTCTCTCTCTCATCTCTCTCTCTCTCCTCTCTCTCTCTCTCTCTCTCTCTCTCTCCTCTCTCTCTTCTCTCCTCTCTCTCTCTCTCTCTCATTCCATTTCAGTGCCAGTGGTCAAAGGTCTGACTGAAGGCTCTCGCTGGGAATCTGTTAAGGTTGGTTTGCCTGTCAAAGAGTAACGTAAGGGACCAAGTGGTGATCAGAAGCGGGATGTGGGAGGGAGCAAAGCGTATCTATGCATGCTTATAACAATGTGGGAAATGTTTGTTTGAGAGAGAAGGGAGAAGTTGGCGGTACAGAAGAGAGGATGGGATTAGGTAAAAGATAGAGATGGATCATTCGCTAAACTACACGTCGCCTCGGTGTTCATCTCCATTGCATTAACCCTTGAGCCTGTGGTGGGTGCCAACCCGCTGCCCTGGGACACTGGGCTAGTGTGACATCTGGGTTACCACAGTTACCTTCCCCAGGTTTGGGGAAACTTGCAAAGGATGAAGGATTCAAGAATATATGGATTAAGAAGGATTTGGAAGAGGATCCTTAAGAAGGATGAAGGGGAAAGAGCAAAAATATGTGAATTAAGCACGGAATGAAAAAAAAACGCGCTAAGAACAGAAGAGAAGAAGTTTTATTGGAGAGTCAGATATCAAAAAGTGAGGAAATGGTAAAGAGATGTCATCGAGGAGGTAGTGCCAGCTTAAAGGAAGTACGAAAAGTGTGGAAGGTGTCATATACTAATGTAAATGGGTTAACATCTGCTTTGTTAGAGGTAAATGACCATCTGTGTAAAGAAACCGGATATCATGGATAGGGTTGACACTAAATTAAGAGACTGAAGAAATTATAGGACTAGGTAAAGGTCATTTTGATGTATGGAAAAGAAACAGAAATATGAAGAAAGGAGGTGTTGTGATGCTGCTTGTAAATGATGTGATCGTGGGTGGTGTGGAAATAGGTGAGGCCTTGGCGGATGTGCTGAAAAAAAACTTTTAAGTAAAATCATGGTGGGAAGAAAGACACGGCAGTCGCTTATTTTCTACAAAGACATATGCATGGTCTTAAGAAGAGTAGGTATAAAGGAATGCTAAACGACACCAGGTAGTGCCTAGGAAGATGCATTAACACAAGAAGCAACATAATGGTGAAGGCTGATTCCAACTGCAAGACATGATGTTGGGAAGATTGGCACACAGAAGGTGGGGAGGAGTCATGGGGAAGCAAAATGTTGAGCATAGTAATGGGAAACGTCATGACACAATGGGTGAAGCGTGATGGGGGGAGGGAGGAAGTCTTCTTTCTTCTACTTCAATTTTTCTTACCTTCTCTCTTCTCTTTACTCTTTCTTGCTGTTGAGATATTCTGATGGGGATTCCTGATGGGGCAGTCTTGTTGATGGGGGAGTGTCATGAGGTGCCCTGTTGACAGAGACTTGCATGTGGCCGTATTATGGAGCCAAGTAATGCTTCCATGGGGAGACGTCGCGGGCCCGACAGAGGCTTTACATTGCCCTGGGCCACAGTTACCTTTTGAAATCCCGTCAGTATGTCCTTCCAACAGACATGGGACTCTGGCTGGTAATTCATAATTCGGAAATCAATAATTTTCTTTTTCCTTGCCCCGCGCGGATTCGAATCGACGCTACACCAGATTTGCAACCAACTTCGCACGTTAATTAATTAATTAACCAACTGTGTCCATAAGTAAGTCCCACTTTACTAAGTGGTCCTGGTGTATTTATGTGCATTACATAAGGAGGATACAAGATTCTAAGGAAATATAGATTTATCAACACTGAATTTGATACTAACAAACCAACTGGATATGGTAGACAAGCTAATGTATCACTGCCAATAAGGAAAGAGTGGTCACATTCTCATACTTTGAAATAAACGAAGAACGAGACGTACACTGATCAAAATCACAAAGAATTAGAAGAAATAACTTTGGAAAAGCTGAATTCATCCAGTTAAGAATTTTCTTAATGGAAACAGACTGGAGTGACTTACAGTAGGTAAAGCTAAAGGTGCCCAGGAGAAGTAGGAGGAGTTTCTATGAACACACATGGAAGGGAGTTAAGAGATATGTACCAGGGATTGTGAGGAGAGTAAGAAACTAGAAGGAACCGAAGGAATGGTTCAATAAAAGATGTGACGATGCAAGAGTACAAAGAGAAAAGTCTTTGAGGAAATGGAGAAGAAGGGACGAAAGTAACTTATGTGAAAAATATAGACTGGAAAAGAATTAGAAGGTAAGAATTCGAATAGAAGAAAAGATAAATCACGAGATAAGTATAACAGAAAAATGCAAAGATGAACCTAAGCTCTTCTACAGATATGTAAATGGATGGTTAAATAAAAAAAAAATGAACATATTAAAGATATAGAGGATTTAGCGTATATATAAAGTTGTATATGACGATCCCTGTTCGCAGGCTGAAGTAATTCATATATGTTTTCAGATATTTTTTTACCCGAAAGAGTGATCTTGGCGAAGAAAAAGCTAAGACCTAGAGACACTTTGATGGAGGAGATACAAGTGGACATGCAAGTAGTAAGACAATTGTTGGAAAATCAAGATATCAGGAAAGCCTCGGGTTCAATTAGAGTGCCAAGATAGATAAGGAATGTAGTAAGGAATGGGCGGGTAAAATACATGATTATATTGTAACTTCACTATAGTATATTTTTTTTAACAAGGCAAAAAATCCTGCCCCCTTGCTGCTTACTGACTGATGTTTGATGCCAGGGGAAGGGAATACTACGCTTCCTCTAAATTTCAGCTGTATTTTATCATAGTTAACCATAGTATCAGGTAAACAGAGGCATCATTTCAAGCATGAGACCTTCAGATAGAATTAATTTTTTGCCTTGTTAAAAAAAATAGACTATAGCAGAAGGTAGAGTACTCAGAGATTGGAAGATAGCAAATGTAGTACCAATAAAATAATTAAGATCACCGGAGAGACATATAACCACTTAAAGAATATAAGAGTAGCATTTGTGTATTTGGACGAAGAAATTATGAAAAAGCTGCTTGTATCAAGGATTTGCCCAAGGTCGGAATATGCAGCAGTGTAATATATATATAGTGCAATAAATATTTAAGAAAGATTAAAATCATACAGAGGGCAACAATGAAGATGGTCCCAAGCATAAGAGATTTATCGTACGAGGAAAGACTGTCAAATTTAACTCTTTTAACACTGGAAAAAAGAAGGAAAAGAGGTTATCTAATTAAATTAATATGTTCAGAGTTTTTAATGTTGATAGAGATATATTTTTGTTGGACGAGAGAAATACGAGAGGTCATGGGAAGAAGTTGAAAAGGACCACATGAACATAAGAACATAAGAACATAAGAAAATAAGGAAGCTACAACGGGCCGCGAGGCCTACACGTGGTAGCTCCTGTCACCTAACACTACCTACATCCACCTTTCATCCCCATCCATGAACCTATCCAGCTCCTCTTTAAAGCTCCCCAATGACTAAGCACTAACTACCTGTCTACTGAGACCATTCCATTCATTCACCACCCTATTTGTGAACCAGTTTTTCCCTATTTCCTTTCTAAATCTACGCTTTTCCAGCTTGAATCCGTTACTTCTTGTTCTACCCTGGTTAAAAACCGTAAGAACTTTTCCTACCTGTCCTTTATTAAATCCCTTTATCCACTTAAAAACTTCTATCAGATCGCCTCTTACTCTGCGTCTCTCGAGTGAGTGTAATTTTAATAACTTCAATCTCCTCTCATAACTAAAGTTACGCATCCCTTGTATCATTTTGGTCATCCTTCTCTGCACTTTTTCTAACAACACTATATCCATCCTGTAATATGGAGACCAAAACTGAACTGCATAGTCTAGGTGAGGCCTGACTAGAGCCAGATAGAGCTTTAGAATAACTTCCGTACTTCTACTTTTAACACTTCTGGTAATGAATCCTAATGCTCTATTAACTCTATTTCTGGCCTCAATACATTGTTTCCTAGGTCGGAGGTCTGGGCTCACCCTCACTCCAAGATCTTTTTCACCTTCTGATCTTTTCAGCGATACATTGCTTATGGTGTATCTATTACCAGGGTTTTTTCTACCAACATTCATAACGCTACATTTATCAATTTTAAATTCCATCTGCCATCTGACTGCCCACTCATTAAGTTTATCTAAGTCTCCCTGCAATATGTTTACGTCAGACTGTGATCCAATAATCCTACCTAACTTAGTATCATCAGCAAACTTGCTGATATCACTGCTAATCCCACTATCCAAGTCGTTGATGTAAATCAAAAATAGTAATGGGCCCAAAACAGACCCTTGTGGAACTCCACTTGTCACCAGTCCCCATTCAGATTTAGAACCATTAATTGTAACCCTTTGTTGCCTATTACTTAGCCAAGCTCTGATCCAGCGAAGAACCTTCCCATCTATTCCATGAGCCTTAACCTTATTTAAGAGTCGCTCGTGTGGTACTTTGTCAAGTGCCTTACTAAAGTCCAGATATATTATATCATAATCCTTATCATTATCTGCCGTCTCATAAACTTTCCTATAAAAACTCAATAAATTGGTGAGACATGACCTACCCTTGATGAATCCATGTTGTGAATCATTGATCAAACTATGTTTATCTAAGTGCTCTCTAATGTTTTTTTGCAATAATAGATTCCAATAATTTACCCACCACTGATGTTAGAGTTACGGGTCGATAATTTGACTTTAGTCCTCTGTCTCCCTTCTTAAATATGGGAACAACATTTCCTTTCCTCCACAATAATGGCACATCGCCTATCTCAACCGATTTCCTAAAAATGTGCACTAACGACTCACTAACAACCTCCTTGCATTCCTTTAATACCCTGGGATACACCTCATCTGGTCCTGGCGATTTAAAATTCTTCCTTTTATCTATACCCTCTTGCACCATTTCCCTAGTTATCACAATATCTTTCAGTTTCTCCTCATCGCTTCCTTTGAACATCTGTTCACTATCAGGTATCGTCTGTGTATCCTCCTCCGTAAAAACACTTAAGAAATAATCATTTAGACTTTTACACATATCCTCATCCGTATTTAAGACCTCACCCTGTCCTGACCTTAACGGCCCCACTAATTCCCTTGTCTTGGTTTTATATACCTGATAGAACGCCTTTGGGTCACTTTTCGCCTGTCCTGCTACTTTAATCTCATAATTGTTCTTAGCTACTAGAGTTAATTTTTTCACTGTCCTCGCCATCACGTTGAGATGCAAGAGAGATACCAGTACATATAGGTTACCAAACAGATCAATTGAACTGTTGAATACCCTGGATAAGGAGGTGGTGCATACGAAGATTATTCACGACTTCAAAGTCAAGCTGGATAATACTAGTAGTGTTGGAGACAGGACAGTACGAGCTAGCTCTTTTTCTGGAAATCACAGCTATATGAATACAACTAGATGAACACACACACACACACACACACACACCACACACACACCACACACACACCACACACCACACACACCACACACACACACACACACACACACACACACACACACACTCTTTCATATAATAAATTGTCAAAAAATAAAATTGTTATTGTTGTTGTATACAATCGTAACAATCGTTGCAAAATACAATAAAAGATATAGGTATATTATTAAGATAACTACGCATTGTTTATGTTAAAAAGACGACCATGATAACTTAAATGCACCAAACTTGGAAACATAAACAACAAATCAATCATGAAACAGACATTGTCATGCAGGAGGATGTTGTTGTGTTCCTGTTGGTGTGAGAAGGTTGGCTGGCACTTATTAGTCGTGATGTGAGGACACCCCCTTCCTGTAGGTGAGGGGGGGTCTCTCTCTCTCTCTCTCTCTCTCTCTCTCTCTCTCTCTCTCTCTCTCTCTCTCTCTCTCTCTCTCTCTCTCTCTCTCTCTCTCTCTCTCTCTCTCTCTCTCTCTCTCTCTCTCTCTCTCTCTCTCTCTCTCTCTCTCTCTCTCTCTCTCTCTCTCTCTCTCTCTTTTCTCTCTCTCTCTCTCTCTCTCTCTCTCTCTCTCTTCTTCTCTCTCTCTCTCTCTCTCTCTCTCTCTCTCTCTCTCTCTCTCTCTCTCTCTCTCTCTCTCTCTCTCTCTCTCTCTCAGGTAAGAAGGGGAGCAGAACACTCACTACAGTGGCAGGTGATACCATAACTTCTAAGTTGTCATAAAAACGTATATTTTGTGCATGTTGGATGTGTGTTGAGCTGTACTGTATAGCGAAAGATGCTAACCATGCACGAACGTCAATAAAGGCTTGGTGATTTTTCTAAAAGGTGTGAATAGGCCATCAAGGTTCCAGGCTTTTGACCAGCAGAAAGACAGACACACATACAAACAAGAACCTGAGTTGGATCAAGCGAACATTTACTCACAGCTTAGCCGAAGTGTTACCATAATGAAAAAAGAAAATAAATCCAAAGGCTACCCGTGAAGCCTTTCCTTCTCAGCACTCTACTTCATGTCTCCTGACGGCGACGCAGAGCGACACCTACCAGTGCAAGGAGAGTGCGTGCAGAAGAATATGATGAAGGTTTTCGATGCTTTTCAATGAATAACCAAGATATATATTTTTTTTTTTACCTGACAGTATTTCTGAGTACAAAAATGTGTTCCTAAAGATAGATAACCATTAGTGGTTGGGGTAGTCTGCTCTGTCTGTTTGTCTGTTTGTTTGTCCACATTTAACTCAATAACAAATTAAGCTTGGGCCACGAATGTTGGCATATGGGAGACTATGGGCCTACTCATAGGCCCATAGCCCCATAGGCCCCTACTCGTCGCCTCCGTGGTGCAGTGGCTAGCGTGCCTGGCTACGAATCTGCGGGCCCTGGTTCGATCCCGGGCCAGGGCAAGTCGGTGACCAGCCTACCCAGCTGTTCTTACTTCCTTTCGGGGTTGATAAATGGGTACCTGGGGTAACCTGGGGAAGATAACTGTGGTAACCCGGGAGTCACACTAGCCCTGTGTCCCGGGGTAACGGGTTCTCATCCACCACAGGCTCTAAGGGCTAATGCCACGGAGATGAGCACCGCATGCCACGCGCAGCTTAGCGTATGCTCCCATCTTTACCTTTACCTATGGGCCTACTACGTGTGGCTATTTTTTTCAGGTCAAAAAGTCAAAAGTTGAGAACACAAGGTTACAAAATTTCATATAATTTTTTGGTCCATGAACCTTTACTGTCAAAGAGAGTCATGGATCTGCACGTCTCCTGAGTACAGATATTGTTCTAGACGTAGAGTTTGGAGCATTAAACTTAACATAGTGGTCAACAATGAAGTAATGATAAATCATCCTTATTTCCTGTCATACATGTAATATATTTTTGAGAAAGTGTCAGTCTTAGATAACAATACATAAGGGTTTCAACTTCTTATGCTATATTAGAGGTCACAAAAGAGGTACATTTTCTTACTTTTAAGATATTACACATTATAGTTTAAAGTAGTTATAAATCCCCAGATTCCTTTGGGATATTCTTGTTTAAGGATATACCATACAGGGCATGATGTGGGAAACAGGAACTTAGCGATCCATGTATTCAAAATTTAACTTCAGAAGGTAGTGAAAACTAAACCCCAAAATGAGAAGAAGGCAGTTAGTTTGCACAAGACAACGTGACTTGCTGCCTCGTTCGTAGTACATGAGGTGAATTTCGTACTTTAAATCTTGAGAGACATTTGCTGGTAAGTGCTCGAGCGGAGCGGCTGCAGATATTCAGGCCATTAATTACTGATGATAACGCAACGCACGGCACGGATTATGTCTCCGATTGGGGCTAAGAGGAGTTGCTGGTGGAGAATACAGAGGAATACAAAGGAACCCAACGAAATACCAGTTAGCAAAAGCCCTACTGGGCCAAACAGGGCTGTCTGTGTGACTACTTTCTACCACTAGTTTCTACTTACTCGAGGCAAAAGAATAGCAAAGTTGAAGGCTCTTCCTCAACCCCTATATAACTTCGGCCGAGGCAGAAAATAGGTGAGAAAAAAACTACTATACAGTATTGAAGAAAAAAAACTGTCAAGGCTTTTGAAAAAACTGTTAAAGAAGACATACTCTGAGCTGACGCGAAGGCTAGGGGAAAAAATACGTTGCAAATTTACATAGGACCGAAGTAACAGAAGTAGGCACCTTATATTATCTAGTATCACCTGTTTATCTAGTTTGTTCTCAAACACCTCAACCGTGGTACTTATTAACGACTTGCGCCGGAAAAGAGTTCCAAATATTAACAACCCTATTAAGGAAAAAATGCTTCGCTTCATGTGACCGAAATTGCTTACCAATGGTTTTGTATCCATCACTACGAATCATTCTTGTCCGATCAACATTCAAATCGATATAACATTATCGAACCCCCGTGGAACATCTTAAGCCAAGGTGGTCCAGCGTTGACACGGTGGGCCACATTGACACTAAATTATATGTCAGAGGTCACAAGTGTTGTTAAGTGTGTGTATGTATTGTTATGATCATTAGTGATTGTCTACCGTAGATAACAGTGAAGTCGCCAGTTCTACGTTTCTTTGTTATTTATAGACGTGTGGTGGCGTTAATACTTACATTTGTACATCCATGATTTCAGGAAAGTTAGAAGGGGCTATCTGGAAAGTCTGTGTCATTTTGTGTCTTCATCTGTGTCATATTAGGGCTTTAAATGAACAAATGACAAAAATATAACCGAGTGGCGACCTCACTATACCTACTACAGTAAAGTCGCCAACTAGTATTTTAACCCAACAGTTGAGTCGCCACTCTGGGGAATTCAGGGAAATTAGAGGTAAAGTAAAACAAGTCTCTATATATACTAGCTGCGGAAGATGCTTGGATATATAAAAATTCCTCTGCCAACGTGAAAATAAATTCTATTCAAGTTTGAAAGATCTGGCAAGTCTGCGTCCTGTCGCCCGAAAAGCTACTGTTTACTGTCTGTCATCGCGCGAAGAAAAACGTGAGAAACAAAATGCGCAACAGTTATATTTGCAGATACAAAGCATAAAACAACGCTGAAACAGGGTAGATTATACAGTCATGATATAAACTACTGTGTATCATCTTCAGTGGCACATAAAAATCTGTAGTGATGCTATAATTCGTAATATTTGGCGCCTGGCGACTTCACTGCAGGTGGCGACTTCACTGTTATCTACGGTAGGGGCTGATGAGAAATGGACTAACGCTTCACTACAATTACGTTAGGATTATGGAAACGAAGAGGCAAACTTACTTAAATCTTAATATTCGTAATTGAATTAAATTAACTTTACTTGATCCCCATCATTACAATTATTACAATAGATCCCCACGTAGACAAAAGATTAAAGTTCACGAAATGAATACACAAAAATCAATAGAGATTAACACAACAATAATATAATAAATAAAGTTAAACAATAACTAACTTAATGAAAGTATATATGAATTAATTAGCTTAGACCCACACCTTCTGTGATATACACTTAGGTGATATTACTGACATCAACGGGGTGAGGAGCGATGTCCGGCTCAACACTACCACCACCAGGAAGGTAAGACTCAAGACGGTTGCATGATGAGACTGAAGACATTGAGCCGCCGAGGTCCTTTCATCACCTTGAGTGAAGCCCGGCTTGGCTCAAAGCTTTGTTCAGGTGTCAGGTACTTGCTCAGAAACCCGGCTGGATTTGGAGTCTTGATGGTAGTTCGGTGGTGAATAACGAAACGACGGGGAAGGGCGTAACAATTTTTTTTTTTTTTTATATTTTATGTTACTTTTTACGTTGGAGCCGATAGCTTCGGTAGGCTATTATATTTCTTCCTTAATGTACTGTTTTCTTCTCCTTGAGCGCACAGGTGGTTGGCCCTGCATACTCTGGAGGGCTGTGATTGTTGGCTCTCTTGCGTGTTGGCGCAAGCTGGATTTGATTTGATTTGAGGCTCAGACTGCCCCCTGGTACCATGGGGGTCGCAGTCGAAGGTAAAATTGATGGGCAGCATGTGGGTATCTTCAGTCACTCAACGATGGAAGAAACAGTTGCTCCTGGCGAGATTTGAACTCCTTATCTTGTGCACACAACTACCAGGTTCTAATCATCTAACCGGCCAGCATATTACCGTTTTTTAGAACAGTATGCTTACTCTTGAACATGTCGGGCTAGGTTACGTTAGGTTACGGTTAGGTTAGGGTGGGCTTCCTGGACTCATAATGGATACTTTGTGCGGAATAACAATGAGGGCTTTTTCGAGAAAATCTTATGGTTAGTTTCGGAGCTACAGCCAAGCGTCTTCACTTGGAAACCACATACTCTCATTGAGTTGGGGAATATGCATCCGGCCACCACATTAAAGTAATCGTCCAGACTATTACATCATTCCTGATTTAATGCAATAAAAGTATAGCCATTATCGAGTATATCAACAATATGTTGTCACTTTTTGCATCCAGTCAGCCGTTTTTAAATAATCCGCAATCAAAATCTACAAATTCCCCGAGCTTCGAAAACGCTCCTCAAGGCTTGCAGACGACGCACCACGGCTCGGTGACGTCACAGGAGGAAGCCTCCCAGGCCGACGGCAAAACAAAAGCACGTAAACACA
>JACEEZ010014070.1:190000-192500 GCA_016584305.1 Chionoecetes opilio | reverse complement strand
AGTGTAGCAACAACAAGTCTGTGATCAGTTGCAAAGAACTCAGCACTCCGGTAAACCCTGCAGTTCTGGAGGATCCTCCAACGAGTACTTGCGATGATGTGATCGATCTCCGTAGTTATCCCTCCGGCATTACTATACCATGTCCAGCGGTGCAGCTCTGGTCTCTGACACCAAGAACTTGCAATTCTCAACCTTTTGGACCTCGCAACATTCAGAAGGCGAGAACTGTTAATGTTTCTGGTACCGGAGTCATGGGGACCAACATATAACTCATAACCATCTCTCGCAGTGCCAGTAGTAGCATTGAAGTCACCCAAGACAATGGGTGTGTCCCGAGGACATCAGAATTATATATACCGATTTTAATCCAGCGATCACTTAATCTCCACCCCTATGTGACGTCACGAGCTTGAACAGCGGTGATTGGCTAAGGACATCCCCATACTACATAGTACATACTATTCCAAAAAATGGCAATATGCGTCCCGCCTCCCGAGGCTTGTTGGCTTCGCCCAACACTAAGCACTAGGGAAGTAAAATATAAGTGTAGATATGGTGACGCGACCATGCGATTGTAGCTCAGGCTCTGTGTAAAATACAACTAGGTAAATACAAGTAGGTAAACACACACACACACACACACACACACACACACACACACACACAACACACAACACACACACACCACACACACACACACACACACAACACCACACCACACACACACACACACAACACACACACACACACAACCACACACACACACACACACACACACACACACCACACACACACACACACACCACACACACACACACACACACACACACACACAACACACACACACACACACACACCACACACACAACACACACAACACAACACAACACACAACACACACACACACACACCACACACACACACACACACACACACACACACACACACACACACACACACACACACACACACACACACACACACACACACACACACACACACACACACACACACGGTAATTTTCATGAAAAAAATCATTTTCAATACAATAATTCATAAAATATTTTTGGTTTGTCACCGTTAGTAGGCTGTCCTTCACCTCTCTCTAAATGTCCTGACTGACACACATCACGCCACCAAATTCTCTCCTCATGTCGACTTGCGATACACCTCTCAATAATTTTCCTTCCAGTGTTCACTTTATTCTTGATGTTCATCCTATTGAGCTTGTGTTTGGCACCATCATTACTTGCAGCACTTGTGGACAGTGGTAGTTTGTTAAGTGAATATTAGTCAACTTTAGAAGTTATGGAATTATTTGTTAGAATTTGAAAATGAACTTTTACAGGAACTACCACGTGTAGGTCTCACGCCCTCGTGTAGCTTTCTTATTTTCTTATGTTCTTAGTTCTTATGTTAACTGCAAGTGTTGGTGAGCCTGGAGATAGAGCTTCCCCTGTATACATGATAGTCACACACGATAGCAGCCCCAAGTATTGGCGTCACTATGCTTCCGAAATTTAGAAAAACACTAACTAGTCACAGTTTTTTATACATTTTTTGGTCCTCTAGCATGACATCATTAATGGCATACACTTGTTATGGTGTTAAGAAAATATTGGTCGAATAAACAAATAAACGTGTTCATGTCCTGTAGGGCGTAAAATTTTCTTCAAATATTTACGTTTCAGTATAAGATTCATATGTATTCAGTGTTAGCCAATGGTGATCAAGAACATTGTAAAAGTATATTGCATTAAAACAGGTGAACTCTATTTCCTCGGCGTTTTGCAGAAGTTTTTGAGTAATGGATTATTTATGTTCTATGTGCAAAGCTGCTTTATTGCTGTTGAGATACAGTCTGATGACTCACCAACTAGAGGAGTTGTTCTCTCTCTCTCTCTCTCTCTCTCTCTCTCTCTCTCTCTCTCTCTCTCTCTCTCTCTCTCTCTCTCCTCTTCTCTCTCTCTCTCTCTCTCTCTCTTCTCTCTCTCTCTCTCTCTCTCTCTCTCTCTCTCTCTCTCTCTCTCTCTCTCTCTCTCTCTCTCTCTCTCTCTCTCTCTCTCTCTCTCTCTCTCTCTCTCTTTTCTCTCTCATTTCTCTCTCGCTCTTTTTTCTCTCTCTTTTTTTTCTCTCTCTCTTATTGAAGCCAGCATGTTGTGGCAAGAGTTAAGTGTTCGATGCCAGCATGATTAATGAGTGCTTGACTGCAGACCCGCGTACAGAAAACCTTGGTCGGTGGGGTAAGTCAAGGATGGAACGCATCATCCACCGTATGTCCTCTCATTAATAACTACGAAAGCATATAATTACGGTAATTAACATTCGATTGATATCTTGACTCTAACAATAATAGTAATGGTACTGAAGTTCTGATTCCCTAACACGTTCTTGCCTTCAATTCCATGAGTGGTTTCCCATCTTCCATTGTTGCTACGACGTAAATATATTGATCCAGCCTTGAGTGTCTCCCGCGCTCCCTAACACGAGGTGAGGTGCA
>JACEEZ010014070.1:177500-185000 GCA_016584305.1 Chionoecetes opilio | reverse complement strand
CCGTGGCATGGCTCTGCGCGTGGCTCATCTCCGTGGCATTAGCCCTTAGAGCCTGTGGTGGGTGAGGACCCGTTACCCCGGGACACAGGGCTAGTGTGACTCCCGGGTTACCACAGTTACCTTCCCCAGGTTACCCCAGGTACCCATTTATCAACCCCGAAAGGAAGGAAGAACAGCTGGGTAGGCTGGTCACCGGCTTGCCCTGGCCCGGGATCGAACCAGGGCCCGCAGATTCGTAGCCAGGCACGCTAGCCACTGCACCACGGAGGCGACACTTTGGAAAGTGAACATACGTAAATACAACATTAGTGGTGAAGTGAATTACAATGTGTGAAGTGCTGCGAAGTTGTTGAATTATTACAAAATAAATCACTTTGTGTCATTCACCCATGGTCTTGTCTACGTGGGCTGGCTCACGATCGCCAGTTTCACCCTCCTGGTGCGAGTTTGGAGCTCATTATTACCGATCTTAGGATAATGATGGGACCTCACACACCACACACCCCCATCCCCTTGCTCAAGGGGAGCAACAGTAACTTTGCCTAACTGTACATGATTAATGCTTAAAAAAGTCAGTTCACACACACACACGCACACGCACACGCACACGCACACGCACACACACACACACACACACACACACACACACACACACACACACACACACAGCGCTGTGTCAGTGCATGCCATCAGCCGGCGACCATCTCTATGTCCCTTTCGACGCCGCTCCAAGAAAATAAATCCAAGACATGCAAACACACTGAACCCAAACTATGTCACCCTTGTCTCACAGGACACAACACACCCTAATCATTACACTGTTGAGAGGGCGACGTTTTTGCATTCCAAGTCCCGTACATTTCTGCAGAATTTGTCAATCACAGGAAACTGATGCGCGATCCTGCAGTTGGTAACTCCTCTGACACCACACGAAGAGTCCCTGAGGTAAAGACAATCTCAGCGTAAAACGCCTCTGTACACCACCTGAGAGTCCTGAGTGTAGGGACAATGCTCGCGTAAGCCTGCTGTATCACCACCGATGAGATTCCTGAGTGAGAGGACAATGGGATCTACAGCGTAAACGCCCTGTATCACACCTGAGAGTTCCTGAGTTTAGAGACACAAATGTGTCTCAGCGGTAACTCCTCTGTACACCACCTGAGAGTCCTGGAGTGTAGAGACAATGTCTCAGCGTAACGCCTCTGTACACCACCTGAGAGTCCTGGAGTGTAGGGACAATGTCTCAGCGTAACGCCTCTGTACACCACCTGAGAGTCCTGGAGTGTAGGGACAATGTCTCAGCGTAACGCCTCTGTACACCACCTGAGAGTCCTGGAGTGTAGGACAATGTCTCAGCGTAACGCCTCTGTACACCACCTGAGAGTCCTGGAGTGTAGGGACAATGTCTCAGCGTAACGCCTCTGTACACCACCTGAGAGTCCTGGAGTGTAGGGACAATGTCTCAGCGTAACGCCTCTGTACACCACCTGAGAGTCCTGGAGTGTAGGGACAATGTCTCAGCGTAACGCCTCTGTACACCACCTGAGAGTCCTGGAGTGTAGGGACAATGTCTCAGCGTAACGCCTCTGTACACCACCTGAGAGTCCTGGAGTGTAGGGACAATGTCTCAGCGTAACGCCTCTGTACACCACCTGAGAGTCCTGGAGTGTAGGGACAATGTCGCAGCACACTGGGCTCGATTCCTGCAAAGCGGAAAATAATTGAAAAATATTCGATTGAATTTCATCTTTTGCATGACTTGGTGACGACAACTACAGTTCTTGGTTAATTTCAGCTTCTTAACTATGATACTCTATGGGAGTATGATTTCCGTTTATCTTAATTAATGATTTCCTTCCATGAGTTTCTGCCGCAAATCACTGCTTGCAGATACAAACTATTTTGTTTGTGTTTTGAAGGTTGTTGTCATTTCCTAATCTAACTTAATCCCATATTTGTTACCTGCAACCGCGTTTGAAAAAAAAACATTAAAAAAAATAGTTGATTATTCGCTTTTCCTCTCCGATGTAGAAAACATTCCATCATTAGACACGCAGTTGGGTTCCTGGACCAATAAGTCTAATATTATTGGAATACGTTGTTCCTTGGCATTTTCTCATTTCATGGACATTTTATTTAAACATTTAGGTAATCCAAAGAATGTGTTAGAAGCGAAGGTTTGGGAGAAATTATGTATAGAAGGTCATGTTGACAAAATATTGTACATAGTTGATGAGGGAAAGTAATTACTATTTATGATAAGATAAGATAAGATTTTCATCCTATCTAGACACTTTGCAAGTACCAACTACAAGGTTATTGACTATACAAAGCGCCGCCACGTCAGCATGAACTAGGCGGACTCGAACCGCTGACCGAATGCACAGGGACGCTGCACATTGCGAACTCACGTCTCTACCAACCTTGTACTATTTATGAATGACAGGTGGTAATAGCAAAATGAAGATTACTTTAGTGAGTAATGGTTAAGGGCTCATGAATGGCTTATTGATAAAAGGCTCATGAGGTGGTAAATGTATGTAGATGACTAAAAAATAAGGTAAAGAGGGGAGCAATACGCTAAGCTGCGCGTGGCATTCGGTGCTCATCTCCGTGGCATTAGCCCTTAGAGCCTGTGGTGGGTGAGGACCCGTTACCCCGGCACACAGGGCTAGTGTGACACCCGGGATACCACAGTTACCTTCCCCAGGTTACCCCAGGTACCCATTTGTCAACCCCGAAAAGATGACTAGGAGCCCTTAATATGTCTGTCTCAACGACTTTGACTGTAAGGAGATCGACTTTGGAATCTCAGACAACACCATTCAATTCCAAATGCTCGACGGACAGCTTGGATGAAAAATTTGCGAACTCAAACAGAAATCCAGACTTCTCTCAAAAGTCATATGCGAAAAAGTATACTGAAGTGAATCGTGCGTTTGGCAACAGTGTGTAGGTCTCCTAGGGAAAATACCTACTAGCACAAAAGCCTCTCGCTCTCAACCAAGACAGAAGACACTCACCTCCTGAAATATAGGAGTGCCAGCCATGCTCAGACTGCACCATCGACTGCTGCAAGTAGGTGTCTATTTGTACTTGTGGATACTTAGCGCTTGTACTGGATGCAAAGGAGTTTGTCGAATAGAGTTTGGTGTGGCAATTAAGAACAAGAGAGAGAGAGAGAGAGAGAGAGAGAGAGAGAGAGAGAGAGAGAGAGAGAAGAGAGAGAGAGGAGAGAGAGAGAGGAGAGGAGAGAGAGAGAGAGAGAGAGAGAGAGAGAGAGAGAGAGAGAGAGAGAGAGAGAGAAGAGAGAGAGAGAGAGAGAGAGAGAGAGAGAGAGAGAGAGAAGGAGAGAGAGAGAGAAGAGAGAGAGAAGAGAGAGAGAGAGAGAGAGAGAGAAGAGGAGAGAGAGAGAGGAGAGGAGAGAGATGGGAGAGAGATGGACGAGAGAGAGAGAGAGAGATGTGAGAGAGATAGAGACAGAGAGAGATAAAGAGAGAGAAGGGGTGTGTGTGTGTGAAAGAGAGAGAGAGAGAGATTCTTTTATAATTCACATCCATAGTAATGATATTAAAATTTTGAAAATACGTATGATATTGATCATGATATTTGTCAGGGACGAGGTGGTTATCAATTAATATTATCAGTCTTCAGAATGGTGGGGAAGAAAAGTCAAGGAGTATGATTATCCCGATTATATATACACATCAAACACTAGCTTGCTATTGTTATTGCTATTCAATAGCTCAGTCAAATTACATGAACCAAACAACTAACTGCTCGGGAACTAACATTAGTGATATCTGATCAGCAATGATAGCAACAGAAAAAATTGCAAATGATAATAATATAATCATTATGATGATGATAATAGTAATGGTAACGTAGTAGTAATGGTAGGAATGGTAAATAATCATGATAACAATAATAATTGTATTATAGCAATACACATAGCAATAATATTAATAATAATGGTAATACTATTAATACTAATAATGATAATAACAACAATAGTAATAATAATCATAATGGTACCTGTAATAGTAAACATTGTGGTAACAAATATAACGATAATAATTAAAATAATGATAACGATACGACTATGCTGATGATAAGCATGATAATAACAATGAAAATATCAACAATAATGATAATGGTACAAATAATAGCATGGTAATAATAGCAAAAATTACAATAATGATAATATTGAAGATATAGCAATCGAAGGGAAAGTTAATGGGCAGCTTTTGGGTGTTCTTAGGCCATTCGACGGTGCAAAGATAGATTTTAAATGGATTTATGGTTCTCACCCGGAATTGAACTCGGGTCACCGAGAACGCCACTCGGAGACGCTAACCCCACTGCCACCGCCTCCCCAAAAGAAACTTATGCCATTTAGATAAAAATAGCTCACAAAAATGTTTCCTTCTTCATCTTTCCCTCCTATGCTTCACTCAGATTGCTCCACAGCTGTCTCATCTATTTTTAAAGCTTAACTCTTTGCTCGAACATTTGTTCAAAATTCCACTTTAGTTGATGAAGGTCTTGTTCTTCCTTCTCCTCCACCCTCTGACTATAATGTTATTATGCCTATTATTAAGATCCTTTGTAATTATGTTTTCTGTGCCCTCTCTAGCCTTGATCCTCGGAAGGCTTACGGTCCTGACAGAGTCCCTCCTATTTTTCTCCAAAGCTGTGCTTCTGTGCTGACACCCTGTCTGATCCAACCTTTCCGTCTTTGTCTGTGTACTTCCCCCTTTCCTTCTTGCTGGAAGTTTGCTCACATTCAACCTGTTCCTAAGGTTGACCGGTCTAATCCTTGAATCTACCGTCCTATAGCGTTGACTTCCGGCCTTGCTAAAGCTTCTGAATCTATGAATCGTTTTAGTAAAGGCCAATTTTCTCGCTTTCCCCACTGAATCTTGGTCATCCTCTTTTAGGGGTTTCTGTGACTCAGTTGCCATTGTCCTTGACATATCAAAAGTTTTTGATAGAGTCTGGCACAAATCTTTTATTTCCAAACTACCCTCATTAAGATTATATCCATATATCTATATTCTATACCTTCATCTCGAGTTTCCTTTCAAATCGTTCTATTGCAGCTACTGTTGATGGTCATTGTTTCTCTCCTAAGTCTGTCAATAGTGGTGGTTCTCAGGCTTCTGTCCTATCATTATTTATTTATGATCTTCTAAGTCTAACTCAATGCCCTATTCACTCCTACGCTGATGATTCTACCCTGCATTATTCAACGTCGTTCATTAGACGTCCAACTCAAGAGGAACTAGGTGATTCACAGAGGGATGCTACAGAGCGCCTAACTTCGGATCTTTCTATTACTTAATGGGGCAAAGCAAACCTTGTTCTGTGCAATGCCTCAAAAATCCAATTTACTCACCTATCTACTCATCATAACCTTCCAGATAACTATATTCTATTCTTCAATGACACTCAACTGTCTCCCTCTTCTACAATGGATATTTTTGGACTATCCTTTACTAGTAATCGGAACTGAAAGTTTCACATCTCATCTCTTGCTAAATCTGCTTCTAAGAAGTTAGGTGTCCTGTGGCGTCTGCGTCCATTTTTAACACTTACAGTTGCTTGCTCTGTAGAGGGGCCTTATTCTCCCCTGTATGGAGTATGCCTATAGAATGTTTGAGGGGGATCCACTCATACAGCTCTCCTAAACAGGGTTGAGTCAAAAGCTTTTCGTCTCATCAACTCCCCTCCTCTGACTGACTGTCTTCAATCTTTAAATCATCGCCGCAATGTTGCTTCTCTTGCTATCTTCTACCGTTATTTTCATGCTCACTGCTCTTCTGAACTTGCTAACTGCATGGCTCCCCCCCCTCCCGCGGCCTCACTGCGCAAGACTTTCTACCCATTCTCTTCCCTATTCTGTCCCTCTTACTAATGCAATGGTTAACCAGTATCTTCATTTTGTCCTCCCTTTCACTGGTAACTCGAGAAATCTTCTGTTTCAATGTTTCCATCTTCCTAAGGCTTAATGTTTTCGAGAGAGGAGTGTAAAGACACCTCGCGCAATTAAATTGGCATCCCGCTTTCTGCAATCTCTCTGCCGTCTTCTTTATAGGGACTCTCAGTGAGCGGGCTTTTTATCATTTGCTCTTGGCCATTCCTTTGAGATCTAAAAAAAATATTAATTATATACACGATGCATTATTGATATCCTTGAGGTTCGTTCAGACCTGTCCAAATTTTTGTGCGTTAAAACGCGTGCAGAAAAAATACATGTCAAAGAAAAAGAGCGGTTCCGATGCAGATGATGTTCAGAAGTCATCCTGGCTGCTATATGAGTCACTTCTCTGTATTCTATAAGAGGAAGACATAAGGCCTGGTAGAGAAACCTAAAGTCTGGAACAGTATGAAAAGAGAGTGTGTGCTACTCTCCAAATGTGAACAGAAAGAGGCATGCGCATCCATCGAGAGAGAGTCATGCATCCTGAGACATACCTGCCCGGGTGTGCTGCATGCGTAGAGGTATATGCAGATGCATGACTAGACGCAAGGCGCACAGATCTGACCGCGGTATTTCACCTTCAAAAGCTAATCCAAATGTTGAGAGCACTCCGAGAGCGCATACGTCCGCCAAGGGTGAACTAGCGAATTAAAATCCCAAATCCCAATAGGCACAATATTACATGCATTATTAATTATTGATATCCATACACATCAAAAATCTAATCCCAGAATAAAGTTATTTTCAAGCATGTAGCTCTCTGATTTCTTCTCACATCCGCACTTCTTGTCTTGGATCGTGACATTATTATTATCCTTTTTATATTCCTCATGTGTCTGCTCTCTTTCTAGCACTGTTAATAGCAGTATTATTAAAGAAGCTTTTGGGAAAGATGTTAACGCCAGCTTGTAACCTCCACGCTGGTGGGTAGATAAAGGATGGGGAAGTCTTGAGGCGAAGAGTAAAAGGTGGTTCACATTGGCCAAATATCGGAGAATATGTGCAGGTTTTGCTCCCCGGGGCAGAAATCGCAGGAAATATTCCCTGGAAAAACCTGCACCGCTCGGTTGGTCTTCATGTAGGTTGGCGGGAACTTTCGCGCGCCAAGTTCAAACAAACGCAGAAGCCCGCACCGCCTCTTCTCCACGCACCCCAATGTTTGGTATCAATTCGGTATTGGGTATTAAAAACTACCAAATTTATCTTACATCATCGTGTAGATCTTTTCAGCCTTACTTTGAATCCCAATTTCCCATGGTAATGGCGATACATATAATCACGAAAATTTTCCGTTTTAGCTATAGCCAGAAACGGTTGTTAGGTTAAATCAGATTATGTTAGGTTAGACGTGGAGTTTGATTTAGTAGATGATATCAAGTAAAAAAAATATTCATGGTTGAATGTACACTGTAAACACTGTTGATGGCGGGGACGCGGAAACAACAAATACTGGCTATTTGTTCCCCGGGACGAATTGCGTGTGTGCACGTAATCGCGGCACGCGGCCGAATAACACC
>JACEEZ010014070.1:167500-175000 GCA_016584305.1 Chionoecetes opilio | reverse complement strand
GCGTGCATCACAGGAACAGGTGAAAACAAAACAGAGAGATGGGGTGGGCTGGGGTGGGGATAGGCGCAGTGACTAATAGAGAGATGGGGTGGGCTAGGCTGGGGATAGGCGCAGTGACTAATAGAGAGATGGGGTGGGCTAGGCTGGGGATAGGCGCAGTGACTAATAGAGAGATGGGGTGGGCTAGGCTGGGGATAGGCGCAGTGACTAATAGGGAGATGGGGTGGGCTAGGGTGGGGATAGGCGCAGTGACTAATAGAGAGATGGGGTGGGCTAGGCTGGGGATAGGCGCAGTGACTAATAGGATTGGCAAGGCAGGGGCTAGGCTGGGGATAGGCGCAGTGACTAATAGGATTGGCAAGGGCAGGGGCTAGGCTGGGGATAGGCGCACTGACTAATAGAGAGATGGGGTGGGCTAGGCTGGGGATAGGCGCAGTGACTAATAGGATTGGCAAGGCAGGGGCTAGGCTGGGGATAGGCGCAGTGACTAATAGGATTGGCAAGGGAGGGGCTAGGCTGGGGATAGGCGCAGTGACTAATAGGATTGGCAAGGCAGGGGCTAGGCTGGGGATAGGCGCAGTGACTAATAGGATTGGCAAGGGAGGGGCTAGGCTGGGGATAGGCGCAGTGACTAATAGGATTGGCAAGGCAGGGCTAGGCTGGGGATAGGCGCAGTGACTAATAGGATTGGCAAGGCAGGGGCTAGGCTGGGGATAGGCGCAGTGACTAATAGGATTGGCAAGGCAGGGGCTAGGCTGGGGATAGGCGCAGTGACTAATAGGATTGGCAAGGCAGGGGCTAGGCTGGGGATAGGCGCAGTGACTAATAGGATTGGCAAGGCAGGGGGAGAAGTGTAAAGAGGAGAGTTGGTAAGACTAGCCGCCAGCCTCTCTCCCTGCCTGGCGTGAGACGAGACTCGACTGTTCTTGACGAAGTAACTAATACGTACTAGGAATGCTTTCTATCTTACAGTAAGATAGAGCTTGACTATGCGTTTCTTTTGTATCCATGAATATGTGTGACGGAATGCTTTACGTTTTGTCTCATAGTCAACTATAATAGTTTATATAATTGTTCTAAATGTTGCTAAGTTGGTATGTGTTTTCATGTCTCTTATATCATGTGCATATATTCGTTGATAATTAATGTGTAAACTTCACGATCTGTGTGACGTCTTCGTGGTACGGTAGATGGACATTACTTTCCTTTCTTTCTACTTCTGCATCTTTTTCCTCTGCTACTTCTTCTACATCTACTTCTTTTAATGCCACTTTTTCTTCTTTTCTACCAGTGTTTCTTCTGCTTCAACTTCTCTATTACTTCTTTTGTTATTTGTTCTGCTTCTTCTACGTCTATCTCTACTGTTACTTCTGTTGCATCCTCCACTTCTTCTTCTTCCTCTACTTCTAATCCTACTTTTTATGTCACTACTTATGTAGCTTCAAGTTCTTTTACTTCTTCTCCTACTTCTGCTACTTTATCTACAACTTTATATTTTAGTTCTACTTCTTATCTATCCTTTTCTGCTACTTCCTCTGTTATTTCATCATTCTATTTCTCATCTTCTTATATTCTTCTTCGTTTTCCTCTTCTTCTTCTTCGTCATCTTCTTTTTCTTTTTCTTCATCTACTTCATGTTCATCTATCCGCTTGTTCTCTTCTATCTACATTTTGTTCATTGATTTGCCATTATTGCACGAATTCGTGTTTCTTTCTATATTATTTTTGTATTTAAAATCATTGCTTGATTTTCACTATGTTCATCGGTTATCTGACCTTCTCAACATTTTCTTGCGCATTAATGTTTACTCTAATGAATGCATTACATCATTTTGCATTTAATGTCTGCACTCTTTCCTCGAGTAGTCTATTTATTATCCTTCTATCTAACCTTGCATACTCCTCTATATGTTCAGTCCTCCCTTCCCTTCACTTTAAAGCAACACCAAACCTCCTCATATCTCTCCATTCTTCCCTCTATGCCACCCTCCCTTCCTCACTCACTATTCAGGCCGAGCTTACATCCAACTAGGAGCTTCGGGCGTTCAGGTGCACAACGTCACGGTGCCGCAGCCCGGTGTGGCAGGTCGTCCGGCAAGGCTTGAGTGTCTCTGGGCGGCAGGGGAGCGAGGATTCTACTCTGTGAGGTGGTACAAGAACGACGAACAATTCTACAGCTACGTGCCTAAGAATAAGCCTCAAGTGAAGGTGGATCATCATATCGACGGCGTCAGCGTGGAGGTGAGATGTTACATTATTTGTTGCACCTTGTTTTCTTTTTTGTGTGCAACAGCAATGCCATTACTTTTGCTACTATCACCGCCACCACCACTACTACTACTACTACTACTACTACTACTACTACTACCACTACCACTACTACTACTACTACTACTACCACTACTACTACTACTACTACCACTACTACCACTACCACTACACTACCCCTACTACTACTACTACTACTACCCCTACCCCTACCCCTACTACTACTACTACTACCACTACCACTACCACTACCACTACCACCACCACTACTACTACTACTACCACTACCACTACTACTACTACTACTACCACTACTACTACTACTACTACTACTACCACTACCACTACTACTACTACTACTACTACTACTAGTAGTACATCTACCACAGTTACCACTACCACCCCTACTACTATTACTACTATTGCTACTGCTACTTTTGGTATTTTTCACATCGTAGGGGACTGACCAAGGGCAAAACAAAAGCCTGCCAGTTGCCAGTCCCTATACAGAAGACAGCATGAGCGTAATACACAGGCCGCACAGTGTGATTTGGGGAGTGTCTTGTTACTCCTTTGCTGTAAGTATTTATTTCTTTTTCAGATAAAAATATTTAAACAGGAATAGAGTTCCAAAGTTTACCTGTGAAAGATAGGGATGAAAGAGTGAAGATACTGGTTAGCTCTTGTATTAGTAAGATGGACATAATATGGATGAGAGTAAGTTAAAAGTCTTGTGCAGCGAAGAGGGAGGAAGGACATGCAGATAGCAAGTTTATGAGACCAGTAAGCATGAAAATAACGGTAGAAGATAGCAAGATAATCACCATTGTGGCAGTAGTTGAGAGATTGAAGACTGTTATTAAGAGGAATGGAGTTAATAAAGCCAATAGCTCTTGACTCTACCCTGTTTAGGAGAGCTGTATGAGTGGATCACGCCAAACATGAGAGACATACATGGGCGGATAAGGCCCCTATAGAAAGCAGGCGTCTGGGAGGAAGAAAAAAATGACGAAAACGCCACAAGACACCTAACTTCATAGTAGCTGATTAGCAAGAGATTATATATGACATATTCAGGTGAAATTTTTAGTTAATGATAGTCCAAGAATGTTCAATATGGAGAAGGGTTGAGTGTCATTATCCCGTGAGACAGCCCAGCTAATGACATGCGTGCAGAGCCTATCGTAGGCCCGTCAGGGTGGCAAGGTTGGTAGAGACGTGAGTTCGCAATGTGCAGCGTCCCTGTGCATTCGGTCAGCGGTTCGAGTCCGCCTAGTTCGTGCTGACGTGGCGGCGCTTTGTATAGTCAATAACCTTGTAGTTGGTACTTGCAAAGTGTCTAGATAGGATGAAAATCTTAGCCTATCGTAGAGGGCGCTAAGGCAACCAAAGAGAGGAGGAGAAAGAAGGGCGCGTCGTAGAAGAAATGTTCCTGCATGACCACCTGAGGCTTGTCTGGAGGCTTGCCTTGTGGCGGGGTGCGATAAGCAAGAACGTGAGGGAAGAAGAGGGATAGTTGTTTGGAAGGTTGTGTTCGAGTATATAGACACCGTACTGACGATCAGATAGAAAATTGTGGGCAGATAGATGTTTCAGAATATTCTTATTTAGGATAGCTTCAAGAGGTTTAGCAAGGCAGAAAGTTAAGCTATACTTTAGGACGGTAGTTTGAAGGATTAGAATGGTCACTCCTCGTAGGAACAGGTTGGATGTGAGCAAGCTTCCAGCAACAAGGAAAGGTGGAGTAGATAGAAAAATACGGAAAAGTTTGACCAGGCAAGGTGCAGGCACAGAAACAAGTTTTGAGAACAATAGGAGGGACTCCGTCAGGACCGTATGCCTTCCGAGGATCAAGGCCAGAGAGGGCACATAAAACCTCATTTAGAAGAATTATGATAGCATATACAATATAGTCAGAGAGTGGAGGAGAAAGGGGAACAAACCCTTCATCAATCAGAGTGGAGTTTTGAGCAAAGATTCGAACGAAGAGTTCAAGTTTAGAAATAGATGAGACAGCTGTGAAGCCATCGGGTTGAATCCATAGAATGAAAAGATGAAGAAGAAACATTGTTCAAGATATTTTTGGCTAGGTGCAAAAAGTCACGAGAAGAGTTGGAACTAGAATGATTTTGACATTTTCTATGAAAAAAGAAGTTTATTGTAAGTTGAAGAAAATAGTTGGTATGATTATGAACAAGGTATAACTTTGGTGACTTTGGTATAAATACAAAAGGCATGATATCATGAGATGGATGGTTACGGTACTGTCTGTCAGCCGCCTCTCTATCTTGGACATCACGTGAAGAAATTAAGAAAGCGAGACAAACGAAGGTGTATGGACTTTATAATTACAACTACTACTACTGTTCCTGCTATTGGTACAGTTTGTTGCTTAGTTACAAATAATGCAAGCGAAAGATTGTTACATGTAAAACAGAGATTAAACAAGATAAACAGCAAGAACAAGAAGATACGGGATCTTTAAAAACATAAATATATAATGAAAATTATAATGCATACACAAAAATAGCATCAATAGTAAAATATAATTCCTGAAAATATAAAATTTTATATCATAGACGCAAGAGGCGGCAGGGAAGGCGGTAGCAAAGTGGTTAGGGTCTTCGAGTGGCATTCTCGGTGACCCGAGTTCGATGCCTTATGAGAACCAAAAGTTAATTAAAATCCCTTCTGCATCTTCGAGTGGCCAAAGAACACCCACATGATGCCCGTTAAATCTATCTTCAATCGGCATGAGCCTCTAATAAATCCGGCCTGCGCCAACACGGGCGAGAGCCAACCATCACAGCCCTCCAAGTGAACCTCCAGGGGCTGCCATCCAGGCCCTGCAGGTCACTGCCTACAGGCGCTATAGTCATAAAGGGCTGCAGAGCGCATAGAGGCGTTAAAGGAACAAATGTAAAAAAAAAACTAAAAGAATATTTAAGATAATGAATTTGGACACTTAGTACATAATATGCTACGTCAGATAAAACATGCATATCATACTCACAATGTTTATATGTGTGTTTTTGTGTGTGTGCGTGTGTGTGTTTATATATATATATATATATATATATGATGATGCCAAGTGCCTTGGCGAAACGTTGCATAAACAACCCCAAGTATACCGAGTGTCTCTGTCACCCTGAAACTTCATGATGAATCTACAGAAAATCAACTATATATATATATATATATATATATATATATATATATATATATATATATATATATATATATATATATATATATATGCGTGTGTGTGTGTGTGTGTGTGTGTGTGTGTGTGTGTGTGTTGGTCACCCATGGTCACCCATGGATTTATCCTCGCGAGTCGGACTCGCGATCGCCATTTTCACCCTTGAGCTTGGAACTCATTATTACCAATCTTTGGGTAATGCTGGAACCTCAAACACCACACACACACATCCGCTTGCACAAGGGGGGACAGTAGCCGCCCGAATTTGTCAGCGAAAATTCCCCGGGAGCAGTGATGATTCGTATCAGCTACCACAGAATGGCAGGCAAGCGTGCTATCGACTTGACAAGCGTGCGTGCGTGCGTGCGTGCGTGCGTGCGTGCGTGCGTGCGTGCGTGCGTGCGTGCGTGCGTGCGTGCGTGCGTGCGTGCGTGCGTGCGTGCGTGCGTGCGTGCGTGCGTGCGTGCGTGCGTGCGTGCGTGCGTGCGTGCGTGCGTGCGTGCGTACGTGCGTGTGTGTGTGTGTGTGTGTGTGTGTGTGTGTGTTGGTGTTAGTGTGAGTGTTATTCATCCATGGTCTTGTCCACGCGAGCTGGCTCGCGATCGCCAGTTTCGCCCTCTCAGTGCGAGCTTGGAGCTCATTATTACCAATCTTTTGGCAATGCTAGGACCTCACACACCATACACCCCCATCCCCTTGCTCAAGGGGAACAGTACCGCCCGAATTTCACAGTGGAAAAATCCCCGCGGCAATGAGCGGAGTCGGGGATCGTACGCCGGACCACAGAATGATGCCGGGCACCCTAACCAACTGAGCCACACGGAGGGTGTGTGTGTGTGTGTGTGTGTGTGTGTGTGTGTGTGTGTGTGTGTGTGTGTGTGTGTGTGTGTGTGTGTGTGTGTGTTAGTGTTAGTGTGGGTGTGGGTGTGGGTGTGTTAGTGCTAGTGTGGGCGTGGGTGTGGTTGTGTGTGAGCCCGTTTAGAGTATATACAACTACTAAACTGGGTGAAAAGGGGAGCCGTGTATGCTGTCAGTTATCATCACACCAGACCAATTAGGGGAGGGAGGTAGATAGGGGAGGCGGTAGCAGAGTGGTTAGCGTCTCCGAGTGGCATTCTCGGTGACCCGAGTTCGATCCCGGAAGAAAACCAAAATCTTTCTGCACCGTGGTGGCCTAAGAACACCCACATGCCCTGCCCATTAACTCTACCTTCGATTGCGAGTGCATCGGAGGACACAAGGGGGCGGCATGAACCTCTAATCACAGGCGTCACTATAAGAATCCTGCCTGCGTCACCACAGGCGAGGACCAATCATCACAGCCCTCAAGTGAACCTCCAGAGCCTACCATCCGAGTCCTGGGTCACCACTGCCTACAGGCGCTATAGGCAACGACGTAAAAAAAATATAATAATAATAATTTAATAATTATTTATGGCGTCACTGCCGCAGCACCTATAAAAAGATCAGCGCTCAAAAATAATGCACACACACAGACATATATATATATAATATATATATATATATATATATATATATATATATATATATATATATATATATAATATATATATATATATATATATATATATATATATATATATATATATATATATATAATACTGTATATAGTTCGGTCATATGTTCATTCGGATAAATGTCCGTTCGGTCAAATGTCCGTTCTTCTGTGAAATGTCCGTTCGGTGAAATGTCCGTTCTTCTGTGAAATGTCCGTTCGGTGAAATGTCCGTTCGGTGAAATGTCCGTTCGGTGAAATGTCCGATCGGTTCAAATGTCCGTTCAATGAAATATCCGTTCGGTGAAATGTCCGATCGGTTCAAATGTCCGTTCAATGAAATGTCCGTTCGGTGAAATGTCCGTTCGGTGAAATGTCCGTTCAATGAAATGTCCGTTCGTTGAAATGTCCGTTCGGTGAAATGTCCGTTCGGTGAAATGTCCGTTCAATGAAATGTCCGTTCGGTGAAATGTCCGTTCGGTGAAATGTCCGTTCAGTGAAATGTCCGTTCGGT
>JACEEZ010014070.1:162500-165000 GCA_016584305.1 Chionoecetes opilio | reverse complement strand
TTGTCTCGCTTAGTGAGACGAGGCGTTGCCCTCTTGGGGTGCTGCCTGACTTGAGGAGTGTAGTGGAAGTGATGAGGAGAGCCACATTCTTTGGCCCCAGAATCATTTGGGGTAAAATATAGAAAAATAGAAGCAAAACCCGAGAATTATTTTATAACAGGGAATCTTTTAAATAAAAACAAACTAAAAAGAAGAACCAGGAGAATGGTCATCCGGGATTACTACATCATTTCATATAAGGAAGAAGTTAAAAAGGGATTATGCCCTAAAATTTTACAACATACATTAAATAGGGAAGATAAGAGGAAGCATTTGGCTACTCCATTTTTTAAATTTTAAATAAAAAAAGCCCATTCAAAGGAGGTCGAAACTCCTTGTTGAAAAAAAAAGGCGTAAAGTAAAGAAATAGGCCAAAAAGATCGAGTCGCCATGTAATTTCCTTAAAAATTAACCGTAAAAGGTGGAAAATAAAACCCTAAAAGATCGTTTTCCCCATTTAAAACTTAAAAAAACATTTAGAAGTAAGATTGAAGATAGAAGTAATCTTCTACTAATTATGATTCAAAAGCTGTAAAAGGCAGGAAGAAAGTTAGGAAGTAGAAGATAAGGACCTGGAACGTTGTGAACAACTACCAACGTAACACTAATCATCAATCCGGGAAATGTTAAAAATATAACTCGCGGGACAATATCAAAAGCAATTTACTTAACAGTACGCATCCAGTCTGTATTTAAATGTAGTTATTGTGCTGGCTTTGACAACATTAGCTGGTAATTTGTTCCAGTGGTTAACAACTCTGACATTGATTTTTTTTCGGAGATCTGTGATGAAACGCTGGTCATTCAGTGTTATGCCGTTGTCTCTTGTTGTCACTTGAGGAGGAAGCTCGAATAGGTTCTCTTGATTAATTATAGCAAATCCTTAATGATCTTAAAAGTTTATATCTGGTCCCCACCGATCCTACGATTCTTTAATGAAAACATATTAAGTTTTCGTAGCCTCTCTTCATAAGATGAATTTCTCAGATATGGAAGCAGTCTGGTCGCTCTTCTTTGAGCTGATTCTAATTAGACAGCATCTTTTACGAAACAAGGAGACAAGAACTGAACGGCATATTCTAAGTGTGGCTTAACTAAAGATGTGCATAAGGGTGTCATTACATTCGGATTTTTATGTTTAAAGTTGCGTTTTAATGAACCCCAAGATCCTATTATCGCCTTTTTATTATAGTGGAACCAATTTACCAAGTCCATTAGGGCGTTGTCTGGAGTGGGGGATTCCCTGTCCGACGCGCTGCCACGTCAGTCACACCACATAATATCTGTTTCGTATATCAGTTATTTGGGAGGCGGTAGCAGAGTGGATAGCGTCTCAGAGTGGCGTTCTTGGTACCCGCCCGAGTTCGATCCCCGACGAAAGCTAATATCTTTTTGCACCGTCGAGTGTCCTAAAAATACCCACATGCCCTGCCCATTAACTCTACCTTAGATTGCGAGTGCATCGGAGGACACAGGGGGGCGGCATGAGCCTCTAATCACAGGCGTCACTATAAAAAGCCTGCCTGCGTCACCACAGGCGAGAGCCAACCATCACAGCCCTCACGTGAGCCTCCAGGGCCTACCATCCGAGCCTTTAAAGTCACTGCCTAAAGGTGCTATAGGCACAGATGTAAAAGAAAATAGAAAAAAATAATACAACTTCTGAATTAATTTCAAATACTCTGCATGTCTTTAATTGTGTAATAAGGCTACGCAGTGTTATCAATGCATAATTTAAAAAAATTAACTATAATTTTATTTATAAGCCACAACACTTGATATCGTAGCTTTACGACGTCGCATTTAGACACCGAGAGCTATCTTGCAGGCCGCCACCCACGATGGAAGCTACGCCTACACGCTCGCGTGTTCTTCCTTGTCGGAAAAAGGAACACACACCTACAGGAGTGAATGATTGTTCCCATTAGTTCCTTCCAGAAGAGTGAGGGAGAGTGAAGGTTATTTTTTCTTAGGTAAGAGTTTAATCCGATACTTGGCTCGGTACGAGATTTGGCAGAACCGCGGACAGGGTCTTCCCCGAATAAGCCACCACCAACACGGACTTTATTTATACATTGTTTTTGGGTCCAATCCGATCTGATAGTTTGTCTAAATCACGTAGTATAAGTTTAGTCTTTTTTACTATATGCTTTACCGCCTAATTTCATGTTATCAGTAAATTTCGTTATTTTAAATACAAGCCCGCAGTCTAGATCTTTTATATAATATATATATATATATATATATAATATATATATATATAATATATATTTTTTTTTTTCTTCTTTTTTTTTTTACATTTGTGCCTATAGCGCCTGTAGGCAGTGGTGACCCAGGGCTCGGATGGTTCACTTGAGGGCTCTGATGGTTGGTCCTCGCCTGTGGTGGCGCAGGCAGGATTCTTATTTATAGTGACGCCTGTGATTAGAGGCTCATGCCGCCCCCCTGTGTCCTCCGATGC
>JACEEZ010014070.1:145000-152500 GCA_016584305.1 Chionoecetes opilio | reverse complement strand
CCTGAGAAATTTATTGGGCTAACAGGGGGATGGACCATCGTAGATCTTTCGGTCTAAACTTATAAAAGTGTTGGGGAAAAGTTCTGATTTGAGTGAAAGCGAGCGAGACAGAGAGAGAGAGAGAGAGAGAGAGAGAGAGAGAGAGAGAGAGAGAGAGGAGAGGAGAGGAGAGGAAGAGAGAGAGAGAGAGAGAGAGAGAGAGAGAGAAAAAAAAAAAAATGCCACCTATCATATAAGATGTACGAAGACTAGACCATGTTGTCATCTCGGCGATGAAGTAAAAATTTGCTCTCTCTCTCTCTCTCTCTCTCCTCTCTCTCTCTCTCTCTCTCTCTTCTCTCTCTCTCTCTCTCTCTCTCTCTCTCTCTCTCTCTCTCTCTCTCTCTCTCTCTCTCTCTCTCTCTTCTCTCTCTCTCTCTCTCTCTCTCTCTCTCTCTCTCTCTCTCTCTCTCTCTCTCTCTCTCTCTCTCTCTCTCTCTCTCTCTCTCTCTTATATATCACAACACTCATCAGGAGCGAAGAAAAGAGCAGCCTGTATCCAGGAAAAACTGTCAGAAACTCTATTCCAGAAAACTTAAAGGAAAAAATCAACACTATTGAAAAATACAAGAATGTTGCAATTTTTTCCTCGCTCGTGCTGCCCCATCCAGACCCTTGTCTCCGATGCCTCTAGAGTTGTCAGTATATCTCAGGTGCTTGTAAGCATCCCACAACCACACAAATTGTGCAAAATTATATGGAAATATGTTAGAGTCAAGCAGGCGAGATAGAAAGCTAAATAAATATTATTTATATTTGGTACTGTTGAAAATCACACATCTCTTAAACAAAACCTTTGTGTAATTATAATATATATATATATTATATATATTATATATTATATATATATATATATAAGTTTTAAGAAACCTTATTATGCTTTGTTTGAGTAACCCGTCATCTTTTTGGTATCTTTTATCAGCATACATATAGTTACCAGATAACTATCCCCTCTTCTTCAACGACACTCAACTATCTCCTTCTACAATGAACATTCTTGGACTATCCTTTACTAAAAATCTGAGCTGGAAATCTCACATATCATCTCTTGCTAAAACAGTTTCTAAGAAGTTACTGTGGAGAAGTTGTCAGTGGCGTCTGTGTCCTTTTTTTCTCCCTCCCAGTTGCTTTCTCTCTACAGGGGTCTAAACCGCCCATGTATGGAGTATGTCTCACATGTTTGGGGAGGATCCACTCATACAGCTATCCTAAACAGGGTTGAGTCAAAAGCTTTTCGTCTCATCAACTCACCTCCTCTGACTGACTGTCTTCAATCTTTAAATCACCGCCGCAATGTTGCTTCTCTTGCTATCTTCTACCGGTATTTTCATGCTCACTGCTCTTCTGAACTTGCTAACTGCATGCCTCACCCCCTCCCGCGGCCTCGCTGCACAAGACTTTCTACTCATTCTCATCCCTATTCTGTTCATCTTCCTAAAGCAAGAGTTAATCAGTATCTTTACTCGTGCATCCCTTTCACTGGTAAACTCTGGAACTCTCTTCCTGTTTCTATTTTTCCACTTTCCTTCGACTTAAATATTTTCAAAAGAAGAGTAACAAGACACCTCCCGAACTAAATTGGCCCACCCCTTTATTTTAATTTTATTCTCTTACTGTCTTCTTTATAGGGACTGGCAACTAAGCGGGCTTTGTGTTACCTCTTTTTGTTATGCCCTTGGCCAGTCCTTTCTGATGTAAGAAAACAAAATACAGTTGTTGATGAAATTTTACATTATAGTAAAAATGTACCAGGTTATCATGGCGTATATGTACAACATTATATGGTGATTTAGATTTTTCTCATGAAAGTATACATTGTTGAAACTAGACAAGCTAACTTTTAAGGTTTTAGGTTTTTTTCCATTATAAAATAACGCTATTAACCTCAAATAACATGTGAACTGTTTGATTTTGTCATTTTCTATAGACACATTGTAAATCAATGCTGCAATGAAGTAGACGAGGAACCTAAGAATACTCAGCATAAGCATTTATATTCTAAAAAAGCATATATTAAGGGCCCAATGAGGTTATTACCTTGTTGATCCAGTATGTAAAATTTCTACTCATAAAAAAATGAACAAAGATCTCCCTCGCTCTTTTTACTTGTTCCTGTATTTACCTTTATACTGAATGATATAGACACCTCAAGGTCTTCACCGGAATGCGCAGACAACAGGAAATGTGCATTTCAGAGTAATTTATAAGAAAATATTTATTGACATGTTCCTAATCCTGAGCACTGAACGTTTTTGACTCACCCAATGTATATGCGGTGTATGAGTGAGCCCCCTCCAAGCATGAGAGGCATACTCCATACATTAGCGAAAAAGGCCTCTGTACAGAGCAAGTTTCTGGGAGGGAGAAAAAATTGACACAGACGCCAAAGAATACCTAACTTTTTTTAAGTTGATTTAGCAAGATATGATATATAACATTTCCAGTTGAGGTTTCTAGTAAAGAATGCCCCACGAATGTTCAATGTGGAAGTGGGAGACAGATAAGTGTCATTTGAGAAAAGGGGAGAGTTTTCTTGGAGGTTTTATCTAAGAGATAGGTGAAGAAAATAGTTGTTGAGGCATTAAACAAAACAAGGGTTGCTCTATCCCATTCATAAATTAAAGAAAGACTAGAAGTTAGGCGCTTTGTGGCATATCTCCTATAATCACTTAGTTCCTGTGGAGTTGGACGTCTATAGTTAGATATAGTGAACGACGTTTAAAAATATAATATGGAATCATCAAAGTAGAAATGGATAGAGTATTGAGTTACACTGAGATCATTAATGAACAGTAGAACGAGAGTGGGTGATAGGACAGAGCCCTGAGGAACACCACTATTGATACACTTAGTAGAAGAACAATAATGACCGTTCACAACAGCTGAAATCTAACGGTTAGAAAGGAAACTTGAGATGAAGGTGCAGAGATAAGGATATAAACCGAAAGTGTATAGTTTGGAAATTTATGATTTTTGCTAGACTCTATCAGAAGCTATTAACATGTCAAGGGCAACAGCAAAACTCTCACCGAAACCCCTAAAAGAGGCTGACCAAGATTCAGTTAGGAAAGCAATAAGATCACCAGTAGATCGCCTTGTACGGATACCTTTCTGATGATCAGATAGAATATTGTAAGCAGATAGATGCTTAAGAAGCTTCTTATTAAGGAGAGATTCAGAAGCTTTAAAAAGACAAGAAGAGAAGTCAAAACTATAAGACGGTAGTTTGAAAGATTTGAACGGTCACCCTTCATAGGAACAAGCTGAATGTGATCAAACTTCCAACAAGAAGGAAAGGTGGAAATACTTAGATAGAGACGAAAAAGTTTGACCTGGCACAATAGAAGGGACTCCATCACGACCGTAACCCCTGAAAGAATCAAGGCCAGATAGGGCCATAGAAAATATCATAACGAAGTGTCTTAAAAGCAGCCATAATATAGTCAAAGGGTGGAGGAGGAGGAACAAGCCCTTAATCAATCAAAGTGGAATTATATGCAAACCTATGAGAAAAGTGTTCAGTTTTAGAAATATATGAGACAGCTGTGAAGCCATCTTGGTGAAACATAGGAGGAAAAGATGAATAATATATATATATATATATATATATATATATATATATATATATATATATATATATATTATATATATATATAAATTGCTAGAGAGGTTTTTGGCTAGGTGTCATAAGTCTGAAGAAGATTTGGAACTAGAAAAAGGTTGATATTTTCTATTGATGAATGAGTTTTTGGAATGCTGTATAATAAATTTGCCATGACTACTGGCAGAAATATTCAGGTAATGAGTTTCAAGAGATAGTTGGCTACGGTAACGTCTGTGTGCCGTCTCTTTATACTAGACAGCACGCGAGCAGGCCGAGTTAAAGGTAAGGTTTACGGGCTTTAGGACAATAAAGGGTGTGGAATGTATGCCTTCGTGACCAAGACAATGCTTAATCTTCGATTTTATATTGTTAAAATTGTTGAAGTTATCAACATCATGTTGAAGTGATCAATATCAATGCATATGCTACCAGTGAATTGCCGGGTTGTTTCATCTCAGTACCCAAAAAACACTCTTTTTGAGTGTTTTTCACAAAAACATAAACAATTTGACTTGAAATGGTACTGGGCAATCAACTAAAAGAGTTCCACAATGAATAGCCTGTCTGTATATTATTAAGGAATACGAAAAAAATTACCTTAACATGAATAATAGGGATGCTGCCACCAGTCCAAGATCTATATTATAGATGAATATTGATCTGAGATAAAATTAACCTTTAAGGAAATAAGTACGTGAATTAAGACTAATTGTGCATGGGGAGTGATTAATGAAAATATAATTAGAGAAAGTGTAATGATCAAAATTGAGGTCCTGACACAAACATTTTATTCCCGAGAATCTTTTGAAATAGCGCGCGTCGCTCTGAAAATAGTTGACGAGAATTTAGTTAGAAGTGATGAGGGATCAGAAGGAGACAGAACCATCCTTCCCTGCGATAATCGTTCATTCTTGCTTTTACCGCTGCAGGGAGAAGACATATCCCTCTTGTAGAGGTAAGTGGTGTGTATATCGGTGTAGTTTTATTTCAGATGACTTATATGTATTGGATGTACGTACTTCTGTGGTGAATCAATCAATCATTGGGGGCCCCCCATACGCCGGGGGGCGCGTCGCCTCACCCACCCTACGACGCCACTCTCGGGGATCACCACGCGCGAGTCCCCATGCAGGCTCCCTTCCCATACCAAGCATCTCTCGACAGGAAACATTAACTTGTCGCAGCCACGAGCCTTCTGGGTGTCCACTTGGGCTCCTCCACGCCGGATTGTCTCTTGCAGATACAACCTAGTGGTAAGGATCGGCTTCAGGGTAGCCTGCCACATGCCCATATAGCTGAGTTGGCGCTGACGGACTATGCAGGTAATAGGCGATTCAGTCTCACGGTGCAATCTCTGATTTGACACGTAATTCTCTAAGCGTTACCCCATGATTATACGAAGACACTTTTTTTTTTTTTTTTTTTTTTTTTTACATCACAAAGAACTGGCCAAGGGCACAACAAAAATGGGTAACACTAAGCCCGCTTAGTTGCCAGTCCCTATACAGAAGACAGTAAGAGAATAAAATAAAAAAGAGGGGTGAGCCAGTTTAGTTCGGCATGAATTATACCATAAATATCATACTCATTACCAAAGGCATGGATTCGCCTCGTCAAGTCGCTATTTAGTGTCCACGTCTCACAGCCATAGAGTAAGACAGGGATCACAAGCGACTTGAAGATCCGAATCTTTGTCATTCTGCACAGGTACCGGCAACGCCAAATACTTGTGCTGAGCGAGTCCATAACACCGTGGGCTATGCCAATCCGTCGTAAGAGTTCCTGACGTGACCCGCCGTCATGCTGGACTGCGCTATCAAGGTATTTTAAACTTTCCAAGACCTCAATGTCCTCGTTGCACGCACGAACACATTATATTGTTTCATATAGTAAGCCAACAAACACCTCGACCTTAGTCTTGAACCAGGAGACCTCAAGTCCCAAAGGCCTTGCCTCCTCGTGCAGCGCCTCGAGAGCCAATCACCAGTATAACAAAAATCGTCTTGAAGCTTAGACATCAAATTAACTGAAAAAAATGGTGGCAGGTATATAGTTGGGGGGTGGGGGGTTCTCGTATCCCATGGTCTAATTGTTTCCTAGGACAGAGGTCTGAGCTTACCTGCACACCAAGTTCTTCTCACCATCTGATCAGATGATCAGATCATCTGATCTTTTCAGTGATACTTTGAGTTTAGTGAACCTATTACGAGGATTTTCTCTACCAACATTAATTACGCAACACTTGTCAAAATTAAATTACATCTGCCACCTAACTACCCACTCGTTTAACTTATATATGTCTTCCTGCAAGCCGGTTATATCAGACAGTGATCTAAAAACCCTGCCTATCTTAGTATCATCAGTAAATGTTCTGATATTACTGCTAATCCCACTGTCTAAGTAGTTGATGTAAACAAAAAACAGTAATTGCTCCAAAACAAACCTCTGTGGAACCCCACCTGCTACCTGCCCCCATTCAGATTTAAAACCATTAATAGTAGCTTTTTTTTGCCTATCGCTTAGCCAAGATCTGTTTGTCTTATTTTTTTTCGTTCCATCCCGATTCGCTCCCGGGATTTTTCGATGACAAATGTGGGCGATTACTGCTCCCCTTTATCAAGGTGTGTGTATGATCTGTGAGGTCCCAGCATTACCCAAAGATTAATCACTACGAGCTCAAAGCTCTTTACCGGAGGGTAAAGCGGGCGATCGCGAGTCTAGCTGGCGTGGTCAAGACAGTGGGTTAATACTCACACACCCACACACACACACACACACACACACCACACACACACACACACACACACACACACACACACACACCCACACACACACACACACACACTTACAATAAAGAGTGTCATTCGTCTTGCCATAGCCACAAACCATAAAATTGCTTCACCATTACCCACGACGAGCAACATAACTCCCGCCATTGCCCTTAGGTGGACCGAGATGCCATAAAAAAAATATCCGCCACCACTATGGTCCACGCGGCGCCATTATCTTGATCTGACTGCCATTATTGTCGCCAGAAGGACAGAAGCACGTATTTTTCCTGGATTGGCGGGTCTCGTCCAGACGTTTCCCTAAAGTGGAGTCGAAGTGTGAAGAAGAAATAGAGGTAAAGGAGGTTGAGAAGGCGGGAGTTGAGGGAAGGGCACGAGTAAATGATAATTGAGGATGAAAATGTGAGCTGAGAAGAGGACATATGAGAAGACCCAATGTTATGAGGCTGGTGGTAAAGAGAAAAAGAAGACAGAGTAAATATGATACTGTAGCCGTAAACAAAATTGCAGAAAAAGAGACGAGAAAGACGGAACCCCGAGGTGAGGGAATATTGTAGAAAAATAGCTATGTAGTAATTCAACCATCAACAACAACGACAACAAAAGTTTACAGCCATAAAGTTACGAACAATGGTGGATGAATGAAATAAAAAAAAGTGGGTAGGAGAAGAAAAATATTAAAGAAGGAAGAAAAGGAGGAGGAAGGAAATGAGAGGCGGAAGTCTGAAATGAAACATTATTAGAAGAAGAAGAAAAAGTAAGCGAACGGAAGAGGGAAACGAGGAGTAAGAAGGAACATACAGTCGATGCTAAGAAGAGAAGGAAATAAATATAACATAAGGAAAACAAAAAACAAATGGCTGCCTTTAGAGGATCCAACATTTTATACGTTGCTGCCTATAGCGCCTGTAGGCATATGGACTATGGAGTCTTGATGCTGGTCGAGCTCGCCCGTTGGTGGCGCAGCCTGGATTCTTATAGTGACACCTGTGGTCTCAGGTGAAGATCTCATTTTCTGTGATGTTCCAGGTCTTCAGTTAAGGCTCATGCAGCCCCTAGAGTCCACCG
>JACEEZ010014070.1:125000-127500 GCA_016584305.1 Chionoecetes opilio | reverse complement strand
CAAACATGTCAGATACTCCATACATGGATGGATAAGGCCCCTGTACAGAGCAATGTACTGGAAGGGAGAAAAATATGGACGCACACGCCACAGGACACCTAACTTCTTAGAAGCGTTCTGATGTTTGATGGTTTACTTTTGAATCCAAAGCAAAAAACTTAGTATGAAGAATTTATCAAGCTCCATTTTTGTAAATTTAGGTAGACGAAATCTATGTATCTGGTGTTATTATGAATAAAAGATAGTTATTATCACAAAAACTTAACAAGTTAAATGTTCTGAAAACTGTATAAATGCCCTTCAGATGGATAACAATTTTGTCTGTGATTCGAGCATTTTTAACGCTGCGAAGGGCATGATAAGAACTATTTTGCTGGCGAGAAGAGAGAGAGAGAGAGAGAAAGAAAAGAGAGAGGGAGGAGAAGAGAGAGAGAGAGAGAAAAACCCGAGAGAGGGAGGAGAGAGAAGAGAGAGAGAAGAGAAAAGAGAGAGAGAGAGAGAGGGAGAGAGAGAGAGAGGAGAGAGAGAGAGAGAGAGAGAGAGAGAGAGAGAGAGGAGAGGGGAGGGAGAAGGAGAGAGGAGAAGGGGAGAGAGAGAGAGAGAGAGAGAGAGAGAGAGGAGAGAGAGAGAGACGAGAGAGAGAGAGAGAGAGAGAGAGAGAGAAAAGAGAGAGAGAGAGAGAGAGAGAGAGAGAGAGAGGGGAGAGAGACGGAGAGAGAGAGAGGAGAGAGAGAGAGAGGAGAGAGAGAGGGGAGAGAGAGAGAGAGAGGAGAGAGAAGAGAGAGAGAGAGAGAGAGAGAGAGAGAGAGAGAGGGGGAAAGAGAGAGGAAGGAGAGAGAGAGAGAGGGGAGAGAGAGAGAGGGGGAGGGAGATAGAGGAGAGAGAGAGAGAGAGGAGAGAGAGAGAGAGAGAGAAAAGAGAGGAGAGAGAGAGAGAGAGAGAGAGAGAGAGAGAGAGAGAGAGAGAGACGAGAGAGAGAGAGAGAGAGAGAGAGAGAGAGAGAGACGAGAGAGAGAGGAGAGAGAGAGAGAGAGAGAGAGAAGAGAGGAGAGAGAGAGAGGAGAGAAAAGGAGAGAGGAGAGAGAGGAGACCCTTATGAAAACAATGAAGAGCATCGGTGGTAAGGGGGTCCGATGCCTACCCCGTAAACGTTCAATCAACCGCTGATCTACCGACGTGCGGTAAGTCAGCCACTAATATTTTCACTGTCCTTTCCGTGATGTCATAATGGTTCACTCATAATGTACCTTTCCGTGATGTCATAATGGTTCACTCATAATGTACCTTTCCGTGATGTCATAATGGTTCACTCATAATGTACACCAATATTACTTTTTAACATTGTACAGTAAATGTTCATGTCAAAAAAGTGGGTCAAGTTTTAGAATAAGATCTGTCAACCAAGGCATCTTTCAAGCTATAATAATTTCGGAGTATGTGTGCCGACTTCACACTACGCCTCCTCTCAAAACAAAGCAGACTGTAATTAATAAGCTACAATTCAATGTTTAAATGAGAGAGAGAGAGAGAGAGAGAGAGAGAGAGAGAGAGAGAGAGAGAGAGAGGGGAGAAAAAAAAAAACTCACGCTACTCCCCCCATCACACCCGACACTTCCAACAACTTCCCCTCCCCCTCCCCATCACCCAACCCAAACCCGGACCCACCAAACCCTCGGATTCAAACAAGACGCAGCCAGACCTTTCCCCCGACATGACTCAACCAACCCAACACAACAACCTGGCTCCAGCCATCACGAAGCCGAGGCCACGCCACCCATCAGGGACGGGAACAGAAATCATGGAGGGCTTCGCCTCCTGCAGTGGAACATCCGAGGTGTCCAGGGCAAGCTCCACCTCCTCCATGAAACAGCCCACGGAGAAAACATAGATGTTTTTCTCCTCCAGGAGACCTTAGCCACCACAACCCGCCCGGTCTCCCTCCGAGATACCAAAGTTTTTCCCTACCCAAGGTACAAGGGGGAGCAAAACGGATGCTCTATTTTTGTAAAGAATAACATTCAGTGCTCTACCATCGCAGCCCCCATCCCTTGTGGCCCGAGAGTAGAAATCCAGGGCGCCCACACTACAACCTTGCCCATTCCACCCTCGACTATACAACTCTATAAGCCTCCCGACGTAAATTTCCCCTTGAGTAGGTGAGCTCCTCGCCCACGCCGCATCCTCGGCGCCCCTTCATAGGCGGGGATTTTAACTGCCCACCACCCTATTCTTCACTCTCCAGGTTGCACCAATTCAGCAGGACGGCAGCTCGAGACCGCCCTCACGGCACTCCTGGCGTTGCTCTCCTCAACACGGAGAGCCAACGCATATGCACGGAGGACGCCTTGATCTCTCCTTTCGTCACGACATTCTTCGCCCCTGCGCCTCTTGGGCCTCCACCCCACACTAACCAGCGACCACTTTGCCAAAAATTTTCCATCTCAGCCTACCTAAGTCCCCTTTCCCAGCCACCCGCCCCCAGATGGAACACAAAACTGGC
>JACEEZ010014070.1:110000-120000 GCA_016584305.1 Chionoecetes opilio | reverse complement strand
AACTAAGATACAAATCAAACAACTGGAAGGGATACAAAAATGGACGCAGATGACACATGATACCTATATTATAACTTATTAGAAGCTGTTTTAGCAAGATATGAGATGTGCGATTTCCAGTTCAGATTTTTAGTTAAGGATAGTCCAAGAATGTTCATTGTAGAAGAGGAAGACATTTGAGCGTTATTGAAGAAGAAAGGATAGTTGTTTGGAAGGTTATGTCGAGTAGATAGGTAAATAAATTGGGTGTATGAGGCATTGAACAAAACAAGGTTTGCTTTGCCCCAATCAGAAATTATAGAAAGATCAGAGGTTAGGCGCTTTGTGGCATCTCTCCGTGAGTCACTTTTTTCCTGTTGAGTTAAACGCCTAATAAACGACGTTGAAAAATGCAGGGTAGAATCAGAGCGTAGCAGTGGATAGGGTATTGAGTTAGACTTAGAAGATCATTAATGAATAATATAATTATAGTGGGTGATAGATAGGACAGAACACCGAGGAACACCACAATTGATAGACTTAGGAGAAGAACAATGACCGTCTACAGTAGCTGGTATAGAACGGTTAGAAAGAAAAATTAAGGTGTAGAGAGAGGGATAGAAACCGAATGAGGGTAATTTAGAAATCAAAGATGCTTACCAGTCTCTATCAAAAGCTATTGATATGTCAGTCAAACAAAGGCAACAGCAAAAGTTTCACCGCAGCCCGTAAAAGATGACCAAGATTCAATTAGGATAGCTAGAAGATCGCCAGTACGTAGATCGCCCTTTACGGAAGCCGTACTGCTGATCAGATACAAGATGGCGAGCAGGTAGATGCTTAACATCATTTTTACAGTTATCTACATATTTTTTTACTTAAAACTTTGCTTCCTGTTCCCTTTCTTTCTTTCTTTGAGATGGATGAACATTACAGCTTTATAAATATAGCTCTGTATCTGAAATACATACACATAAATATAGGACTGGACTACCATTGGTATCTGTTACAGCTTTCTTCGTCATCATTTCATCAGAGACATGTTCAGGCATATCCTCATACATTTTCTTATCACACTCACTGCATAGCACGACCAAAAACACATAATAATTATCGTATCTTGTGTGCAGAGTGACCTTACCATCACAATCATCACACTTGCCTAGACACTTCACTAGGTTTGCAAGTCTTTTCTTTCTTGAGTACTACAGCCCCGCACTCTCGTCCACTGTTGTTTTATTATGATGCGATAGTTTTTTTCTTCTTATTTCTAATGACCTCTTCGCAGCCTGTCTGATTACTTGCTCCCGGGGGCATATTCCCGTTCTCTATGCGAGTATGTGGTTTCCGAGTGAAGACGCTTGGCTGTAGCTCCGAAACTAACCATAGGAAAATCTCGAAAATACCCTCATTAGGCCTCTTCCATTTGTGCCCAAGTTCCAGGAAGCAGTTCTTTCAGCTCAGGGTTGGGTTCAGTTCCTGGTTCTGGGTTCGCGTGTCACAAATGGAACGCAAAAATCCCGTTTTTTTGTTTACAAACAAACTCAGCTGGCGAGGCAAGAGGAAGGGGCGTTTTCTCCTGTCTTGTGTAGGGCTGTGCTCGCATTATACGATGATTCTGATGATAAACAGAAATAAATGATGTACCAGCAACATCCACGGCTGGCATCTTTGGCATAAATTACGTGTTACGGTACCGAATTCAGTATAATAGCGATAGTTTAATAGCGCCTAGTCAGTGGGTGGGCACTGGTGGAGGAAAGCGGTCCCGCGAGAGATGAGAGAGAGAGAGAGAGAGAGAGAGAGAGAGAAGAGAGAGGAGAGAGAGAGAGAGAGAGAGAGAGAGAGAGAGAGAGAGAGAGAGAGAGAGAGAGAGAGAGAGAGAGAGAGAGAGAGAGAGAGAGAGAGAGAGAGAGAGAGAGAGAGAGAGAGAGAGAGAGAGAGAGAGAGAGAGAGAGAGAGAGAGAGAGAGAGAGAGAGAGAGAGAGAGAGAGAGAGAGAGAGAGAGAGAGAGAGAGAGAGAGAGAGAGAGAGAGAAGAGAGAGAGAGAGAGAGAGAGAGAGAGGAGAGAGAGAGAGAGAGAGAGAGAGGAGAGAGATGAGAGAGAGAGAGAGAGAGAGAGAGAGGAGAGAGAGAGAGAGAGAAGAGGAGGAGAAGAAGAGAGAGAGAGAGGAGAGAAGAGGAGAGGAAAGGAAGAGAGGAGAGATGAGAGAGAGAGAGAGGAGAGAGAAGAGAGAGAGAGAGAGAGAGAGAGGAGAGAGAGAGAGAGGAGGAGGAGAGGAGAGAGAGAGAGAGAGAAGAGAGGAAGAGAGAGAAGAGAAGAGAGAGAGAGAGAGAGAGAGAGAAAGAAGGAGACATGAGAGAGAAAGAAAGAGAGAGAGAGGGAGAGAGGAGAGAGGAAGAGAGAGAGAGGAGAGAGAGAGAAGAGAGAAAGAGAGAGAGGAGAGAGAGAGAGAGAGAGAGCGTTATTATTAGAGCCTCTATCGCCTCTAGGCTCTGTCACTTGAGGGGTCTCAGGGTTGCCTCTCGACACTGGTGGTACGGGCAGGACTTTTAGAGTTACGCCAATAATAATAAGGGAGCCATGCCTTTGCCTCCCCTCGTGGTGTACTCCGATGTAGTCTCCGTTAATAGGGTGTGGATGGGCTGCATGTGGCTAATATCTAACTATTCAATAACGGGTGAATGAGTTGCTCTTGGTGGGACGCGAATTCATGATACTTTATTGCAGTGGCCAGGTGCTAAGCATTCTCATGTCTGTGTGTGTGTGTTGTGTGTGTGTGTGTGTGTGTGTGTGTGTGTGTGTGGTGTGTGTGTGTGTGTGTGTGGTGTGGTGGTGTGTGTGTGTGTGTGGTTTGTGTGTGTTTGTGTGGTGTGTGTGTGTGTGTGTGTGTGTGTGCGTGGTGTGTGTAATCACCCACGGTCTTGTATACGCAAGTTGGACTCGCAATCGCCAGTTTTACCCTCCCGGAGAGAGCATAGCGCTTATATGACCGATCAGAGGATAATGCTGGAACCTCACTATCACATTCACCCTCATCCATTGCCCAAGGGGGACAGTAAGTGCTCGCATTAGGAAGTTAAACATTCCTGGAAGCGAGCGGAGATTCGAACCGGCGAACCACATAATGGTGCACCGGACTCTTATCCACTGGACCAGTGACAATGTGTATGCGCGTATATGTGTGTGTCTGTGTTGATATAATTATATTTGGAGGAAATCCATTGCTCATTAAACCCCGCGCGTGAAGAGGACTTCAGACCTCTTGGAAAGGGGACACGAGAGGTCACTGTAGAGATTCTGGAAGACTGAAGCGTTTCTGGAATACTGGAAGAGAGTCTCAAGGGCACTCCATGAACTCCAGATTACTAGCATCTTTATTATTTGTCTCACTTCTTCGTCAGGAATAAATAAGGAGAGGAGAAATATACACTAAAGAAATGGTTGGCATCGCATTCTGATCTCGCCGTTCTAAGGTAAAGTTAGAGTGCAGTGAGAAAAAAGTGTTCCTTGAAAGAAATTGGTAACAGTGCACAGTTATACAAATAAATTATACTTCATACAGTAGGTGAGGGTGGTAATCATTGAACTGTTAGGTGATATCCATAAATGGTGATACATTTGTTGCACTATTAACCGTATAATCGAAGGTGGGAACGGCTTCATTCCATTCATGGTTGTGAGAGTTAAGCAAATCAGGGTTTTATTGGACAAAAATAATAACTCATTATGAAGATCAGATCTCTGGTGCTGAACATTTCTTGCGTGAAGTATATAAAAAGTAGAGGAGTATGAATCGAACATAAAATATATTATTTTTTGGTGGTGAAACTAAAGGAAAAGGGGTGTGGGTGCTGGTGGAGATACGGAGTCAGAGTATATTAGAGTTGGGAGTGTAATACGTTCATGGGAGTGGTGGTGTGCACAGTGACAGAGGGTTAGCAGCAGGGGTGATGCTCATATTTGAATTAAGTTACCAAGCCTCTGACACAATCTTTGCAGCGGTAGATCACTATGGGCAGCGGTAGGTCACTATGGGCAGCGGTAGGTCACTATGGGCAGCGGTAGGTCACTATGGGCAGCGGTAGATCACTATGGGCAGCGGTAGATCACTATGGGCAGCGGTAGATCACTATGGGCAGCGGTAGGTCACTATGGGCAGCGGTAGGTCACTATGGGCAGCGGTAGGTCACTATGGGCAGCGGTAGATCACTATGGGCAGCGGTAGATCACTATGGGCAGCGGTAGGTCACTATGGGCAGCGGTAGGTCACTATGGGCAGCGGTAGATCACTATGGGCAGCGGTAGGTCACTATGGGCAGCGGTAGATCACTATGGGCAGCGGTAGATCACTATGGGCAGCGGTAGATCACTATGGGCAGCGGTAGATCACTATGGGCAGCGGTAGGTCACTATGGGCAGCGGTAGATCACTATGGGCAGCGGTAGGTCACTATGGGCAGCGGTAGGTCACTATGGGCAGCGGTAGATCACTATGGGCAGCGGTAGATCACTATGGGTAGCGGTAGGTCACTATGGGCAGCGGTAGATCACTATGGGCAGCGGTAGATCACTATGGGCAGCGGTAGATCACTATGGGCAGCGGTAGGTCACTATGGGCAGCGGTAGATCACTATGGGCAGCGGTAGATCACTATGGGCAGCGGTAGATCACTATGGGCCAGCGGTAGGTCACTATGGGCAGCGGGTAGGTCACTATGGGCAGCGGTAGGTCACTATGGGCAGCGGTAGATCACTATGGGCAGCGGTAGATCACTATGGGCAGCGGTAGGTCACTATGGGCAGCGGTAGGTCACTATGGGCAGCGGTAGATCACTATGGGCAGCGGTAGGTCACTATGGGCAGCGGTAGATCACTATGGGCAGCGGTAGATCACTATGGACAGCGGTAGGTCACTATGGGCAGCGGTAGATCACTATGGACAGCGGTAGGTCACTATGGGCAGCGGTAGATCACTATGGGCAGCGGTAGGTCACTATGGGCAGCGGTAGATCACTATGGGCAGCGGTAGGTCACTATGGGCAGCGGTAGGTCACTATGGGCAGCGGTAGGTCACTATGGGCAGCGGTAGATCACTATGGGCAGCGGTAGGTCACTATGGGCAGCGGTAGATCACTATGGGCAGCGGTAGGTCACTATGGGCAGCGGTAGGTCACTATGGCTCTGAGGAATTATTCTCTAAACAATCAAACAAACAAAAAACAAAAGCCCATACAGACTGATCTAAGGGTAAAGTGGTAACTTCTTCCTTCATGGACGCACCCCATCCGGTTACGTATATAAGTTACGGTAAAGGTTACGAATTAGAAGATGACTAAAATGAAGATATTGATAATGCTAATAAAGATAATCAATCATACGAAGGATAATCGTGGAACACAAACAAAAAAACCCCACATGAGATGAAGGCCCCACACCCCCTAAGGGTCCTCCTCTCGCCTCTCATTCTCCTCAACACACCATTGTTCGTCCTGACACTCACCTTTCTGCTCCACTTCCCCTCAAACCACACCAAAGTAAAAATTCAACACTCTAAAACCCGATATTTTACCTAAGGAAAACTCGACAGCGCGTACATTAATTAGCGTAAAGAGGAGAAAGCGGAGGAGGAGGAGGGTGAAGGAGGAGGAGGGTGAAGGAGGAGGAGGGTGGAGGAGGAGGTGGAAGACGTTGTGGTGGTGATGGTAGGTAGAGTAATATAGTGGTAATTATGGTATGGGTAATGATGAAAAATGGAGTAGCACGATATAAAATAAAATAAAAATAGCTTCAAGAATAGAAACTGAGGCCTGACGGGGATTATAATATGTCCCGCCAGGAGAATAGCCAGTACGCCATTGTTTCCACATGACGGGAAGTGACACTGGGTGTAACACACAACAAAGAATTAAAGACAATGGTTCGTTAACTGTTTTTATTTATATCGCCATTAGCGTGAGCAGAAGATTAAATATCATTCATTCACCGACGGTCTTTCCTAAACGAGCTCTACTCGCGATCGCCAGTCATTACCCTCCTGTAAAGAGCATAGACCTCACAGTCTCCAACAGTTGGGTAATGCTGGGACCTCACACTCCACACAAACCACATCCTCATGCTCAAGGGTGACAGTACTCGCCAGCATTTGTCAGCAGAATCAATCACGAGGCGGGTATGAACTATCGACAGCCACCATGGGCTGAATTCCAAGCGGTGATGCTTCCAACCTGATTACGTTGACTGTGTGATTATATAATATATATATATATATATATATATATATATATATATATATATATATATATATATAATATATATATATATATATATATATACATAGAGTACTATGATATATATATATATATATATATATATATATATATATATATATATTTATATATTAAGTATAGGCGTCCAGCCTCTGGCCCCTTTGCTTTTGGCTCAGTTCTTGCGGCTGGAACGTGGCAGCGAGCCACGTTCCAGCCAATTAACTCATTACGCTAATTACTCATTAAGGGCTTGTTCTACGCAAAAAGTTTGTTTGACAGACCCCATTGATTTTGACGGCACTACTGACATGTCAAATTTCAGCTCAATCCGACAATATTTAGGAGTAATTATTCACTTTTTGGCTTAAACTTGGTTGCACTCCCCTTACGCGAATGGGTCTTATGGTGAGTAGCAGCTTATAATATATATATATATATATATATATAATATATATATACTAGCCGCAAAGCCGCCCTCCGGGCGGCCTTTTTGGCTAGCTCCTGCGGAGGGCTATTGGTGGGCCTTCGGCCCATCACCTGTGTTTGGTGGGCCGAAGGCCCACCAAACACAGACTCTCCAGATAGCCCCTTCTAGCTTTCCTGAAATCATGGATGTAGAAATGTATGTATTAACGCCAACCCATTCACATCACCCCCAACCCATTCACATCACCCCCAACCCATTCACTCACCCATTACCCATCACCCCCCACCCATTCACTCACCCATTAGGGCTATTGACAGAATACACAGACTCTCCAGATAGCCCCTTCTAACTTTCCTGAAATCATGGATGTAGAAATGTATGTATTCCCCCCACCCATTCACTCACCCATTACCCATCACCCCCCACCCATTCACTCACCCATTACCCATCACCACACATCCATTCACTCACCCATTACCCATCACCACACATCCATTCACTCACCCATTACCCATCACCTACCACCTATTCCCTCACCCATCACCCATCACCCCCAATCCATCACCCCCCACCCATTCACTCACCCATCACCCCACACCCATTACCCATCACCCCACCCATTCACTCACCCATTACCCATCACCAGTGGCGTACCCAGAAAATTTAAAAGGGGGGGGCGAAAATATGAATTAATATATATATATAATATATATATATATATAGATATATATATATATTATATATATATATATATATATATATATATATATATATATAATATATATATATATATATAATTTAATTATAATTTATTCTTTGCAAAGGGGGGGGGGCATGGCCGCATGCCCCCCCCCTCGGTACGCCACTGCCCATCACCCTACATCAAGGTTTCCTCAATTAGAGAGAACTGCAACTCGAGAAATGCCAGTGGTCGCTGGCAGTTTTAACTCAAAGGTTGGTCTACTGTGTTTTGGCTCCGCGACTAATATTTTTCATAAATTAATTTCGCGATAAATATTGATGCACCGCATCTGAATACCAAAAAATATAGTTCTTCTGTTGTTCTACTAATTATATGGATGACATGCATTACGATGGAACGTTCTATAATAGCAATTTAATGCAAATTACTCGCCTCGAGTAGCAAAGCTTAATAGATTTTTTACATGTATATTGTGGCATGTAAAATTTGGGCGATGTTCACACTGTTTTCTAAGACAGTACTGCTGCGTCTGGCAAACGCTTGTCAAAATACAATAAGCAATGCCTTGGAAAAACGAAGAATAAAGAATGCCGAAATCGGCTTGTTGCTGCGACAATGTAGGTTATAATTGTGGAGGCGACGTGCCGCGGCGGGGAGTGGTGGGCGGGGAGATTGTGGCGGGGAGATTGAATCAAAACATTGCCACTTCACGCGTCGACTCATTGCACTTCTAGGCTTTCTATCTGATTGATACACAATAATAACAGGAAAATATGACTGCCTAGGTATAGATAGCTTCTAAACATTCGTTATTGACTATATAATATCATAGAGTAGCATTTACCTCGCCTCCTCAACTATAACCTACTTGGTTATTTGGTTATATACAATGTTTTACAGAATCAGGCTTCTATACAATATACATTTAGAAGAAAATCGTTCTTAATATTATACTTGTGTGTTTTAAGTGCAGTGGAATAAGCCCATATTTTTCTTTCAAGTTGACCAACTTTTCACCAAATTGTGAGTTAAAACTACCAGCGACCACTGGCATTTCGGAGTTGCAGTTCTCTCTAATTCTCGCAACCCACATTTTTTTTCACAATTCTCGCTAATAGGCTGCTAAAAAAAAAAAAAAAAAAAAGTGATCAGATCATCTCATAAGTGGGCTTAAAACCTTTCCCTGGTCGAGCTGGTTCCAAAACTGTGACATATGATGGGATTCCGCCACGGGGGGCGGCACCTATCGCGGACAGACAGACAGACAGACACACACTTTCGCTTATATTATATTATATATATATATATATATATATTAGATATATATTATATATATATATATATATATAATATTATATATATAATATATATATATATATATATATATATATATATATTATATATATTATATATATATACAGTATAGGCGTCCAGCCTCTGGCCCCTTTGCTTTTGGCTCAGTTCTTGCGGCTGAAACGTGGCAGCGAGCCACGTTTCAGCCAATTAACTCATTACGCTAATTACTCATTAAGGGCTTGTTCTAGGCAAAAAGTTTGTTGCACAGACCCCCATTGATTTTGACAGCACTACTTGCATGTCAAATTACAGCTCAATCTGACAAAAAATAGTAGTAGTTTACGCTAATTACTTATTAAGGGCTTGTTTTACGCAAAAAGTTTGTTACGCAGAGCCCCATTGATTTTAACAGCACTACTTGCATGTCAAATTTCAGCTCAATACGACAATAATTAGGAGTAGTTATTCACTTTTTGGCTTAAACTTGGTTCCACGGGTCTTATGGTAAGAAGCAGATCGCTTCGCTCGCTGCCAATCAAGTATAGGCGTCCAGCCTCTGGCTCCTTTGCTTTTGGCTCAGTTCTTGCAGCTGGAACGTGGCAGCGAGCTCAAAGTGCTTTTAAAATACCTAGTCTACAGATGTTACAGAAGTCTACAACAAACAACAGAAGTTATTGTAAAACCGAAGTTTATTTAGCTCTAATTAAATCATTACGCTAATCTATAATAATATAAGCGAAAGTGTGTGTGTCTGTGTGTGTGTCTGTGTGTCCGCGATAGGTGCCGCCCCCAGTGCCCCAATCCCATCATATGGCACAGTTTTGGAACCAGGTCGATGAGGGACACATTTTAAGCCCAATTATGGGATGATCCCATCACTTTTATTATTTTTTTTATTTTTAGGACCCAATTAGCGAGAATTGTGAAAAAAAAAGTGGGTTGCGAGAATTGAGGAAACCTTGATGTAGGGTGATGGGTAATGGGTGAGTGAATGGGTGGTGTGATGGGTAATGGGTGTGGGGTGATGGGTGAGTGAATGGGTGGGGGGTGATGGGTTGGGGGTGATGGGTGAGGGAATAGGTGGGGGGTGATGGGTAATGGGTGAGTGAATGGGTGTGTGGTGATGGGTAATGGGTGAATGAATGGGTGTGTGGTGATGGGTAATGGGTGAGTGAATGGGTGGGGGGTGATGGGTAATGGGTGAGTGAATGGGTGGGGGGAATACATACATTTCTACATCCATGATTTCAGGAAAGTTAAAAGGGGCTATCTGGAGAGTCTGTGTTTGGTGGGCCCGAAAACCCACCAATAGCCCTCCGCAGGAGCT
>JACEEZ010014070.1:102500-105000 GCA_016584305.1 Chionoecetes opilio | reverse complement strand
TAGAAAAAGATACATAAATGGTCGACATGTGCGCAGATGTACGGCGACTTCCAATTTTAGAAGCACTGTACATAAAAGATATCAATCCCGAGCTTACTGTACAAGCATACGACCTATAAGCTCTCCCAAGCATGAGAAGAACAAAGGGTAATGACAGCCAACTCGCAGACACAAAGCAAGGAGGAGCAGAAGTCATCAACCAATCAGCGTCGTCCGGTCACACGCGCGGCCGCAAGACTTCTTTAAGTAGCGCCTCACGCAGCCACGCTGCACCTAAATCACTAATCACAGTACAGCTCTCACCTCGATTGAGAGCGGGTCTTCTCCTCCGCTCTCCCATCTCCCCGCTTCGCCATTGGTGGTTGAGCCTACTCCCACCATGGCTCCTGCACGGAGACAAGAGGCCCCTATGGACGCAGACGGTTTCTACCTCGTGCAGGGTAGACGCTCGAGGACGAGAAAGGCCCCTTGAGTGGCCCCTCCACGCCAGTGTGGACCCACGGTAGCTGGGCAGCGACCAATCCCTGTTTGGAAACTCGTCAAGCACGACGATTTACCCAGCCCCTTCAAAACCGTGTAATGGCTGGAGAGCGAGCTCAAACTCGCTCTCAAGATGGACATCTCCGCCGCCGGGGTCTTTCTTCTCCGGGGAGCGCACTGGGCCGCCGCCACCACCCTTCAGGAAGTGGCGGATAGCCAGCCTCGGAACATCGTGTTGGAGAGGTGTTCTCCTCGGCTTCCCCATTGCCTTCCCCCTGGACCGTGTGCTGGAGCACCCGCTCGTGGAGGATGCTGAGCGGTGCACCTTCAACGCTGGCCACGGACGTCTACTGCCCACCCGGCAGGTTAAGCTGACGGTGCGAGGACGTCTCCCCGCCGCCCTTGACCTTGGATGCTGGGGAAGCTACACGGTACGAAAGTATGTACAAGAACCTGTCCGCTGCTTCCGCTGCCAAGCCTTTGGACACTACCAAGACCACTGTCCACGGCAGCGGGAGCTCTGCGGCGTCTGCAGTGGAGAGCACGCCACCAGGGACTGCATCCGCCGCCTTCGGGAGGGCGGTGAAAGTCCCGTGCCGCGTTGCCCCAACTGCAGCGCTGAACACCATGCCTGGAACCTCCGATGCCCTGCCAGGCTCAGGAGGATCCCTGGCTCCACAGCCCCACAACAGCAGCCGAGACGTGACGAGGATCCGCCCCGCCCGCCCCCCCCCCCAGCCACAGCACCAAGGAATGAGGACACCGCCGCGCCCGAGACGATGACGAGGCGCCCCCGACGAAGGAGAAGGACGAGGCCCGAGCGCGACCCCCCCCCCCAGCCCCAGGTGGATGTGGAGGATGACGCCCCGGCCCCCATGGTGATGCCGGACCTGCCCCCGCTAGAGCCCGCGGATTTCGGCGGGGAGTCGCAGCAATGCCATGCTGTGACGCCCAGCCGTGATGCCGCGAGCCAATGTGGGCCTGTGGAGCAGCAGCTTGTCGATGACGGTCCAGTTGTGACCAGCTGGGACGTCGCGACCCAGTGTGAGCCCGTGGTGGAATAGACGCCGCCCATGTAGTCCAAGAGTTTTAGCTAATACCCGGAAATCTTGGCGAACAAGCTGATATTTTCAGGGTAGGTCCCAAAAATTGTTTAGAATCACATAATAAAAGTCCTCAAAAATTCAATTGGTGCTTCTCTCAAAATTCAAGATGGCGTCCAAAATGGCCGCTGTTTCAACATTTCTGAATAACTTCGCTTCTAGACAGGTTAAAAACACGAACAAAGTCTCCGAATATATGTTTTAAGGTACTGGGAACGTAATATAATATTTGCAGGTTACACACACTGGCAATATTTAATATGATACCCAAATCAGAATGCAAACTTTGCTGAAACTACCGTATTTTCTACAGCTTTGCTTCCAAGCAAGATATAAAAAGCAAATGACAGTCATACATAACTAATTTTGATTTGTTCTCATCTTTATATTGTGCACACAGCAAATAAGTGCATACTTTGTATTATATTGCTTCAGTAGTCTTGGAATCTATCATCCAGTGTTGTGTCTTCAGCACTCATGTTCATGGCATTGACTCGAAGTCATCATCATTGACATCTAAAATCGGTGCTGTGTTGGTGCAATTTTGACCGCTACATTTCCTCCACACCGAAGTACAATATTACCCAAGTTTTTTGCAGCTACAAGTCATGGTGTTGCACCTATCATGTTTGCATCCACATGACACCATGTTAAGTAAGATGTCGGGTGCAAATATATGTTTCTATGGGCACAAGAATTCCATATTGTGACAGCCATCCCCATTCTGTTGGAGGTAGACTATTGCCCATCCATTCTTGAACAGTATGATACGTGCGGTATAAATGTTGTTTTGCAGCAGCGCTCGTTGGAGGTAAGCTCGCTAGTTAAAATGATGAACACAAGGAACTTCGACCTATGGCCCGTTTGTACGCGATGTGTTCGAATTCATCTAGGGACTCAACGTTGCTCGCACCCTA
>JACEEZ010014070.1:67500-90000 GCA_016584305.1 Chionoecetes opilio | reverse complement strand
GGGCAAGGCAGGACTGCCCGCAACCCCGCTACTGCTGCGGTCTGGTATGCCACTGCTCCTGCCTTAACAAAATCGGAGCGCGGGATCCTTTACAGTTGACCACTCTCTAACTACACCTGTTACATAAGGATTATGTTTTATCTGCAATATATGAGTATTTTTGTTTTTATTTTGCTTATATGAAGGCTACCCTAGTGAACGGAAGAAGAGTCCTGGTGCTGGAGCTGCTTGACAGTACTTCGCCCTCAGCCTTTACAAGGACAGAAACAAGAATAGGATGGATGAACTATATATTATTCATTCCTGCATTTCGCTAACATACATTTGTTCTCTTGCTTCAGGCAGTTGTGGAATGGGGAAATGGGTAATATATATTTTTTCCATCGTAATTTTTGTTTCTGTCCTTTTTGCATCCTTGCATTGTAAACAGTCACAGGAACTACCACGTGTAGGCCTCACGGCCTCTTGTAGCTTCCTTATTTTCTTATGTTCTTATGTTTTTATGTAAACATTTTGGCATTTTATACTCTTTTGTTGATATTACATAATGTTTCACACATTTATGACACTCATTTACCTACCACATTTGTTATGCCCGCGTTGAATGTTGGCGAGACCCTTATTCATCATGAATGTACTCAAGGCTAACGGAGGTCAGAGCGACGACGTGGGCGTGTGAGATGGCATGCCCGAGCTAACACTTGCCAGATAACAGATCGCCACCTGATAAATGAATACTAAGTCCGCTGGGTGAATAATTATTCTAATAATTCGGTAGGTTGGCTAGCATAGTTTTGAACTTTGTTTATAGCCTTCCATCCCTCGTATGTCATTTTGATATAGTTAATTGTAGTCGTCAGGATACAAGAGTCATTTTGGTGTCTTATTCATCCCTGTCCGCTTTATGGTTCGTCAGTTACAGGGACTGGAAATGGATAAATAAGAAATATAATTACGATTTTCGATTTTTTTCGTCAGGTTTATTTCAGCTTCAGTAAAAATGAGCTGAAATGAGAGGGTAGCTATGTAGAATGTAGATAGCTAGGGCTGTGTGCGCATATCCGTACTATTGGGTTATACCTTTGTTTTAGGTGTGTGCTACCATATTTTATGTAGTAAATACAAAATATTTCAACCACCCTTGTCTCTACATAGGGACTCTCTCTCTCTCTCTCTCTCTCTCTCTCTCTCTCTCTCTCTCTCTCTCTCTCTCTCTCTCTCTCTCTCTCTCTCTCTCTCTCTCTCTCTCTCTCTCTCTCTCTCTCTCTCTCTCTCTCTCTCTCTCTCTCTCTCTCTTTTTTCTGCTTCCAATCAACCTCAACTTCACATCTTTATTTAGTCACACTTTGCCTCATCCTCAAAATAACGCTTGTAGCTCAGGGTGCGAGTCAAACTCATTATTCGCTTTAAAGGCCGAAATCCCTGCCTCTTAGATAATAATGATGAGGTTGACGAAGGAGAGTAATTACAAGGCTCCTCGCGGTGTGAGGCAAGGCCTGGAGGGTGGTAGGTACGAGACGTGCTCGGAGAAGGACGAGGGAGGCAGCTTCTCTGAAGGGAGACTTCAAAGACGGTGAAGAAAAGAGAAGGAAGAGAGGAGGACGGTGACAGATAAAGAATAATTTGAATATCAATTGATACGTAAAAGATATTTTCTTTACAGTTTGGGCAGATTAACTATTTCGCTTTCAATTTCTCTGATATTCTGCGTCAGTATTATGTTTTTACATATCTACTTCACTTACATGTATCTTAAATGCCTCTACCAGCTAATTCCAAATAATTGTGTATTGACGATGACAGCGGTGACATCACATATGTATGTTTTTATTCAATGAAACCCTACAACTGATGATATGTTACGCGTTATTAAATTTTGATCTAGTAAAGTTATCAATAATGATGTACCATGATAACCTAAGGTAAGTGCTCTAAATTGACCTTAGAGGGTCCTTTCCAGCAGGCAGGAAGGGATTCGCATTCTTCATGACGCTTTTGACATAACAATCATTGACACATCCAAATATCTATCATAGAAACTTAAATATACAATCTACGATGATGAAGTTTTTATATACCTATGCTCCTTTCCTTGTTGATTCAGGCAAATATATCATCAACATTATCCGTTTCTTTGCTGAGCGAAACTTAACGAGCCTTACTTCTTCTTTCCAATGAAGAATCGAAAAGTATAGTCAATAATTTCAATAAATGTTTCTTCAAAATACACCAGACCTTCACTAGTTGAACCGAAACGCTTTCTTGACAATATCTTCAATTGCCGTCTGTCACGATTGTCGCTTCTATGAAACCTGAATTGTTCGTGCACAAATTGCTGTCCCGTTTATTATTATTATTATACTAATATTCCTGTCCTGGGCCTCCTAGCGCCTCCGTGGTGTAGTGGCTAGCACGCCTAGCTACGAATCTGCGGGCCTTGGTTAGAATTCCGGCCAGGGCAGTCGGCGTGCAGTCCAAACAGCTGTTCATCCTTCCTTTCGGGGTTGGCCGATAAATGCATGGGTACCAGGGGAAACTCTTCAGCATCGAGACCTTTGGAGAAAAAAAATTATCGTCCTAAGGTGCAATGGTTTTTTTCCTCTCCCAAATGCAAATGTCGGAAATTAACTTTGTTACCCATGTCCTGACTGAGAATACGGGGAGGGAATTTAAATTTAGATGATAGTTTTAAAGTGGGAGTCTGATTGATAAAATAGACGATGTCTCCGTATGTTAATTGAGAATCAGTCACTGACTTATTGTGGTGACGCAGTATTTTTTCCTTAGACAGGCCAAGAACATTTTGAAAGTGCTGAAATAGTAGACCGAGAGCCCAGAGCAGCTATTCAAGGGGAAAAAGGAAGAAGGTTTGATAGTTTTGCCATAAAGATATGCCTCAAGATGCACGACTATCGATTGCTGCCGGATCCTGCCTTGTGCCTTTACCCCATAGGCCCTAGTGTAGGGTGCCCCAAAGGGTGCCAAAAAGTTGCATATATTCAAGTTTTCTAAGGAATAAAACTTTTTTGGTGCATATTACTCCTAGAATGGTAGTCTACCAGCAATACCAGCAATACAGAAATGTACAATTTCTGATTGTACGGAGGCCTAAACAGAAGCATTTTAGATAGCGATATCGGACCATTTTATCAAGTGAAGTGAGGAATGAAAAAATCTTAGTGCATCTGATTTATTGGGTTGTATGTATATTATGCAAAAATATCAATGACAGCAAAGTTATTTTGTACAAAGGTACATACAACAGACTGGAAGGCTATAAGAATGCAACAGTGTGGAGAACAAAACGAAAATAGATATGGACAAAACCAGATAAAAATCATATTTTATGCCTAGAATAACATGTAGGCTACATCAAATAGGTTCCCCTGAAGTCTCACTTTGTGGCTACTAATCTGCGGGCCCTGGTACGAATCCGGTTCAGGGCAAGTCGGCGACCAGCCAAAACAGCTGTTCTTACTCCCTTTCGGGGTTGATAAATGGGTACCTGGGGAAACCTGGGGAAGGTAACTGTGGTACACGTGCCCTGTGTTCTGGGGTAACGGGTCCTCACCCACCACAGGCTCAAAGGGCTAATGCCACGGAGATGAGCACGAGGCCACGCAGAGCATAGCGTATGCCCCAACTTACCTTTACTATGCTGAAGTGTAGATTAGGACCTCTACCGTAGATAAAAGTATAGTCGCCAGCTGCAATAATGTCGCCAGGCGCCAAATATTACGAATTATAGCATCACTACTGATTTTTATGTGCCACTGAAGATGATACGCAGTAGTTTATATCATGACTGTATAATCTACCCTGTTTCAGCGTTGTTTTATGCTTTGTATCTGCAAGTATATACGGTTTCAAATTTCGCAACTCGTTTTTTTTTCGCGCGACGACGACGGCGGGAGGACACTCAGTAAATAAACACTAGCTGGCGACCATAGTGTAGCTCCGCTACCAACGTCGCCACTCGATTATATTTTTGCAATTTGTTCATTAATAGCCATACTATGATACAGATGAAGACACAAAATGACACAGACTCTCCAGATAGTCCCTTCTAACTTTCCTGAAATCATGAATGTAGAAATGTAAGTTTTAACGCAACCAGACGTCTGTAAATAAAAAAAACGTTGTCCTGGCGACAAGTGTTATCTACGGCAGTTACTTCAGATTTATGTGAAAAAGTAACTGATGACTTCCATAAATGTATTTACATTTTGGAATTTGCATGGAGGCGACGCCAGCCCATCCAATCTCTCCTGGGATAAACCTCCGGGGGATACTTCGTGTGGGCTCCTGGAACGTTCTGAGCCTCACAGCCGATCATCAACTACCTCTCCTATCGGGCGAGCTCAGTAGGCTGAGAGTGGATATAGTGGGACTCTCTGAGACGAGGAGGCCTAGCAGTGGCGAGACTAGCAGTGGGGGTACACCTACTACCTGTCCGGCATGAGCAATGGTCACCGTGTCTGGGGCGGCATGTTCGAACGTTCGTAACTTTCCGCCTCTAAGATCATCTTAGAGTGTTCATAGCGGCCATCTTAGATCTTGGGCTACGAACACCACAAAAATGTATTTTCAAAAGATCGTCCGGATGTTCTTAGCTCACGATGATGCGATCTTCAAGCTCGTTCCGTTCCGTTCCGACCATGAGGAATGGAACTCAGCTGACTGTTGCTTGGCCAATCAGAGGAAATATTTCATCAACCTTTGAGATTGTTAGCCAATCATAATGCAGTCAGAATGTAAACAAATATCATGCCTCTCCAAGGGAAATATCTGAAGACTGAAGACGTATGCTCACTAATAACCTCCTGGCGCGTCCCCACACAACACATTACAAACTTATAACCTCAATATAACCTGACCTGGCAAAATTATATTTCTTTCCTGCCCCTAGGTCTCGCTAGGAGGTTATTGGTAGGGTTAGATAAGGTTGGTTAGGTTAGTATTATTTTGGTTGGTCAATTAGGACTTTAGGTGAGGTGAGGGGATGTTAAAGGGGGTAACTGTCCCACTTTATAATTACGTTTTAGAGGTATCTGAAGGGATTTGTGAAGGTCTGGAGAGAAAAAAACACTAATAAGGGCGGGAAAGGATTATAATTTTATCGTTTTAGCCAGCGCGAATAATTATATATGAGTTGAATGATTAATAGCTGCCACTTACACCCAATTAGTAAAATTTCGGTAGTGGGCTTTCAACAATTTCGAGGCCGAAACTTAATTTTCCTGAATCGTTTTAATATGTATTGAATGAATATGACACTCGTTTTTGTCGGAAATATTTTTTTGTTTACAGATATGGGGGGATGTATGCCCCGCAAACCTTGCGCCGCTCCGCACTGCCATATTATTGATAATTTTATTTTTTTCTTGATATCATGTTACTAAACCAAAACCCACCTCTAACCTAACCTAACCTAACCTGATTTAACCTAACTTAGACGACTAAACCAAACCTCACCTCTAACCTAACCTAACCTAATCAGATTTAACCTAACTTAACCGTTTATGGCTGAAATAACGGTAGATTTTCGGTAGTACGTACATGTAACGCCATTATTATTCAATTGTAACATGGGAAATGGGGTTCAAAATACTCTGAATAAAGAAATCTACACAATGATGCAGGTAAGAATCCTAGGACTTTTGAAAGCTCACTACCAATCTAATATCCACCCATTTTAGGGTGGGTATTATTAATGGGATACATTATCCAAATAACTAGACAATACCTAGAACTGTCGCCGATAGGAATTCTCGTCAACGTTCCTATTTTATTCGTCGGCGAGTGTTCCTATTTTAACCGTGCTTCTGAATTCAGGGATTAAATACCAGCAATAGCCTGAACAGTTAGGTTAGGTTAGGTTAGGTTAAGTTAGGCCAGTTGACTATATGTCTAGTTTAGGTTAGTGAATGAGCGGGGGTGATTCCCCCCCACCTCAGCACCGAAATAATACCGACTTGACATATTACAGTAGATGAGTTAGGTTGAAATGAAAGCCTGTATTCTAGTGATTTTTATGTGCCTTAACCCCACAATTTCAGTGGTCGTGAACTTGCCTAGAATAACATCTCACTACCCCAGCTTCCATCACTGAACCATTCATTCATTACTTTCGCTTTACTTACATACCAACTCTTAGAGTTGGAGTAGAGTGTATCTACTCTTCTCAGACATCCTTGCCCACCAATCACACATTCCTTTATCCTCTAAATACTCTTTTAGGTAAATATGCAGTTTCAACCATGGCTCTTCTGACATAACTGGGGGGGCTACGCCCCCCAAGACCCTCTGCTAGTTAACTAATCTAACCCGGGCATTGACTACGTAACCTAACCTCACTGGGGGGGCTTTTGCCCCCCCAGACCCCCATGGGTTACTTTTCATTCCGACAGCTGTTGTGTGGGTTAGAAATAGTCCTTATAATAAGAACGAAACGTTCAGGGTGCTTAAAACCACCTATAGGTTGTGTTGTATTGTATTGGTCTAAACTGCACTTATACCTTTATGTATTTCACTTTTGCACCTACAGTACATGCATTCTACGCATTAGTCCTTTCCTGCCCTAAACACACACATCAAGGCTACCTAGTTTATCTGCCGTTCCAGCACTCATTTTACATTATCTGCTTCTCTATCCATTCCATTCATACACCTTGCGTACCCACCCACTATCCTTCATTCGTTCCAATCTCACGTTATGCCACCGCCATCCGTATCCTTCACTTGACTCATTCTCTCCATCTCATCCTTGTCTCCTATTCTCCTCCTTCACTTCCCGCATCTTCCTCTCCCTTCCTTTGATCATCTTCTCTAATACACTTCTAGCACAAGACACATTTCTTTTTTATTTGCACTTCACTCATTCCAGTCACCTATAGGCATTCGGCAGCATACCATTCATTGCACCCTTCACATTCCCCCTACAACGTCCTGACCAACCATAAACAAATCAACATGAAATAAACAACTTATAACATAACTTTATATGGCTTGTACATTAGAAAAACCTTCATCATGCGACCCTACGAACAGTGTGCGAATCCTCTTCAGCAGCCTTAGCTAGCACTATGAACAAATATGGTGGAAAAACGAACAAATATGGCGGATGGATGTTCGCAAAGATCGTTTGAAAATACCTCTAAACGCGTTACGAACGTTCCAAGATCAATCTAAGTGCAAAGATGATCTTAGAGACCGTTACGAACGTTCGAACATCCGGCCCCTGGTGAGCAGCTATAGGCATCTCCACCAAACTGCAGCCGTATGTTGTTGAGGTTACTCCGGTTGATGAGCGTATAATGCGGGTAAGGATGAAACACACTCTGGGTTTCATGTCTTTTGTTGCAGTGTACGTATACCGATGTGTGTGAAATTGAAGAGAAGGATATGTTCTACGACCAAACTCGACTCTGTATTAGACTAGTGTCTTTCTCGGGACACACCCATTGTCTATGGCGACTTCAATGCTACTACTGGCACTGTGAGAGATGGCTAAGAGTTATGTGTTGGTACTCATGGCTCTAGTACCAGAAACATTAACAGTAATCTTCTTCTAAATTTTGCAAGGTCCAGAAGGTTGAGAATTGCAGGTTCTGGGTATCAGAGACCAGAGATGCACCGCTGGACATGGTATAGGAATACCGGAGTGTTAGCGAAGGAGATCGACCACATCATAGTTAGTACTCGTTGGAGGATCCTGCAAAACTGCAGGGTTTACGAGCAGCAGATGGGCGCCTCGTTCGGACATGGATGGGCAGATGGCTCGTTGGGCTGAGTATTTCGGCAGTTGTTCATGGTGGCTCCTCCAATTGGGCAACTCTACACCACTGGATTACGGGCAGTGGAAAAACAACCAATCAGTGGCAGTTGTAAATCAACTACGACCGTATCCTGACGCTTCGTGTACTGGTGGAACGCCGCCATGAGTTTCAACAGGGGATGCTTGCAGCCTATGTTGATCTCAAGAAGGCGTTTGATTCAGTACATCGTGAGTCGCTCTGGGATCTTCTGCGAATTCGCAGGATTCCTGCAAGGACTATTGATTGGTTTAATGACTGGTCTATAGTCTTGGACTGAGAGTGATGTAAAATCTGGGGGAGGTGTATCCTGCTTCTTTCCTGTGAATACAGGAGTGAGGCAAGGGTGCGTCCTTGACCCCATCACTTTTCAACGCTTGTATGGACTGGGTATTGGGCAAAATTGTAGATCAAAGTGACTGGAGCTACCCTCGGGAACACCACGATCACCGATCCTGTTTTTGCCGATGATGCAGTAATCTTTGCTGAGTCGCTGGAGGTCCTGGTGATGGCTCTCGAGGCGCTGCACTAGGAGGCAAAGCCTTTGGAACTTGAGGTTTCCTGGCTCAAGACCAAGGTACAAGTGTTTGGAGGCTTACTAGATGTAACAGTACAGTCTGTTCATGTGTGCGGCGAGGACATTGAGATCATGGAAAGTTTTACATACCGTGGCAGCGCAGTCCATAATGACGGTGGGTCACGTCAAGAAGTCTTACGGCGGATTGGCATAGCCCACGGTGTTATGGACTCGCTCAGCACGAGTATTTGGCATGGTCGGTACCTGTGCAGGAGGAAAAGATCCAGATCTTCAAGTCGCTTGTGATCCCTGTCTTAATTTATGGTTGTGAGACATGGACACTAAATAGCGACTTGAAGAGGCGAATCGATGCCTTTGGTAATAAGTGTCTTCGCAGAATCATGGGGTATCGCTGGGATGATTACCGTGTGATTGAACCATCGAGGCCTATTACTTGCATAGTCCGTCCGGCTATATGGGCATGTGGCACGCTACCCTAAAACTGACCCTTCCCATCGGGTTGCATCTGTAAGAGACAATCCGGCGTGGAGGAGTCCAAATGGGCGACCACAAGGCTCGTTGCTGGGGGAAATTGATGCTACCTGTCAGGAGTTGCTTGGTATGGAAAGGGAACCTGCCTGGAGACTCGCGCTTGATGAACCCCGGGAGGTACTTTTCCCAAACGCACACGAGTTTGGTGCAGGCGCTGTGTGAGTTGCCAGGTAGTGAAATAAGACAATTTTCTAGTGTTCATTCATATATGTTATTAGTTATTCACCAGATATGCATTTAACTTATTTACCTGACATATATATTATATGTAATTAACTGACCTACACATGCACAGCCCTATTTACCGTCAGAAAGTGAACCAGTAAGTATATAAATGATATTTTTAAAAGCATAATTTTTTTTGTCCGTATGAAAGATAAATTACACACTTTCAAATAGTATAGCATAAAAAATTTCGTTTCTTATATGGTGATAGGTTTTTCCTTTAAATGTTGCATTAGGTATAACTTTTATAAAAAGGTTTTGGATATAATGACACGTTAAGCTCCTTCACATTCCATAATCGAGCCACGATCGCGCCACCAATTTGATTATTGACGCTATCGTGAAATTTGGACCACGATAAATCCGTCACGATAGCCTCACAACAATGTCACGCTGCCTGTAACGTATGTGTCATGATGGTCGTAAGATTTGTCACGATGGAGTCAGGACAGCTGTAAATACTCGTCACGAATGGAAAATCAACGGTCATTTTGTCGTCACGATAAACTACGATAACCACGACAGTGCATGAACGTATCACGATAGCGTCAAGAGTAGCAACATGCCTCACACGTGGTGTGTGTGTGTTGCCGAATGGTGTGGAGAAGGACGGGTGGTAGAGATGAAGTGGTTTTGAAATGGGTGGGGGTTGGTGTGGGAAGGGGGGGAAACGGGGGAGGTGGTTGTAATAAAGATGGGGTGTTTGCTGGGGTGGGGAACAGCGGGAGGGGAGTTGGGGATGTAGAAGGCGTTGTTTGTTGTTGGAGATTGAGTTCTTAAGGGGGGATGGGGGTGTCACGCGTGTGAGGCTGTTGGGGGTAGGGAGTCGAAGGGGGTGTCACCTCGGTGATAAGGAGTAGGGGGGTATGGGAGTCGAAGGGGGGTGTCACCACGTGGTGATTGACTAGGGGTGTGGGAGTCAGGGGAGTGTGGAGGGTGAATGAGCAAGGGGGGAAGAAGGCGGAAGAGGGTGGCAAAAAAGGGGGAAAGGTGAGTTAAGGCGCGCGCGTAACGTTTTTTTTATCGTCACGATAACATACGACGATCACGATAGTGTCACGAAAGCTGCTACATATATAACGATAGCGTCACATAGACTTCCGATAGCACTTCTGCGTTGTATACCAAAAGCGGGGACTTCCCGATTTTTTAGTGCATGCATTAACTTTTTCGTGGCCCTCGGCTGCGGTCTCGAGCGGACCCATAACCAGGAAAACCCCATGACGGCGCTGCGATTGCATTGTTGGCGCGTTCGTGTTCCATTATAGACTGTGTGAGGGGCTTTAAGTAGCGTCCAGACCCAAATTTTTTTTTGCCGAATTATGTTGAATGTACTGTCAAAGCACCTAATCACCAAAATTAATTTGATTTCCAGGCCCATATTTCACGTAAAAACGACTTTTGTAAAAAAGCGCGCGAAAAAAAAAATCTTCCCTCCAACAGGGCTACGACTGTTATTGATGACGTCAGAACAGGACTGCCCGCAGACGACTCCTGTCTGACACCTGTCGGCAAATGTTGATGATGAGGCGATTGAACTTCGTGTCAGACAGTGAAATCTGTCGCTGTGACAGATCTATAGTACATGCTCAATCTGACCCCGAAAGAAATGACGCTGGGTCGCGATACTATGAGGAAAACGACCTCAGATTGTCATGGGATCCTTAGGTTGAGCCCGAGTACGAGGTGGATGACAGGTGTTAGCAGAGCCTGAGGTTCAGCAGGAGGACTGGCACTTGTCTCCAAACATGGATTTGGTTAATAAGGTTTAACCATGTGTGTGTGGGAATCACAATGAGATACTTTCGAGAAAATCCTATGGTTAGTTTGGGCTAACAGTCAAACGTAATTCCTCGGAACCACATGACTAGGCATAACTACAGCAAAGAGTTGGAAAATATGCGGCGGGAGGCGAAAGTGTGACAGCCAACACCACCACAGGCAAGCCCACGCCCACTCCACAACTGGTTTACTTGGTTTTACTTGGTCTTGGTAGAGGCAAAGCCTCACGATCGTGTGTCCTCGCTACCCCACTACACACACGTTTTCTCAACAAAACTGTTCGCCGCCAACACACTATAGGCGTGAATCACCCACACCCCCTCCGCCACTCCACTCCTACACACGCCACTCCTTTCCGTGTTGCAAACTTTCTCGAAAGCACAGCTGTCTTTGCTGCACCCATAAAGGATGCATGCATGGGGCATATAGCAAAACAAATCTATCGAACACCCAATATCTCAAGTATTATATTTATCTCTGTGTTTACGTGCCCTCTTCTGATCAAGCGCGGGAAGTGAGCCTCCCTGATGGTACGTCCGGAGCCTGAGCCTGAGCTGTCCCTGCAAATCTTGATGCGTTTTTTGAGAACTCGGGTAATTTGCAGGATTTTGATTGCGGATTATTTTAAAAACGGCTGACTGGATACAAAAAGTGACGAACGATTGTTGAATACCGTCAATGGGCTATGATTTGACTGCATTAAATCAGGAATGATGAATGGTCTGGACGACTACTTTAAGTTTGGTAGGTTAAATGTAGGTTATGTGTTGGTTTGGTTAATGATACGTTAGGTAATGGATAAATGCTATGGTGGCTTAACTTAATTGTTTCTTTAGTTACCGTGGTAGGATTGTTGAAGGTAGCGGGTAGCGAGTGGCGGAGAACGGCCGAACACGTGGTGTTAGTTAATCACGTCCTCTTCACAATGACGTGCCCCGATCGTGTAGCATTGTGTGTGTGTGTGGTGTGTGTGTGTGGTGTGTGTTTTGTGAGGATGACTACACTCGTCTTGTAAGTTACACTCGTCTTTGTATAGTTACACTCGCTTGTATAGTTACCTCGTCCTTGTATAGTTACACTTCGTTTTGGTATAGTTTACAACTCTCTTGTATAGTTACAACTCGTCTTGTATAGTTAACTCGTCTTGTATAGTTTACCTCGTCTTGTATAGTTTACACTCGTCTTTGTATGTTACACTCGTCTTGTATAGTTACAACCTCGTCTTTGTATAGTTACACTCGTCCTTTTATAGTTACACTCGTCTTGTATAGTTATACTCGTTTTGTATAGTTTACACCTCGTCTTGTATAGTTACAACTCGTCTTGTATATTTATACTCGTTTTGTATAGTTACACTCGTCCTTGTTAGTTACTCGTCCTTGTATAGTTACACTCGTCTTGTTAGTTTTATACCTCGTTTTTTGTAGTTCACTCGTCTTGTATAGTTACACTCGTCTTGTATGTTTACACTCGTCTTGTTATAGTTACACTCGTCCTTGTATGTTACACTCGTCTTGTATAGTTACACTCGTCTTGTATAGTTTAGTGTATTTACTGATGAGTTATGGTAACAATATCAGCTGCCGCCAAGACGTTCAGTACTGGGACTACGTCTTGACCCAGGCGGCAACACTGAGGGAACTGCTTGACCCCACGGTGACCCACGCTACCGTGACCGCAGGTGGGAGCCGCTAGAGGTGACTACTTATGCTGCAAGCATAGAGGCGGCAAACTTAAAGTATATAGTTTGCCTAGTACATACACAATGGATACGGTTAGGTTTGGTTAGGCTATGTTTTAGGTTTGGTTAATTTAGTGACGATATAACGAAACACTATTTCACTACCTGGCAACTCATCTTTTGCTGCACCAAACGCGTGTGCGTTGTGAAAATGCCCCCTGTAGTGGTGCCGTAGGGGATGGGCAAGGCAACGCACCCGCCCGGCGTATGCCCCAATGATTGATTGATGGAATTTGCATCAAATGCAAACCGGTACGAGATTGTAATTTCACCTAAAAAAAAAAAAAAAAAATTTTTTTTTTTCCAAATATTGCTAAAAGTTTTTTGGTTAACGCTACACATAAAATATACTATACAGGGGGTGGAATGCTTAAAAGGCGAGTTAGGGAGCTCATCCTAGGCCCCTGGATTAAGGCAAGGCTGCTCCTACTGAACTGCCTCTAAACGAGGAAGCCGGCCTTTGTGGTAACCATTCATTTCAGGCGCTGTCTTAAGGCAGGGTCCGACCAGAACCTTAGTGAGCTGCTGCTTGGCCTTTGATCAGACATTTCATCTTCGGTTTGAGTGGAGGCAAATAAATACAGCCTTGTTACAGTTGCTAACACGTAACAATTGTATTTACGTAATATAAGTGTTGCAAGGTGTGTAGGAATCGTCGTGGAGACTAAATATGGTAATAGGGTGTTACATGTTTAGGATATCATAATATGTATGTGTGTGAACTGCACTTGTTGTCGGAGCGATTTGCTGGATTGTGTTGAGCAAGATGTCACAGAAGGTGCTCTGGCCCGCACTAACTGTTGTACTCTTTACACGTTATTATTAACCTATCTAGAAGATATTAGGGAAACTAACAAAACATACCATGATCTCACGAGACCTTACTGCATATCATTGAATATAAAATTAATGATGTATACTATACCTAGAATATATAATGAGAGCAAATAACTAAGTTACATAAATATTTTTTCTATATCATGTTTTAATTCAACTTCTTATTTTTCATGTAATTTTACTTTGCGTGAACTTTTACTCACAGTCTCGGAACAGCACATCTTTCCGATTATGATGTATATGACACGTCCCAATGCCAAAATAATTAGATGGTCAAAAATTTCAATGAACATCAAACTTGTGACCGGAACAGCTTTTCGCCAGGGCTAGCATTGCTACCTAGAATTGGTGGTTGTAGAGAGTGTGAGGCACACAAATCGGTTTAAAAGTATATAGCTGATAAGTATTTATTACTTGTCTTGGTTGAAACTGCCTAGCGCGCTTAGAACAGGCAACGTGTATTGGCTAGTAGGATTATCAGACCAAGCCCTAACACCTACGGCCCTTGAACGTAGACCTAGCGGACAAGGAGCTCTATGATTCGGGACCAGTTTGGCTTCATTCAGGCACACAAATATTTTTGTCAGCTGATTCTTCAGCTGAATTATATTTATTATCAGAGTGTATCAAGTGTCACCATAGGAACTGTTTGGTAAAAAGAAAGGGAGCACGAGGTTGCTCCGGCGCACAAACAGTTTTCACAGAAAACAGCGATATCATCATCGGATTTGCTCCATTCAAATGCAAAAGTGTTTTTAAACTGAACCAGTGTGTATTTATACTGTTTAAGAAAGCGACTCAAACGGGTCAAACAAAAAAACACGTTTGAGAAACTTTGCTCACATTTGAAACTTTTGGAATAGTTTTTTGTTTTTCCAGGTTGATTCTTGATGCGGGGAATAAAATCCACAATTAGAGACAGTCGCGAATACTAGCTCAGGTTCAGAAGACTTGAGGCATTGAAGCAAATTGCCAACAATACATGCAAGCGAAAGTTTTTCCGCGAAGTCAGCACACCGCACACAAGTAGTAACAGTGGGACACAAATCGCAAACAAGTGGTACAGGGACACAACGCAAACAAGTAGTACAGTGGACACAACGCAAACAAGTATACAGTTGGACACAGACGCAAACAATAGTACAGTGGACACCACGCAAACAGTATAACAAGTAGATTCATCCAGCAGAAAGAAAATGAGGATCTTTTATAGTCTTTTCACAATTCAATGAAAATGAACTCACTCAGAAGCACAAACCAAATATGCTGCACACTTATGGATCTTTACAAACAACAAATATGGCAATTTAAGGATCACATGATGCTTTTTAGTTCCTATATATCACAGCAACTCATCGCGAAGTTGAAGGCTAAATTGGATGAGAGACGGCAACATCAACAAGGAGTCAAAGAGGTGCAAATTTTCTATATTCACATAAGATGCCGTTAGATACGGCAAAATAGGACTGAAGAACTCGCGTTCAATGAGGAGAAGATTATGTACGCTGCAATGGCTCTAAGCACGGAGATTCTGAAAATACCTTAAAACTAAGAATCCTACCCAATCATCAGTGATGATAATAGATGCTACATCTCAATGAAGCGCCTTCGGAAAAAAAGGAAAGGCAACCCCTTCAGCTACCTTGTTAAAAAATAAAGCATATATTACAGCTCTCATGACATTATGTACTAAATGTCATAGAATGACTTAAGCTGCCATATCTGCCAATGTATTGTACAATATATATATAATTATAATATATATATTATAATATATATATATATAAGTTATATATATATATATATATAGTATATATATTATATATATATATATATATATATATAGATATATAAATATATATATATATATATATTATATATATATACTTATATATATATATAATAATATATATATATAGATATCTAATATATATATATATATATATATATTATATATATATATATATATAAGTATATATATGGCTTTCAAATTAATGACGATATAAATGAGGCCAGTATCATCAGTCTTTCATGAAATGAGTGTTAACAAAAACTGTGGACAAATTGAAGAATCTAAATGGTTCACCTTTGCTACCCTCAAGAAGTCACTGGAACAACATCTGCTTGCGGACAACTTACGTGGCCTTATGATAATGGAGACGAGACCATACACCTAAACCAACCCAAGGGTTTGAACCCACTTAATTTCGGAAAGACTTGATGATGGGGAGTGGTTGCTATGTACCATTGTGGTTTTTTTGGAAAATCCGCTATCCTACAGCGTAGTCTGCAGTGACCTGCCCCGTATATTCACCCAAGGGGAAATCATGTCTCACCAACTATTGAGTTTTTTATAGGAACGTTTATGATGCGCAGATAATGATAAAGGATTATGACATTGTATACGCTAGACTTTAGTAAGGCATTTCCGACCAGGTACCATATGATACACTCTTAAGGGAGCTTTCACGTAATTTGTCCTACAAATTCGATTTGAGAAAAGCCTAGTGGGAGGCACTAAAGTAAACGTATAAAAATGGTGTAACTGTATGTAAAATCAAACCAAAATAAGGCCATAATATGCATTGTTTTGTCATATATAAAGGTCATCCGGGGAATTTAAATATCCACGCTTACTCCCCTAGCCTTCATTTTTACCTTTATTAGTATTTTTCTCTTGCTAAAACAGTAAATTAATGCATTTGGCTTAAATGTAATGAACACCGTGACTGTCTGGCAGCGAGGTAATGATGGGAGTCAGCCAGTGAACTGCCAATCAAGTTATCACACTTTGAGATGCCGTCTTTAAAAAACAGAAAATGTCACTTCCAAGTACACCAAAGAAAAAGCAGAAGAAATGAGAAGGTAATGAAGACGATAGAATAGATATTTAGTTTTAAGGGCGCTGCAACTGCGGGTTATTGACGCATGCTTACATAAGACATAAAAGTAAAAAAAGAAAAAAAAATAAGATTTAATCAAAATATTTAAAATACAAAATATATAAAGAACAATAGTGTATTAAAATAAATAATAAAGAGTATTATACATCATAACTTATGAGAAGGCCAACCCTCTCAATAAAGGTATGGACCTCATGTCCGGGGAGAAACACCTCTCTCCCAATGTCCATGGAAGAGACGGTAGGCATGTCCGTCCCCCCGACACCGGGACAAATTGTTCACGTAGGTCCCCAAGACTAGGAAACACTCGAACCAGCAAGTGCCGCACAGTTAAGGGGACGCAAACATCTCACAGTAGGAGGGTGGCCCCCCTCCATGAGGAATCCATGTGTATATCATTGTGTTGACCAATACCATCGTGCCAAGGCATCTCCCATCTCCTGGAGAAGACCGCAGTAGCTTCAGTCCTCGATATTTTGGCGGATGGTGCGTAGTTTATTTTGCCCATATTATTCCCATCGCTCCTGCCAACTGGCGTGATTGATCTATGGTGCCGAGCGTAGGTCTGTAGCTGGCCTGCAAAATGTTATAGAGCTGGTCGTCTAGCCTGCAGCTTTGTGCCAAGTGCATCAGCTTCCTCATTACGCGGGCAACACTACATGTGCCAAGGAACCCAACAAAAGCCGACAGTCCCGGCCTCACTCTCTTGAGCAGATAAACCATTCCAGTGGCTTGACCAGCGGGATGGGGAGAGTTAAAATTTACATAGTGATTGAAGAGCACTACAAGAATCTACTAAAATTGTAAAAGAGACATCCGAAGGGAAACATAACCGGTGAGAGCATATAAAATAGCACTTATTTTCAGTCGTAAACAGATGAAACACTTGGAAGGCTGGACGCCTCTGTTAACGATGAATATGACACCGTATCCAACTCCTTCGTCTGATTTGGAACCATCAGTAAAGCCAGTGACAGAACCTTGATGTTGCAATGTGGTCTAAAAACTGGGCACGCTCATCAGCTGAAGAGGTAAGAAGCCTTGTTGAGAGCGGAAGGCTTTTTGCAGAAGGACACTCGGAAGAAGCCTGGACCGCTCTCGTAGGGGTTCCCCTATGCTGGCAGATCCGCAAAGGCAGGGAAGGATAGTGTCTCCATAATAGCTTTTAATCGGAAACCAAGGGACTTTGGTAAGCTCTTCGCTCAAGTGTAATTTGGCGATCCTGAACACAAGACACAGCAACGGCACTATTGAGTCAGGAGGGTTGGAGGCGATACCAACTCTTAACATGAGGGACTGGCGTTGAAGATCAATGGGAGGACACCAGCATCCACCAATAGACTTGGGATGGGAGATGACTGAATGCCCGGTTGCAGACGGACACAGCATGGTGTACAGAATCCAACATCCGCAGTCGAGTGGGTGTGGAGCGATATACTTCACATCCATATTCAGGCTTCGAAGGGATAAGTGCGCGATGGAGTATAGGAGTGTAAGAGCGATCAGCACCCCAGCTGGTGTGCGAGAGGATTTTTCAGTATTATCCATGGTTCGAAGACAGTACAGTCTTGAGAGCAACGATGGGAGGGACCCAAGTCAGGTTATTTTCAAAAATGAGTCCTAAAAACCGGGTCTCTTCCCTACTTGTATTCTCTTCCCGTAAAGATACATTCTGGGTCGGGATGAATCCCACGGGTTCTGCAAAATGAAACCGCTACAGTCTTCGCTGGAGAAAAACCGGAAGGCACGATTCGTCGTCCATTCAAAAAACTTTGTCAATAGCAGGTTGAGTCTTCTCTCTGCACCGACATCCTGGAAGCATGAAAAAGAGATTGATAATCATCCACGTATAATGTACTCACCAATCCCTCTGGCATTATCATCAACAATACCATTGATGGCCACAGCGAACAGAGCTACACTCAAGACGCTGCCATGGGGGATGCCACCATGAAGCACAGGTGTTCAGAGACATTATAATAGCCAACTCGGACTCGAAGAACCCGGTTGGTTTAAGAAACTCTGGAGGAATACAGGCAAACGGGGAGGCGGTAGCGGAGTGTTTAGCGTCCTTCCGACTGCGTGTCTCGGTGACCCGAGTTTTCGAATCCCCGAGAAAAACCAAAAACCTTCTGCACCGTCGCGTGGCCTAAGCACCCACATGCCCTGCCATCAACTCTACCTTCGACTGGGGGGGGGGGGGGGGCAGAGTGCATCGGAGGACACAGGGCGTGTCCACCGAGATGGATAAGGCCTGGTGGATTCGACCTGTGACGTCACACCATAAGGATACAACCCGCTCCGCTCCCGTACAAAGTTTACCTACCTAATATATTTTATCAGTATAAAAAGATATACTGTTATCTTCGGAATTTTTGTTCTATAAATTATTAAATAAAAAACCGTAAAAAACAAAGAAATGCCATGTATGAACTTTCCAGACAATTATGCATTAACTAAACTCTTCGCCATTTAATATTTTGCTCGCAAACATTTTACATTGAGAATCATCAATAGAATCGGAGTTTAATTAGCTTTCCATTGATATAATTTTCGTTAGTGATGAAAGGGAATATAGCGGCAATGGCATAATTAGCGTTAACTAAATATAAAAAATCATGAAATCGGAAAAAATTAAAAACGGGTAATTTCCTCCCTAATATATGTTTTATCAGTTAAAATATATACCGTTATCTTCGAAATGTTTTGTTCTATAATATTACAAATAAAAACCTACAAACACACTAAAGAAATGCCATTATGAGACTTTCAAGAAATCTGCATGAACTTAAACTTTTCGCCTTTAATATTTTGTGTAAAAACCTTTTGCATCTGGAAAATTCAATAGAGCGGAATTTAATTAGCTTTCCATAGTATATTTCTTTTTCTGATAATTTATTAGAACTATGCATAAATTAGCGTTAACTAACTAAATCCATCATGAAATTGGGCCATTTTTCTCCCGATTGATGATGTTATTTTATTTAGCTAATGCTAATTTATGCATGGTTCTATTTCATTTATCAGAAAAGGAAATATATCAATGGAAAGCTAATTAAATTCCGCTTCTATGATATTCTCCATGTGAAAAGTTTTTTCACAAAATATTAAATGGCGAAAAGTTTAAAGTTCATGCATATTTCTTGAAGTCTCATAATGGCTATTTCTTTAGTGTGTTTTACGGTTCTTTTATTGATAATATTAGTAGAACAACAGTTCCAAAGCTAACAGTAATATTTTATATGAGAAACATATATTAGGTAGGAAGTTACCCGATTTCATGATTTTTTATATTTTTATATTTAGTTGAACGCTAATTTATGCTGCCGCTAATTATGTGATCACTATACGAAATATATCAATGAAAGCTAACTAAACTCCGCTTCTATTGATATTCTCCATGTAAAATGTTTGGAGCAAAATATTAATGGCGAAGAGTTTAAGTTAATGCATATTTCTTGAAAGTCTCATAATGCATTTTCTTTGGTGTTTTACGGTTTTTTATTTAATAAATATTATAGAACAAACATTTCCGAAGATAACATTATATCTTTTATACTGATAAACCTTATATTAGGTAGGTTAAGACTTGTAGGGGAGCGGAGCGGGTTGTATCCTTATGGTGGTGTACGTCACGGGCGATTCCACCAGGCCTTGTCTCTCGGTGGTCTCGCAGGGGGGCGGCATGAGCGGGCGTCACTATAAGGAATCCTGCCTGCGCCACCACGGGCGAGGACCAACCATCAGAGCCCTCCAGTGAAAACCTCCAGAGCCTACCATCCGAGCCCTGGGTCACCACTGCCTACAGACGAGTGCTATAGGCAACACAAATGTAAAAAAAAAAAAAAAAAAAAAAAAAAAAAAATCGACCTTCTTAGACCAATGTCATACAGAGACTGCAATGTACGTGTCTCCCAAGCTGTGTCATAAGCCTTCTCAAGGTCGAAATATATGGTCACATGGTGTTGTTTAAGAGGCAAATGCCCCGTAATATGGATGACTCTAGGGAAATAGAGCGCTCCGTAGTGGAGTGATGCTTACGGAATCCACACTGAGAAAGGAGAAAAAAGTTTTTCCCCCTTCCAAAAACCATATAGTCGACTATTTACCATTTTTTTTTCGAACAGCTTACCCACGCATGAGTTTAGGGATATGGGGTGGAAATTCGTTCGTAGTGAGTGGTCCTTCCCAGGCTTAGGGGATCGGGATCACCACCTGCCCCCCCAAAACACCCCAGTCTTTTTTTTTTTTTTTGGGGGGTTTTACCATTTGTTAACTTAGCGCCTGTAGGCGTGGTGATCCGGGCTCGGAATGGTAGGCTCTGAAAGGTTTCACTTGAGGGCTCTGATGTTGGTCTCGCCCGTGTGCGCAGGCGTTCTTATAGTGACGCCTGTTGATTAGAGGCTCATGCCGCCCCCCTGTGTCCCTCCGATGTACTCGCAATCGAAGGTAGAGTTGATGGGCAGGGCATGTGGGTGTTCTTAGGCACTCGACGGTGCAGCTACTTGGGAGTTCCTTTAATCCCTTATCTATTATAGATGCTCAACAAGCAATCTAGAGCCTCATCTCGTAGTGACCAGAGCACAACATATGGTATATCATCTTGGCTTCGGGGAAGTGTCCTGCCGCAAACCTTCATTGCTTGACAAAGTTCACGAGGTTGTATAAAGAACATTGTAAGATTCCCCGCCGCTAAATGAATAATCGTAAGCTCTCCGTTCCTGTCGCAGTCTCTCCCTGGCACTTGGAGACGCAAGGTTAATGGAGACGAAACCAGATGTGAAGATAGCCAACCAGGTGGTTTATAAATTTTTCCATACATTTTATGTGTAGTAAACAGTAAGCTTAGGGCAAAAAATGAGATTTTTGTTGGATTTTTGTTGAATTTTATATGTTTTATTTGTGATTTAATACTCTCATTCTAGGTGGATAAATACTCTGTATACAAAACCAAACACAAGGGGAATAAGTGCCAACTGTGCTAGAATGTTTGTTTGTAACTTCAATGATCATACTATAGGCCTACAGTATAATTTATGAGGTAAATATACAGCTCACAAGACATATTAAGTAGCTAACTTTTGAGCGTCCATAACTCAAAACTAGGTTTTCAAACTTCAAAATTAATGTATGTAAAAAGTTATGACGATTTTTATTATGTTGTTGTGTTGGATAGAAAGAAATACTAGGGGAGGAATCCTGCTGAGGCATGCCAGCTCTACGTATCCATATACTGCTACGTGATAATAATGTTTCCAAAATGCAGAGGGTCAAGATATTCTTTTAACACAAACACCACACATTAAACTTTTAGCGCAACAGATGAATGCATCGATGCAAACGTTCGGGTGCTAGACTAAGGCCCGGTTCACACTTCACGTTTTTGCTACGTGTGTCTTGTTATCGTGACGTCACGATGCGTTAACCCCGTCTCCCTCCGCTCCGCTCTTATCGAAACATTGCGTATAAAGGCCGCCTTGCTTTCCTTACTTCCTCCCTTTTGTACCCCGTGACACCCTATTACTCCCCTTCACTATATGCTCCTTCACTCCCTGCCTTACTATAATAGCCTACAATCCCTGACAACAGGCTATTGTCAGCGATTACAAGGATTTTCTGTATCGCGGGGTCATCTCCAAAGGTGTTGCCATATTGCAGTCGTGGCGCTATTTTTCAAGTCACTAATAATTACTACCTATTTCACGGCCTGTAAGGGTGTTGGTGGCGAGCGTGATGCTTGTTAGGAAGGATGGTATATAGTAGCTACTAGAGGGGGCCCGTAGAGGGTTAGAACTAGAGAAACACTAGAAATAACGCAGGAAAATGCACAAGAGGTAGTGGTGGTGGTGGAGCTTACATTCACGCAGCGGTGGGCCGCTGTTTCCCCTTCAACGAGCCGGGACAAGACAATATTTTCACATCATGTATGTCTTCCTTTACTAATATTGTCTTCCAGAATCACTGGTATTAAATATATTTTAAATCAGACCTTGGAAACAGCATTAGTTTTGATATTGGCAAAACTTAAGTTACGTAATAATCTATATATATAAATCTCAATTTGTCTGTCTGTGTGTCTGTATGTTCGTTATAGACTCGGCTACAGATGACCAAACCCACATGCCGCAC
>JACEEZ010014070.1:0-62500 GCA_016584305.1 Chionoecetes opilio | reverse complement strand
GTGGATTCTGTATAGCGGGGTTATCCCAAAGGTGTTGCCATATTGCAGTCGTGGCGCTATTTTTCAAGTCACTAATAATTACTACCTATTTCACGGCCTGTAGAGGGTGTTGGTGGCGTAGCGTGATGCTGTAGGAAGGATGGTATATAGTAGCTACTAGAAGGGCACGTGAGAGGGTTAGAACTAGAGAACACGAGAAATAACGCAGGAAAATACACAAGAGGTAGTGGTGGTGGTGGAGCTTACATTCAAGCAGCGGTGCCGCTGTTCCGCCTTCAAGCAGCGGAACACAAAATATTTTCCACATTCATTTTGTCTTCCATTATTTAAAATATATTTATCATTCCAGTTTTCACTGGTTAAGTATATTTTAAAACCAGACAGACCTTGGAAATGGAAGATTTTCTTACTTTTCATAATTGGCTAAACCAGTTACAATATAATTCTATATATATAAATCTCAACATTTGTCTGTCTGTGTGTCTGTATGTTCGTTATAGACTCGGCTACAGATGGCCAAAACCCCACATGCTGCACATATTTGGAATCCTCATGACCCAGCAGAGAACATAGGCTATGTTTCGATGGGCGTGGCCAACCCTGGTGGGCGTGGCCAGCAAAAACAACCTAAAAACGGCTGTGGCTGCTAAACCGTGCGAGATATAGACGACACTGTAGTCCAAAATTGTTGGCCGTGATCGACTTGGGGGGATGGAAGATGTTTTGAGGGGCGTGTCCGACCCCGGTGGGCGTGGCAAGCAAAAACAACCTAAAAACAGCTGTAGCGGTTAAACCGTGCGAGATAGAGACTTGAATTTGAAGCCCAAATTTGTTGGCCGTGATTGACTTGGGGGGATGGAAGAGTTTTTCTCACTTCCTTCACTAATTTCGGCTCAAAACCGTCTTCAAATATAACGTGTCGCAGGCCCCCCATTGGGCCGCAGGCCCACAGCCCTCCGCAGGAGCTAGGAGAAAGGTTCCCGGAGGGCACCCTTTCTGCTAGTGTTCTATAAATTGTGGCACCACCGCTCACGCTTTCTGGAGAAAGCCCGCCAAAAGAATTGGCGGCTCCGAATCTTGGAGCCTCGAGACGCACGTCTTTCAAGGTTACACAAGCAGGAAGTGACGTCACGGTGACGTCACGATGACGTCACGTTGACAAGACGCACGTAGCAAATGCGTGTAGTGTGAACCCCGCATAAATGAGGCGTCCCGCATAAGAAGGGCTGCTCACGCCAAAGATAACAATGTATAGCACTCTATTGAGCTCTTAACTTTCGCATGTGAGTGGATGAGTGTCCACAATACAGTACAGTGGTACAGTGTTCGAAGGGAAACTCATCCACTATCAGGCGAAAGTTAAGAACTCAATAGAGTGCTATATATAGTTATCTCGGTTTTGGCCGGGGTGGCGCGAGAGACTCTTTTTATGCGGGACGCCTCAAATATCCTCTAAAATTGAGAAAAAAAATAGATCATATATATCTGATTCAAAATCAACTTGATACATTTCGCAGTGCAAAATTCAGAGAAGAAACCTTTGTTTTCAATATTGATGAAAATTGCCCTAGAAGGTAGTTAAAATATTATATTATATATATATATATATATATATATATATATATATATATATATATATAATGATATATAATATATATATATATATAATATATATATATATATATATATATTTTATATTCAAAAATTTTTTTTTATAGAAGTAATATATATATATATTATATTTATCATATAACACAAATTTTTTCGGACAGTATCTGTGTTATGTTCACCCCTTACCTTTTCTTTTCTCGAAACTTTTCTCACTAAAGTAATTTTTCTATATATACTGTTACGAACGTGCTCCTGAGAGACAACTCGAGCTCAAGTTTGCCCAAGCTCAAGAAGCCGGTTTGTTGTGGTTCCCAGACTGAGGCCGAGACCCAAGAAGCCACGAGGGTAGCGGGGACGCCGGCGAGCAGGGAGATGCGGTCCCCAGGGAAGTTTAGAGACTCGCCTGGCCCGTAAGTACCTCAGGGTCAGGTAAGCCAAGGGTAAAGGAAGTTCCCTGTGGTAAGAGGAGTCTGTGGAAGTGACCAATGGACTATTCCAGCTGTGTGAGGTGAGGTAAGGCGACGTAACGTTCACCGTGGCATTGTTTGGCGCCGTGACGAGGCGGCCACCGTGATGTAGCCCCTGTGGTAGTGTGTGCGGCGCCTGTACGAGGCGGCCGGCACTATGGTGTGCCTGGGATGGCACTGTGTGGCGTTGGGAGGCACGGGGGACTTCCACGGAGAGGAATTGCCCCTGTGGAGTAATGGCGCCGGACGAGGCGGCCACTGTAGTGTGCCTGTGAACAGTACTGGGGTTGTGTGGGGGTTATGTAGCGTCTACCTACGACGGCCGAGGAAGAGGTCGGGGTTGTGACGCTGCATTGGTGTCTAGGTGTTGTAGATTTGTAGTGAGTGACCTTGCAACTTGTACTGTGAGTTACTTCAATATACCACCGTGAAAGGACCCCTTGTGTTTGCCTAAACCCTTCCCCCCTGAGTGTGTGAGCAGCCAGAGAAGGAGAACCCAGCCTGGTAAGTCCTCATTTCCTAGCACGAGCCATGTTTACGAGCTACGCGTCCCCCCTCTGTCTTAGGCACCTGCCTGCTTCCCTGACTCTCAAGAGAGTAGCCCGGAGTAGGTGTAGCTTTAGGACAGTGAAGGTAAGGAAGGAAAGGGGCGCGTTCGTTGCAATACATTTTAATGACGTTTTTCATCAGCAGTTCTGGGATGTCTTCAGAATATTCGTATCTGCAATATTTTTTGAGATATATCCTTGCAGCTACTACTAGCAGTGAACTATTATTTACAACCTATATATTTTGGTTAGTTGGTTTGGAAAATATGCACGAAAGTTGTATAGACGATATATCCAGACTGTAAAGACAAGAATGCCACTAATCGATAGTTTCTAGCCTCAATATTTTTGGAGATGGGGAATTTTTGAGCTGAAGCCAAACCCCATTCTCCTCTGCTCTGATATAGTCTCCGCCTACCGTCTCACGTTTCCAATATTTGGTGGAATATACTGTAGTAACAAGAAAAAAAGAAGTTCGGAGGCACATGCCTCAGCTGGTCTTGCTGCCCCGTGACTGAGGGGTGTCAGGCGGCCTCCTGACGGAGAAATAACATGCTGCCGTTACATGTTGAGATACCGCGCTGCCCGGTGACAGAGGAGTGCAAGGCTGCCTCCTGACAGAACGCCACGCCCTGTATACATGCAACCGTAACAGCAAAGCTACGCTACCTTGATTTACAAGAAGATTCGTCTCTCATCGAGTGTGTTTGTATATATTTACATTACTGTGTAATATGACGCAAAAGGGATACTTAAGAAAGACAGTGAAGATGATAAAAAATGTATAAATGATGAAGATGAGTAGTTAAATCCAACCAGAGTATTCTATGGCGAATTAATCCGACATGAAAATACCCGGCCGTGGGGTGAGGCACGAGCTGGGAACAAGCTGTTGTCTCTCCGCGCGGCAGGCAGAATTGAAAAAGAAACATCGTACATCTGGCGCGCTACATGGCATCTCGAGACACAACATTTTTTGGGGCAGCAGCATCTGAGGCCCCTACATCGGGCACCATGCCTGGAACCGCCGCTGCCCTGCACTGCTTAGACAGTTCCCAGAAAAATAAGAATGACACATCAATAAGCATCAGCAAAATAATTATTGTTCTCAAGTTTCTTTTTTGTAGTACTACAGTATTACATCAACTGCAGTAAAATAATGAGCTGTCTCATTCTTGAGATCATATCAATAATCAAAGTATATATATATATATATATAATATTATATAAATATATATATATATATAATATAATTATATATATATATATAATATATATATTATATATATATATATATAAATAAATATATATATATAAATATATATTATATATATATAATATATAATTATATAATATATATATATATATCATATATATATATATATATATATATATATATATATTATATATATAATATATTATATATATATATATTATATATTATATAAATATATATATAATATTATATATATAATATATATATTATATATATATATATATATAAATTATATATATATATATATAATATATATATATATATATATATATATATAATATATATAATATATATAATATATATATAATATATACATATATATATATATATATATAATATATATATATATATATATATATATATATATATATATATATATATATATATATATATATATATATATATATATATATATATATATATATATATATATATACTATATTATTGATATGATCTCAAGAATGAGACAGCTCATTATTTTACTGCAGTTGATGTGTCATTCTTATTTTTCCCAGGAAACTTGGTCATGACGGGCCGGCATCAAATCAGTGTCGGCAATCACAAACAGCTATATTGGCATTGAGTCGGCAAACCGGCATGAAGGAATCGGCCTGGCTGCGGACCGACAACTTGCCTATATACGTTTGCACCCCGGGCAACGTTAGAATAAGTTGAAAGATAGTTCAAAGATAGTTTGATAGACCTACCCATGAAACCATCGATCCGGAACCGAACTGGGGTGGAGGACGAAGAACCGGGATACAAGTAGGCGGTTCCAGCCGGGCCTTCGGGGTGGAGAACCGGAGTGGCATACTGGGGTAATACGACGCCCCAGTAATCCCATCTCGCCCCGCGGTACCCAGAAAATGCCGAAAGGGAGAGTCACTTCGGGAGAGGTACTAGAAACGGCGGGGTATTTCTCCCGAGTAATACTATACCCCATAACAAGTGGTTGTCTCGGGAGCATGGTAGCCCTGGGTATGGACATGGGTATCGGGGCACGGGCATACCCATACCCTCAAACGTTTGTCAACGCTACCATTAAAGATTGAAGAAGATCTTGATGATTTCCCATCAACATTCAGTGTATGACATTGAAGTAAACACCTTATTTGTAATGAATTCTCAGATACTGTTGACACAAAATGTTAATACTTGGTAAGTATAAGATAACTGTAGACTGTTTTAATTGTCTCGCATAAATGTTTAACCCCTTCACGCCTAGATGTTTCCTTTGTTATAAATAATTGTCTGTTGTCGAGCCATAAAATTACGAAAAGTCACTGAATATACCAAATCAATTAGTGGACAAGGATACTAAACAGGTCATAGCTATAAAAATATTGCTTCTTATTCATTAAGAATGTCAATGGTAACCCAAATTACAATGGAACTAACGTTCTTGTTCTGCCGATGGGTGGCTTTGAGGTGGCGTGACAACTCCCCCGCCAACCCTGACTGCTGGGCTGCCGGCGGGCAGCTCCGTGTAGTACTGACGTCATGTACAGTATACACGCGGGGGTGTCGGAGATACGGGGTTTGCCTCCCCGATGCCGTTAAAACCCTCCCTGTCCTCATCCCCGAGGTCCCTGGCTTGTTCAGGTCCCCCGGGGGCACCTTATGGCCCGCCCTGTCATGCACTGTGCCATCATTATACCTTCCTACCGGCCTCGTAGACCTGGATGCCCAGGGGGTTCCCTAATGCCCTGTCTGGTAGGTTCTGGCTAATACCCCGGGGTTCCCTTATGGGTCCCTGGGCGAGAAGCCACAGGTGGGGTGTGATAATGATAACAGGTCCTTGGTGGCAACCGCAGGCCACGCTGATCAAGTGCACGGGGCATGGGGGAAGGGGCATATCTCCATGTACCAAATGTTTGGCATTTTAAAATGCTTCGCGGCGTTTATAAGGCTTCCACGTTCATTTTATAATGCTTCAACGCATTATTTAATGCGTCAGCGGCATTTTTATAATGCTTCAGCGGCTTATTTAAATGCTTCCAGCCGGCATTTTATAATGCTTCAGCGGCATTATTTAATGCTTCATGCGGATTATTTAATGCTTCAGCGCATTTATAATGCTTCAGCGGCACTTTTTAATGCTTTCAACGGCATATTTATAATCTTTCCAACGGCATTTTATAATGTGTTCTGAAGGAGCATGTCTAGAGCCTCGTCCTGAATCCATGGGTGGTATGCAGCGGCCGTCACCACCAAGTATGGCTCCGTCAGGCAGGCAGAGTGGCACCAACTGGCAGCCGTCAGGAAGGCAGAGTGGCACCAAGATGGCAGCCGTCAGGAGCAGATTTTCCACAGATGGCAAGCTGTCAGGAAGGCAGAGTGGCACGAGATGGCAGCCGCAGGAAGCAGAGTTGGCACCAAGATGGCAGCGTTCAGGAAGGCAGATGGCACCAAGATAGGCAGCTGTCAGGAAGGCAAGTTGCACCAAATGGCGGCCGTCCAGGCAGGCAGAGTGGCACCAAAGCTGGCAGCCGTCGGGCAGGCAGAGTGGCACACAAGATGGCAGCCGTCAGGAATGCAGAGTGGCCAACCAAGATGGCAGCCGTTAGGAATAGCAGAGTGGCACCAAGATGGCAGCCGTCATGGAAGGCAGATTGGCAGCCAAGATGGCAGCCGCAGGAAGGCAGAGTGGCACCAGGGGGGAAGATGGCGGCCGTCAGAAGGCAGAGTGGCACCAAATGGCAGCCCGTCACAGGAGGCAGAGTGGCACAAGATGGCAGCCGTCAGGAAGGCGAGAGTGGCAACCAAGATGGCGGCCGTCAGGAAGGCAGCCTGTTGCACCAAGATGGCAGCTGTCAGGAAGGCAGAGTGGCACCAAGATGGCGGCCGTCAGGAAGGCAGAGTGGGGGGCACCAAGATGCAGCCATTCAGAAGTGCGAGTCACCAAGATGCAGCCGTCAGGCGCAGAGTGGCAACAATATGGCACCGTCAGGCAGGCAGAGTGGCACCAAATGCAGCCCGTCAGGAAGGCAGAGTGGCAACCAAGATGGCAGCCGTTAGGAATGCAGAGTGGTCTACCAAGCTGGCAGCCGTCCAGGAAGGCATAGTGGGAACCAAGATGGCAGCCGTCAGGAGGCAGAGTGGTATACCAAAGATGGCGGCCAGTCAGAAATGCAGAGTGGCACCAAGAATGGCAAGCCGTCAGGAAGGCAGAGTGGCACCAGATGCAGCCGTCAGGAGGCAGAGTGGCACCAGATGGCAGCCGTCAGAAGGCAGAGTGGCACCCCAAGATGGCAGCCGTCAGGAAGGCAGAGTGGCACCAATATGGCAGCACGTCAGGAAGGCAGAGTGAGCCCCAAGATGGCAGCCGTCATGAAGGCAGAGGTGGCCCAGATGGCAGCCGTCAGGAAGGCAGAGGTGGGCACCAAGAGGGCAGCCGTCGGAAGGGCAGAGTGGCAACAAGATGGCAGCCAGTCAGGGAAGCAGAGTGGCACAAGATGGCAGCTGTCCAGAAGGCAGAGTGGCCCCAAGATGGCAGCCGTCAGGAAGAGCAGAGTGGCACCAAGATGGCAGCCGTCAGGAAGGCAGAGTGGCACCAAGATGGCAGCCGTCAGAGGCAGAGTGGCAGCCCGCCCAAGATGGCACCGTCAGAAAGGCGAGTGGCACAAGATGGCAGCCGTCAGTAAGGCAGAGTGGCACCAAGATGGCAGCGTCAGGAAAAGGCAGATTGGCCCAAGACATGGGCAGCCGTCAGGAAAGCAGAGTGGCACCAAGATGGCAGCCGTCAGGAAGGCAGAGTGGCACCAAGATGGCAGCCGTCAGGAGGCAGAGTGGCCACCAAGAGGCAGCCGTCATGAAGGCATTTGAGGTCACCAGATGGCAGCCGGTCAGGAAGGGCAGTAGTGGCACCAAGATGGGCAGCCGTCAGGAAGGCGAGTGGCACCACAGAATGGCAGCCGTCGGAAGCAGAGTGGCACCAAGATGGCAGCCGTCAGGAAGGGCAGATGGCACCAAGATTGCAGCCGTCAAGGAAGCAAGAGTTGGCACCAAGGATGGCAGCCGCGTCACAGGCAGGCAGAGTGGCACCAAGATGGCAGCCGCCCAGAAGGCAGAGTGCAACCAAGATGGCATGCCGTCAGGAAGGCAGAGTCGGCACCACAAGATGGCGGCCGTCAGGAAGGCAGAGTGGCGACCCAGTATTGCAGCCGTCAGGAAGGCAGAGTGCACCAAGATGGCGCCGTCAGGCAGGCAGAGTGTGCCACCAAGATGGCAGCCGTCAGTCAGGCAGAGTGGCACCAAGATGGCAGCCGTCAGGAAGGCAGAGTGGCACCAAAAGATTGCAGCCGTCGGAATGCAGAGTGGCCCCAAGATGGCAGCCGTCAGGAAGGGCAGAGTGGAACCAAGATGGCCAGCCGTCAGGAAGGCAGAGTGGCACAACAAGATGGCGGCCGTCAGGAAGGCAGAGTGACCCAAGATGGCAGCCGTCAGGAAGGCAGAGTGGCACCAAGATGGCGAGCCGTCAGGAGGCATAGTGGCACCAGATGGCAGCCCGTCAGGAAGGGCAGAGTGCACCAAGATGGCACCGTCGGACGGCAGAGTGGCACCAAGATGGCAGCCTCAGAAGGCAGAGTTTCACCAGATGGCAGCCGTCAGGAGGCAGAGTGGCACCAAGATGGCACCGCCAGGAGCAGAGTGGCACCACGATGGCAGCCGTCCGGGAAGGCAGGAGTGGCACCAAGTGGCAGCCGTCAAGGATGCAGGGTGGCACCAAGATGGCAGCCGTCAGGAAGGCAGAGTGGCACCAAGATGGCAGCCGTCCAGGAAGCAGAGTGGCACCAAGATGGAGCCGTCAGGAAGGCAGAGTGTGACACCAAGATGGCAGCCGTCACGGACACAGGCGAGTGCAACCAAGATGGCACCGTCAGGAAGGCAGAGTGGCAACCAATATGGCAGCCGTCAGAAGGCAGAGTGGCCACCAAGATGGCAGCCGTCAGGAGGCAGAGTTGCCAAGATGGCACGTCAGGAAGGCAGAGTGGCACCAAAGATGGACGAGCCGTCCGGATAGGCAGAGTGGCACCAAGATGGCAGCGTCAGGAAGGCAGAGTGGCCCCAAGATGCGGCCGTCAGGAAGGCAAGTGGCACCAGAGTGCTCAACACCTTGCCCTCTAAGGGCCAGCACTGCCTCAGACAAGAGCGGGGCAGTTTTTTTTTTTTTTTTTTACATTATGCCTATAGTCCTGTTAGGCAGTGACTTCCTAAGCTGGATGGTAGGCCCTGGAGGCACACTTGAGGGTGTGATATGGTTGGGCCCTCGCCGTGTGGCGCAGGCAAGATTGTTATAGTGACGCCCTGTTATATTAGAGAGAGGATGCATGGCCGCCCCTCCCCGTTCCCTCCGATGCCTCGTGCCATCCAAGGGCAGAGTTTAATGGGCATGTCTGTGGGTGTTCTTAGGCCAACTCAACGTGTGCAGAAATATTTTATGTTAGATTTAGCGTCTCACTCGGGCTCCGACTCAGGGTCCCGAGACGCCCTCGGAGACGCTAACCACTCTGCCACCGCCTCCCATTTGGAGCAGGTGTTTGAAATACATCACCTCTTGTGGCAAGACTTCGACCTCTTGAACTTGATGTATTGTTATTGGTGTCAGCGTATCAGGTGATAGTCTGTTTGGTGCACTTGTCTCATTAATACACTATTGTCCAGTGCATGTGTTGCACCTTCTGTTGTACTCCCTGTATTGGTATATACAGACAAAGGTTGCACGGAATGCTGGATTCCCTATACAAATATTGAGAAAGGAAATTTTTGTGGCAGTGTGTTTTTTTTGGGGTAATGCTTCCCGGGCAATGGCGGTCGTTAGCCATGGCAGGCAATTCCCCTGGGCCCTCAGCCGTAAATTGTGGATGTCTGTCACCAAGAGGCCTCCGGCGTATACTCATGCCGCAAATTTACATATGAACTCCGACAATCGAAATTGGAATTTGTATCATCGACCGTCCGACCTCATACGACAGAGGTCGGCCACCGAATTTGAGAGTAGCCAGTTTCTTCAAGGGGCTGTGTCAGGGCACAGTGCTGATGGAGCCACAGTGTACATTATGATGCAAATTAACGAGCAAGTACAAGTTAATCAAGAGATTTCAAAAATTCATCCCACATAATTTTCCTAGAGACCTAGGACTCTAGGTCACCTACACTATGTACTAGCGGCTATCAGGCCCAGTATTCTATCGCTTGTTTTCTTTTAAGGATAATTTGGACATTTTTCCGTAGGTGGGCAGGAGGCGCACAGGTCTCTGTGCAAGCCCGCAGGTTGCCCGCCGCGGTCATAAGACAATGTGGGAAATCTGACGTTAACCCCTTGAGACCCAGACGTATTTTCCATGCAATTTGAGTAACCATTGACTGAGTCTTAGTGAATAAGCACTATTTTATAGATAATGACCTGTTTAGTATAATTCGTCGACTACTTTATTAGTTTCCTTTTGTCGTAATTTTAGGCTAACACAGACAACTTTATATAGAAAAGGTAAGCCTTATGTACACAAGGTACGCCATGAAAACAATACGAGCGGTACATAATATTCATAAGGTAGACATAGATATAATAAAGTATACCGGAGAGTATGCATAAACATGTTTGATAACCAAACCCGTGCTCATTCGGGACCTCACCCTTTGTGGCATCCCTGGCCGCACCCACGTCACCTGCCGAACCACACGCTACCTACACCTACTACACTCATGGTAGCAATAATAATAGTGGGTAATATATGTATAGAAGGATTTTAATCAGTGCTATTCAACCCTATATGACCTCGGATTTAAAGCTGATGGCAGACACATTGCACAGCAGCCCGAGGCACTGATTTTTTAAACTTGAAGGAAAATGCTTTTTGTTTTGCTGGATACTAAATATTAACGAATATGGGTGTGCAATTTTACTTTAGTTTTCATGCAGAAAAATACATTTGCTCTGGAATTCCTAGGGGTATGTTTATTTTTGTCTTGTAATATTTTTAAGTTTTAGACCGCATGTGTTACTCTACAGAATATAGGTAACTTTTAAATTTAAGATGATAAACTGGCCTTTCCTACTATATAATTTTGGTAGAATTGATATAGTTAGATTTACAATGTCAAGAGCCGTGAGAGTTTAGAGGATTTAAAAAAAATTGAGGTGGACAGCTTTTACGGAATCACGCCAGGGCTGGACGACGGCACAAGCAGGTTGATGAGCCCTGATTTAAATGCAGAAGAAGCGTATAGTATATGCTTTGAATGACTACATGTGTGAGTGTGTGTGTGTGTTGTGTGTATATAAATGCTTATACACACTCAAAGAACCATGTGTGTGTGCTGTGCTTTGAAAGAACTCATGTGTGTGTGTTGTGCTTGAAAGAACTCGTGTGTGTGTGTGCTTTGAAAGAACTCAGTGTGTGTGTGGGTGCCCTTTGAAAGAACTCGTGTGTGTTGTGTGTGCTTTGAAAGAACTCAATGTGTGTTGTGCTTTGAAAGACTCATGTGTGTGTGTGCTTTGAAAGACTCATGTGTGTGTGTGCTTTGAAAGAACTCTGTGTGTTGTGTGTGCTGAAAGAACTCATGTGTGTGTGCTTTGAAAGACCTCATGTGGGTGTGTGTGTGCTTTGAAGAAACTCATGTGATGTGTGTGTGCTTTTGACAGAAACTCATGTGTGTGTGTGTGTGTGTGTGTGTGTGTGTGTTGTGTATTCCTTTGATGAACTCATGTGTGTTGTGTGCTGGGGGGGGGGGGGGGGGAAACGAACTCATGTGTGTGTGTGTGTGTGTGTGTACTTTTGAATGAACTCTGTGTGTGTGTTGGTTGTGGCTTTGAATGAACTCATGTGTGTGTGCTTTGAAAGAACTCGTGTATGTTTGTGTGCTTTGAAAGAACTCATGTGTGTGGTGGTGTGTGTGTGTGTGTGTGTGTGTGTGTGTTGTGTGTTGTGTGTGCTTTGGAAGAACTCGTGTGTGTGTGTTGTGTGTGTGTGTGTTGTTGTGTGTGTGTGGTGTGTGTGTGGTGTGTGTGTGTGTTGTGTGGGTGTGTGTGTGTTGTTGTGGTGTGTGTGTGTGTGTGTGTGTGTGTGTGTGTGTGTGTGTGTGTGGTGGTGTGTGTATAATCTTGAATTAACTCATGTGTGGCGTGTGCGTGTGTGTGTGTGTGTGTGTGTGTGTGTGTGTGTGTGTGTGTGGTGTGTGTGTGAATAAGGAAAGGAAGGAATACCCCACATGAACAGCATTTTAACTCGCATTTACCTTTCGCGACCTTGGTGGTGGTGGTGATGGTGGTGTTGATATGACATACACACACGCGCCCCGCACACACACGCCACCCATAAAGAGATTTCCTGCTCGACTAAAACTACGTCCACACAAAACACGAACATCACTTGCTACGCTATTTAAGGGAAGTAATGAGAACAGTTTTATAATAATTGAAGCGTTATATTAATTGCAATGTTTAAGCTCCCTATAGCTAACGTTTAATTTATATATTTATTACGTTAAGACCCAGTAGCTATGTATGTGCGTGCGTGTTTCCGTACAGTTCGGTCTGTGGACGATATGTGGCGGAGATAGTGTAGTGTGCGTGGTGACCGAATTAACGGGGTTTTTCGTTCATTTATTTTCTTTATATGTTTTTTCTTCCGTCCAGTAGTTCTTTTTTTTCCACTAAGTTTTAAGTTTATTTTTGCTAAGTAAGTTTTTTTCTCACTAAGTTTAAGTTTTTTTTCACTAAGTAAGTTTTTTTCCACTAAGTTTAAGCTTTTTTTTACTAAGTTTAGTTTTTTTTCCACTAAGTTTTTTTTCTTTCACTAAGTAAGTTTTTTTCCACTAAGTTTAAGCTATTTTTTACTAAGTTTAGGTTTTTTTTCCACTAAGTTTAAGTTTTTTTCTCACTAAGTTTAAGCTTTTTTTTTACTAAGTTTAAGTACAGTCCTTTTCTATTCACTTTCTGTAACTTTCTTTCAATGTTCTCCCTATTTCCAGGTCTTCTATGGGTAAGGTACTATGGATCTCTATTCAAATTGATCTAAGTTTCTCACTTTCTCTAACTTTCTTTATATATTCTCACAAATTTCACTCATTCTCTTTAAATTTCTCTAAGTTTCTCACTTTTTTTTAGTTTCTCACTATTTTACATATTTTCTATTTCACTGTTTTTTAGTTTCTCACTTTCTCTAACTGTCATTAAATTTTCTCCCTATTTTCAGGTCTTTTCTGGGCAGGTGGGACTCCTTGCTGGCTGGGGAAAGACGGAGGTTGTGTTAGCTAGGGCATGGAGGTGATGAGGGTATATATAAAAACATAAGAGAACATAAAACATAGGAATAATATAAACATATTCTAGGGTGAGGTCTGACTAGAGGCAATAAACCTAAATAATAACCTCCGCACTTCTAACTATAACACTCCTGGTAATGATCCTATAAAGACACTATTAGAACATAAGAACATAAGGAAGCTCCAAGAGGCCGGGAGACTTACACGTGGTAGTTCCTGTAACTTAAGCACTACCTACATCCACCTTTCATCCCATCATAACACTGTCCAGCCTCCTTTAACAAGCTCTCTAATGACTCCCACTGACTACCTGTCTACTGAGTCCCTGCCATAGGCTTTACCACCCTATTTGTGAACCAGTTTATTCCCTATTTCTTTTTTAAATCTACGCTTTTCCAGCTTGAATCCGTGACTTCTTGTTCTACTAGCCCTGTTTACTAGCCTCTGAGAACTTTTCCTACCACTCCATTATTATAATCCCTTTATCCACTTAACAACTTCTATCAGAATCGCCCCTTGAGATGCGTCTCTATAGTGCCTCTAATTATTAGTAGTATTATTAGTATATTAGTATTCTTATGAGGTCTATAGCTTATTATAATTTCACTGGTCAACAAAAAAAACAAAAAAGTTCTGGCTGGAATTTAAGAACAGTTTTTAGAATCTAATTAGAGGGTGCTGAATTTCAATCTGATCTTATATTTTCTCTATCCACATCACGTTTTTTTGCGCTATAGGTATATTTCCATTTTCATGAATTTCAAGAAATTTGATCCTTTTATTGAGTAGTGTAGCAAAGGGCCGGATTATATGGTTTTAATTTTTAATTCAGTCCTCCCAATAAACTAGATATCTTCGTTGTCGTTGAACATGCTAACATTTCCCTTCTTTATGATACGAAAGTAAACAAACACATTTCAACTTGGCACAGCAATCGTCCCGCAGGTAGTGTTTTTATTATTGAATTTTACATTGAAATTTGAGTTATTTATATGTATTTACTCCTGTTGTTTCTTTTTTTGAAACATGCTAAGGTGTAGTGGTTGGGTAGCAAATTCAAGGAACAACTCAGGTAGCTAACAACTCTTTTTCTTTTATTTGTCCGCAGTTTGGTTGCTGCTCTAACAACGGCCTCTACATCTCACAGAAGAAAGTGCTCAAATGATCCCAAATATATTTTGCTACATTGTGGAAGCCTTTACTTTGAAGACTCAGAGGCGCAAACATTACTGACTTTGTTAAGAAGCGTGTATTTTGCGTACTTCAGTCCACTTGGAGACCAAGACAAGCATTGGGCTCCTCACAAAGTTGAGCAAAACCTGTGGTTTCACTTTGAGATCATGGTCTCGAAGGAAGAAGGCTACACTTAAGTTTGGAGTGCCTATGGTTTTGGACAGAACCAAGTAAATCATTTAGATGACTGCTATTTTCTGCCTTGTCAATGTAAAAGGTTTTCATAAGAGAAAACAGAAATTATTTGCAATACCGCAAGTATCACCTTCAGCTATACCAGTTACCAGTCTACCCATATTGAAGAAAACCTGTACCAATATTTACTGAGTCTTCAAAAAAATGATGAACAGATCTCTCCCGCTCACCTGCTCCCACTGATGAAGAAGACACTACAGATATTTTTCAGCCATCTGATGAGCTTGTGAACAAACCAATTCTGTTTACTCAGTCTGCTTTGAATGATTTGGTTAGAGATCTTTATCTACCAAAAGGAGTCTGCTGACTGTTTGCTTTCAAGAAAGACGGCAAGATATCGAACTGCTGAAACCCGGCACAGTGTCTCATTTTATCGTAACAGGGAAGCAGAACTGGTAAGTACTTCCATTTCAGATGCCCATCTTTGTCTATTGTACTGATGTCCAGAAGGGCTATTCTTTTTATGGGACTGCTAGCATATGATTCAAGGGATTGTTGAGGCTTTTTATTGACAAGTTCCAAAGAAGTTTGAAATGTGTTTCTGTTACACAATGGAAATAAGTTGGCTCTGTACCAATAGGTCATTCTGTAAACTTAAAGTGAGAATATAACAACATCAAGATTGTCCTAGAGGGTTGGCAATATCATGTTCATGTGAGTTGGTTAATTTGTGTCGATTTGAAAATGGTTAACTTTCTTTTAGGTCAGCAAGGAGGGTACACAAAAATACCCCCTGTTTTTCTGTGTTACTGGGACGAGTAGAGCTACAGCAGAGCATTGGGTGAAAAAGAATGGCCCTCAGCGACAGAGTTTGGCATCTGGCGATAAAATGTCTCAATGACTCTAGTGGATAGGAAGAAGATTGTCTTTCCTCCTTGCACATAAAACTTGGATGATGAAGCAGTTCGTCAAGCTCTTGATCACGTGGAGACTGCTTCAGCTATATATGTTCAACTTTTTCCTGGTCTTAGTGAGAGAAAGAAAAGGCTGGAATATTTGATGGACCCTCTAAATCAAACACTAATAGAGATCCAAATTTTATCACATCAATGAATGAGACAGAAGAAAGAGCTTGGAAGCATTTTTGTAATGTGGTGAAGAATTTTCTCGGGGAATCACAAGGAAGCAGACACTATAAGAGATTGTGGAAGAGCTACTAATGAGCTGCGAGATCTTGGATGTAGAAATGGTATCAGGTTCACTATTTACACAGCACATTGGAACGTTTCCGAGAACGGCTTGGTGATGTGAGCGAGGAACACGGGGAGGGTTTTCATCAGGACATTAAACAATGGAAGAACGTAATCAAGCCGGTGGGACTCACATATGAATTGGGGCGGATTATTGCTGGAGCTTGATGAGAGACAACCCAGACTGTACATCAGAGATCAGCCAAGCAAAAAAAATTCACATAACTGCTACTTTGCCATTGATCTGTGCACCTATATATGTATTGTTTATATTTCCTTATTTCAATTCTGTCCTATATTTGATTTTACTTGTAACCTGGACTTCGTAATCTTTGTATTCCTTGATTAGAATATACAAATGTATTACTAAAAATCACGTGTTTTTATCTTGAAACCTTCGATATAAGGCTGATGAGTCATTTTCATCAAAAAATTGAAAAATGCTATAATCGCGGAAATCCCTGATGTGAATAGACAAATAATTTATTTCATATTCGTAATCAGCAGCCCTAAATTCGTTAGAATTTGTTTTAAAAACTTTTGCCAGAAATATCGTTTGACCATGAATTTATCAATGATTTTGCTTTAGTACTTAAGTTCATATCCCTCGTCTATATATATCATGTTTGTTTGTCTTTCTTGTATGCCTTTCCGGCGTGTGAATAAAGTATTATTATTATTATTATTATAATTATTTATTATGTTGCATGGCTAATACACACTGGGAATCAGAACACTAGACCCCTTAGGTTCACTTAACCTTTCTGGCGCTGGGTATGAGTGGTGGTGGTGGTGGTGTGGTGGTGTGTGTGGTGGTGGTGGTGGTGGTGGTGGTGGTGATTGGTGGTGGTGGTGGTGATGGGGTGTGGTGGTGGTGATGGTGGTGGTTGGTGGTGGTGGTGGTTGGTGGTGGTGATGGTGTTGGTGGTGGTGGTGGTGTGGTGGTGGTGTGGTGATGGTGGTGTTTGGGTGGTGGTGGTGTGGTGGTGGTGGTGGTGGTGGTGTGGTGGTGGTGGTGGTGGTGGTGTGGGGTGGTGGTTGGTTGGTGTGATGGTGGTGGTGGTGGTGGTGGTGGTGTGGTGGGTGGGTGGTGTGTGGGTGTGGTGGGTGGTGGGGTGGGTGTGGGTGTGGTGGCGGTGTGGTGGGTGGTGGTGGTGGTGGTGGGTGTGTGGTGGTGTGGGTGTGTGTGGCGGGGTGGTGGTGTGTGGTGTGTGTGGTTGGTGGGGGGGTGTGGCTGGGGGGGTGGGTGGTGGGTGGGTGGTGCGGGGTGTGGGGGTGGTGAGATGGGTTGGGGGTGGCGTGGTGTGTGGGGGCGGTGGGGGGGGGGTGGTGGGGTTGGTGTGGTGGCCGGGTGGTGGTGGTGGTGTGTGGTGGTGGTGTGGTGGCGGTGGTGTGGTGGTGTAGGGGTGTGTGTGGTGTGTGTGTTGTTGGTGGTGGTGGTGGTGGGGGGGGGGGGGTGGGTGGTTGGTGGGGTGGCGGTGTGGGGTGGTGGTGGTGGTGGTGGTGGTGTGGCGGTGGTGGTGTGGATGTGTGAAGGGTGGTGGTGGTGGTGATGTGGAGGATGGTATGGTGGTGGTGGTGGTGGTGGTTAGGTGTGGTGTGTTGGTGTGGCGGCCGGGGTGGTGGTGGCGTGGTGTGGGATGTGTGCGGTGTGGGTGGTGGTGGTGATGTGGTGATGATGGTGTGGTGGTGGTGGGTGTTGGTGAGGGGTTATGAGGTGTGTGGTGGTGTGGCGGTGCAGTGGGGTGGTGGTGGTGTGGTGTGTGAATGGTGTGGTGAGGGTGAAGGTGGTGTGTGGTGAGGGGGTGATGGTGTGGTGGTGTGTGGTGAGTGGTGGTGGTGGTGGGTGATGTGGTTAGGTGTGGTTGGTGTGGTGGTGTGGTGTGTGTGGTGGTGTTGGTGGGGTGTGTTGGGGTGGTGGTGGGGGATGGTGGTGGGTGTGATGTGTGATGTGTGTGGTTGGTGGTGGGGTGGTGGTGGGGTAGTGTGTGGTGGTGTGTGTCTGTGGTGGGGGTGGTGGGGGGTGGTGGTGTGTGGTGGGGTGGTAAGTGGTTGGGGTGTGGTGGGGTGTGGGGTGGGGGTGTGTGTGTGGTGGTGGTGTGGGTGGTGGTGTGGTAGTGGTGTGGTGTGGTGTAGTGGTGTGGTGGTGGGGTTGGGGTGGTGTGGTGTGTGGTGGGTGTGGTGTGGTGTGTGTGGTGGTGTGTGGTGGTGTTGGTGTGGGGGGGTGGTGGTGTGGGGTGGGGGGGGGGGGTGGGGGAGGTGGAACAGCCAAGTTCGTTTGGGAGAAACGCTATTAAATTGTTTTTTCTTTTACTAGAAAAAATGATCTTAAAAATTTTGTTGAAAAACAAGTGATTTCAACAGAAACGTCTAGTGCCTATGGTCAACACCTACCAATCTTACCCAACTAAAAGGATAAAAAGATACAGAAGTTAGGTAAGAATCGGTTTCGGTTCATTTGTCATTCAAGCCATTTTTGTCGTTAAGCACTCAAAAAAAAATGATAATCATCCAAAAATATTAAAAACATGTTTGTTATTAATTACTTATTTTATTATTAAAGCCAAATCTGCATTACAAGTGTCCGCGGCAAGGGAGCCAACATGGCGATGCAGGTCACAAGGAACAGTTTGTGCGCACGTAAACACTTGTCTCCGCCTCCCTATAACCCATTCATTATCTCCAAAGTATAATTTGTCATCCAATACTTAGACATTATTAAAAACGCTCGACCACCACTAGCCACTAACCACCTTATTGATGTTACCTCTGGGCAGCAAAGCAAGTGTCCTGCCTGTCAGCGTCACTGGCCATCACCCCTACAGGCCAGCCCCCTACAGGCCGTCACCACCTCCATGCCATCAATCCTACGGAGCCATCACCCCTACAGACCATCCCCCTACAGGCCATCACCCCTACACGACCATCCACCCTATCAGGCCATCCTCCCTACAGGGGCCGTCATCCCTACAGGCCGTCACTCTCTACAGGCCATCACCCCTTACAGCCGCCACCCTACAGGCCATCACCCCTACATGCATCACCCTAAAAGTCCATCACTCCTACAGGCCATCCTCCCTCACAGGCCATCACCCCTAAGGCCATCATCCCTACAGCCATCACCCCTACAGCCGTCACCCTTACAGGCCTCGACCCCTACAGGTCCATCACCGCTACGGGCCATCACCGCCTACATGCCAATCACCCCCTACAGGCCATCACCCCTACATGCCATCACCCGCTACAGGCCATCATCCCTACAGTCCATCACCCCTACAAGCCATCACGCCCTACAGCCTCACCCCTACAGGCCATACCCCTACAGCCATCACTCCTCAGGCCATCACCCTACGAGGCCATCACGCATACAGCCATCACCCCCTACAGGGCCATCACCGCTACAGGCCATCACCGCCTAGCAGGGCCATCAACCCCGACAGGCCTCACCCCCTTCCAGCCGATCACCCCTACAGGCCTTCACCCAGTACAGGCCATCACCCCCTACAGCCATCACCCCTATGTCCATCACCCCTACAGACCATCACCCCTTACAGTTCCTCATCCTACCGGCCTCTCCCTCAGGCCATCACCCCCCTACAGGCCCTCACCCCTACAGGTCATCACCCCTTCAGGGCATCACGCCCTACAGGCCATCACCCCTACAGGCAATCAACCCATTCAGGCACACGCTCACTACAGCCATCACCCCCGACCGCCATTTATCCTTACAGGTCATCACACCTACAGCATCACCCTTACATGGTCATCACCCCTACAGGCCATCATTCCTACGGCCATCACACCTACAGGCCATCACCCTTACAGGCCATCACCATTACAGGCCATCACCCCATACATGTCCATCAACCCTACAGGTCATTCACTCCTCAGGCCTATCACCCCTACGGCCATCACCCCTCAGACCATCACCCATAGCAGGCCATCACCCCTACAGCATCACCCCTACATGCCGCCCAACCCCCTACAGACCATACCCCTACACAGGCTTCACCCCTACAGGCCATCACCCTACATGCCATCACCCTATCGCCATCACCCCTACACAGGCCATCCCCCCTACAGGCCTCACCCGACAGGTCATCACCCCTACAGGCATCACCTCCCTACATGTCACCCCTACAGGCCCTCACCCCTACAGGGCATCACCCCTACAGGCCAATCACTCCTACAGGCCCATTCACCCTTCAGGCCTCACCCCTAACAGCATTCACCCTACAGGCCATCATCCGCTACAGCCCAGCACACCTACAGGCCATCACCCTTAACAGGTCTCACCTTACAGGCCAATCACTCCCTACAGGCCATGCCACCCTACACGGCCTCACCCCTACGGACTATCCACCCCTACGGCATCACCCCCTACAGGGAGGCCATCAACCCCTCCAGCCGCCACCCCTACAGACATCACCCCTACAGGCGCCTTCACCCCTACAGCCATCACCCCTACAGCCATCACCGTCACCCCTATAGGCCATCACCCCTACAGGCCTCACCCCTATACAGGCCATCACCCCTACAGAGCCATCACCCCTACAGCCATCAACCCCCCTACAGGCCATCACCCCTACAGGCCATCACCCATACAGGCTCATCACCCCTACCGGAGCATCACACACCTACAGGCCATCACCCCTACAGCCAGCACCCCTATCAGGCCTCACCGCTACAGGCCATCACCCATACAGGCCATCATCCCTACAGGCCCATCCACACCTACAGCCATCCTCCCTACAGGTCCATCACCCCTACAGTCCATCACTCCTACAGTCATCACCCCTACAGGCCGTTCACCACCTACAGCCATCACCCCTACAGAGGCCTCAACCCTACAGGCCTCACCCTACAGGTCATCACTCCTCCAGGCCATCACCCCTAGACAGCTCGATCACCCCTACAGACCATCACCCATCAGGCATCACCCCCTACGCCACATCCCTACAGGCATCCACCCCTACAGAACCATCAACTCCCTACAGCCAGTCACCCCTACAGGCCAGCACCCCCTCAGGCCAGTCACGCTCCTACCAGCCATCACCCCTACAGGCCAACACCCTACAGGCCCATCACCCCTACACCATGCACCCCTACAGGCCATCACCCTACCAGGCCATCACCCTACAGGCCATCACCCCTACGGCATCACCTCTACAGGTCCTCACCCCTAACCATGCCATCACCCCTACTGCATCACCCTAGGCAGCCATCACCCTACAAACCGCCCATAACAACTCCTACAAGCCATCACACCTACAGGCCATCCCCCCTACACAGGCCATCACCCCTACATGCCATCACCCTACATACCATCACCCCTACAGGCCATCACCCCTACAGCCATCCGACCCCTACAGGCCATCACCCCTACAGGCCATCACCTCTACAGCCATCACACCGACAGGGGCCAATCACTCCTACTGCATCAACCCAACAGCCATACCCTACAGGCCATCACCCCTATCGCCTATCACCCCTACATGCCCTCACCCCTACAGGCCCCACCCCTACAAGCCATCACCCCTACAGGCCACACCCCTACGGCCATCACCCCTACGAGGCACCCACCCTACAGGCCTCACCCCTACAGGCCCATTCACCCCTACAGGCCATCCCCCTACAGGCCACACTCCTACAAACCATCACCCTACAGGCCTCACCCCTACGCGCATCCGCCCCTCAGCCTTACTCCCTACAGTTCCTCAACCCTACAGGCTCAACCGCGTACAGGCCATCACACCCTACAGGCCCATCTACCCCTACAGTCCATCACCCTCCAGTGCCTCACCCTACAGCCATCACCTCTACAGGCCATCACCCTACAGGCCATCACCCCTTACAGGCCATACCCCTACAGGCCAGCACCCCTCAGGCCACCAACCCCTGACAGGCCATCACCCCTACATGCCATCACCCCTACGGCCACACCCCTACAGGCCATCACGCCCTAAGGCCACACCCCTACAGGCCGACCCCTACAGGGCATCACCGCATACAGGCCACCACCCCTACAAGGCCATCACCCCTATACGGGCAGTACCTGTCCTGTAGGGGTGATTGGGTTCACCCGTCACCTTTAAAGATACACTACTAAAGGGTCACAATCATACTAAAATGAGTGCATCTAATGATTAAAAATGATTGCATATGTTCGAGTGTGCCAATGTAAGATTTATTTATTAAAGTATTTTTCATATATGTAGAAGTACCTAACGGATGTACACTTACCCAGGTAAGTAGAGAAAAATAGTCATGAATTGATTGCAAAGTTGAAGAGTATGCGTACGAAGTCGCTGCGCTTCTCCCTCATCGGCATATTCTCTCTCTCTCTATCTCTCTCTCTCTCTCTTCCTCTTTCTCTCTCGTCTTCTCGCTCCTCTCGCTCTCCTCTTCGGTCTCTCTCTCTCTACTCCTTCTTCTACTCTCTCTCTCTCCTTCTTTCTCTCGCTCTCTCTCTCTCTCTCTCTCTCTCTCTCTCTTCTCTCTCTCCTTCTCTCTCTCGCTCCTCTCTCGCTCTCTCTCTCTTGCTACTTCTCTCAACTCTCTTCTCTCTCCTCTCTCTCTCTCTCCTCTCGTCTCCTCTCTCCCTCTCTCTCTTCTCTCTCTCTCGCTCTCTCTCTCTCTCTCTCTCATCTCTTCCCTCGGCTCCTCTCTCTCTCTCCTCCTCTCTCTCTCTCCTCTCTCCTCTCGTCTCTCCTTCTCTCCTCTTCTCTCCTCTCTCTCTCTCTCTCTCTCTCCTCTCTCCTCCTCTCTCTCTCCTCTCTTCCTCTCTCTCTCGCTCTATCTCTCTCTCTTCTCTCTCTCTCTGCTCTCTCTCTCTCACTCTTCTCTCCTCTCTCTCTTTCTCTCTCTCTTCTCTCTCTCTCTCTCTCTCTTCTCATCTCTCCCTCTCTCTCTCTCTCTCTCTCTCTCTCTCTCCTCTCTCCTCTGCTCCCTCTCTCTCTCTCTCTCTCTCTCTTCTCCTCTCTCTTCCTCTCCTCTCTCTCTCCTCGCGTTAATGCATGTCCACATATTATTTATATAATTTACGACGTGGCTACCCCACTGAGCAAAAGCTTGCGGACCAGTATGGTGGTCGCGGACCTGTACTTTATAGCAACCCTGCAATAACGATATTAGGAGTCATATTATTTAGCTGCAAATATGAGTTAATAATATATATAGTAGTATATACATGTGTGTGGCCTAACGTTTGATGGGGATGGGGAAGGTGGTATGGAGAGAGAAGGCTGGGTGGTGGGAGTGGTACGGGAAGGTGATGGGTGGATGGAGGATAAGACGGGAGGTGGTGTAGTTACGGGATTGTGGATGGATGAGAGGAAGGCAGTGGTGATGTACGTGAGTGGATTGTGTATGACGAGAAGAGGGTGGTGTGGAGTGTACGGGAGGTGTCGTTGGGAGAGGAATGGAGTGAGCGAGTGTACGGATGGTGGATTGGTGGATGGAAGAGGCAGGTGGTGTATTGTTACGGGAAAGTGATGGACAGAGGAAGGTGCAGTGGTGGCGTGTACGGGATGGTGGATGGAGAGAGGAAGGCAGTGGTGGTGGAGTGTACCGGGAGTGTGGATGGAGAGATAAGGCAGGTGGTGGAGTGTACCGGGAAGGTGGATGGGAGAGTAGGACGTGAGGTGGTGGAGTGTACGAGAAGTGGATGGAGAGAGGTCAGATCAGGTGGTTGTAGTGTACAGGGAATGTGGATGGGAAGGAAGGGAATTGGTGGAGTTTACGGGAAGGTGGATGGGAGAGTAAGGCAGTTGTGTGGAGTGTACAGGGAATGGTGGAAGCAGAGTAGATGGAATAGGCAGGTTGGGGATGTAGTACGGGAAGGGTGGATGCTAGAGATGGAGCGTGGTGGAGTCTACGGGAAGGTGGATGGAGAGAGGAAGTCAAGTTGATGGAGAGATGGAGGCAGGTTGTGAGTGTATTCGGGAAGGGTGGTGAGAGAGGAATGCATGTGGTGGAAGTACGGGAAGGCTGGATGAAGAGAGGAAGGCAGGTGGTGGAGTGTCCGCGGAGCGTGTATGCGAGAGGACGGCGGTGGTGGAGTGTACAGGGAAGGTGATGTGAGAGAGGAAGGCAGACGGTGGAGTGTACGGGAAGGTGGAATGGATGTATGAGGAATGGGGGAGGTGTGGAGTGTACGGGATTGGTGGATGAAAGATAAGGCCGGTGGTGGAGTGTACATGGAAGGTGGGCTGTGAGATAGGAAGGCAGGTGGTGGAGTGTACGGGAAGGTGGATGGAGCGAGGATGCAGGTGGTGGAGTGTACGAGGAAGGATGGTGGAGAGAGGAAGGCAGGTAGTGGAGTGTACGAAGGTGGATGGGAGAGGAATGCAGGTTGTTGGAGTGTCATGGAAGGTAAGGATGTAGAGAGGAAGGCAGGTGGTGAGTGTACGGGAAGGTGGATTGATAGAGGAGTCCTGTGGTGGAGTTTACAGGAAGTTTATTGTAGAGGGAAGGAGGTGGTGGAGTGTGTACGGGAAGGTGGATGGGGAGAGCAGGAGTGGTGAGTGTACGGGAAGGTGATTGAGAGAGGAAGCAGGTGGTGGAGTTGTACAGGAAGGTGGAGTGATAGAGGAGGCAGGTGTGGAGTGTACGGGAAGGTGTATGAGAGAGGAAGGCATGGTGGAGTGTTCGGTAAGGTGGATTACGAGAGGACGCAGGTGGTGGAGTGTACGGGAGGTGGATGGAAGATAAGCAGGTGTGGAGTGTACGGAATTGGATGGAGAGAGAAGGCAGGTGGTGGAGTGTCACAGGTAAGGTGGATGGCGAGAGTAAGGCAGACGGTGGAGTGTCGGGAGAGGTGGATGAAGAGAGGAAGATGGTTGTGTTGTAGCGGGAATGGTGATGGAGGAGGAAGGCAGGTGGTGGAGTGTATCGTGACAAGGTGGATGGAGACGAGGAAGGCAGGTGGTGGAGTGTAACTCAAGAAGGTGAGGAGAGAGGAAGAGGTGGTGGGAGGTACGGAAGGTGGATGGATAAGGAAGGGAGGTGGTGGAGTGATCTGGAAGGTGGATGGAGAGAGAAGCACGTTGGTGGAGTGTGCGGGAAGTGGATGGAGAGAGGAAGGGAGTGGTGGAGTGTACGGCAAGGTAGAATGGCGAGAGTAAGGCAGGGGTGGAGTGTACAGGGAAGGTGGCTAGAGATAGGAAGGCAGGTGTGTCTGCTGTACGGCGAAGGTTGGATGGAGAGGTAAGGCCGGTGGGTGGAGTATCCGAATGTGTATGGTAGAGACGTAAACGCAAGGTGTGGAGTTAACGGGAAGGTGGATGGAAAGCTAGGAAGGCCGGTTTGGAGTGGTTCGGGAGTTAGGATGGGAGACAGGAAGGCAGGTGGGAGAGTGTACGTGACGGTAATGGAGAGAGGAAGCCAGGTTGGTGAGTGTACTGAAGGTGGCTGGATAGTAGGAAGGCGGTGTGAAGTGTACGAGAGAAGGTGGATGGAGGATTAGGACAGGCAGGTGGTGGAATGACAGGCAGTGGATGGATAGAGTCAAGGCAGACGTGAGTGTACGGAAAGGTTGATGGAGAGAGTAAGATATGGTGGTGGAGTGAAGCGTGATGTGGATGAAAGAGGAAGGCAAGCGTGGTGGAGTGTACAGGGAGGTGATGGGAGAGTCGCAGTGGTGAGTTTGATGCGGGAAGTGGATGGAGCGAGGAGGCAGGTGGTGAGTTGTACGGGAAGGTTTATGGAGAGAGAAGGACAGTATGTGGAGTGTACGGTGAAGCGTGTGATGGATATATGAAGGCAGGTGGTGGAGTGTACAGGGAAGGTGTGGATAAGAGTGACGGCAGTGTGGTGGAGTGTACGGAAGTGGATGGAGCGAGGAAAGGCAGTGGTGCGTGTACAGGAAGGTGCGATGGAAGAGGAAAGGGTGAGGTGGTGTAGTGTAACGGGAAGGTGGATGGTGAGGGAAGGTAGTGGTGGAGTGTACGGTGAAGGTGTGTGAGGGAGAGGAAGGCGGTGGTGGAGTTACAGGGAAGGTGTGGAGAGAGAGGCAGGTTGGTGGAGTGTACGGTAGGGGATGGAGAGAGGGAGAGGCAGGTAGTGGACGTTGTACGGGAAGGTGGATGAAGAGAGTAAGGGCAGGTGGTGGAGTGTACGGGAAGGGTGGATGGAGAGAGGAAGGGCAGGTGGTGGAGTGACGGGAAGTGGATGAGAAGGAAGGCAGGTGGTGGAGTGTACGGGAAGGTGGATGGAGGAGGAAGGCAGAACGGGGAGTGTACGGAAGGTGGATGGAAGAGGAAGGGAGGGTGGTGGATGTGTACGGATGGTGTCGATGGAGATAGGAGCAGGTGGTGGAGGTGTACGGGAAGGTTGATGGAGAGAGGAAGGCATGTTGTGTAGTGTAACATGGAAGGTGTATGGAGAGAGGAAGGCAGGTGGTGGAGTTGTACGGGAGGTTGATGGAGAGAGAGGGAGGTGGTGGAGTGTACGGGAAGGTGGATGAGAAGAGGCGTGTGGTGGGAAGTGTACGGGAAGGTGGATGGAGAGATGAAGGGAGTGGTGGAAGTGTACGGGAAGTGATGGAGAGATTAAGGCAGGTGTTTGGAGTGTACGAGGGGAGGTGAGAGAGAGAGGAAGGCAGGTGGTGGATTATATGCTAAACGGGAGGTGGTGGAGAAGGAAGGCAAGGTGTGGAGTTACGGGAAGGTGTATGGGAGAGGAATGCAGGTAGTGGAGTGTACGGGACGGTGGTATGGACGAGGAGGAAGGCAGGTGGTCGGGTTTACGGACAGGTGGATGAAGAGAGGAAGGCACGGTGGTGTGGGTAGGGAAGGTGGCATGGAGAGAGGAAGCAGGTGGTGGAGTGTACAGGGAAGGTGGATAGGAGTTATAGGCGCAGAGGTGGATTGTACGGGAAGTGGATTGGAAGAGGAAGCGGAGGTGGTGGAGTGTACGGGAACGGGGGGGAGAGGGGGTGGGGGGGAAAATTTTTTTTTTTTTGGAGAAATAGGAAGGCAGGTGTGGATGTACGGGAAGGTGGATGGAGAGAGGAAGCGTGGTGTGCATTGTACGGTCAGGTGGATGGAGAGAGTAACAGGTGGTGGAGTGTAGCGGGAAGTGTAATGGAGAGAGAGGCAGGTGGTGGTGTACAGGGAAGGTGGATGGAGAGAAGGTAAGGCCGGTGTGTGATTGTAACAGGTGGTGGAGTGAGAGGGAGGCCCCCCAAAGGTGGTGGTGTTTACGGATGGTGGCTGGGAGTATAGGAAGGCATGTGGTGGAGTTATCACGGAAGGTGGATGGAGAGAGTAAGGCAGGTAGTGGGATTGTAACGGGAAGTGATGGAGAGAGGATAGGTAGTTGTGGAGTTTACGGGAAGTTTGATGGAGAGAGGAAGCAGGTTGTGGAGTGGTACAGGAAGGTGGATGGAAGAAGGACTGACAGGTGGTGGAGTGTATGGATGGGTGGATGGAGAAGGCAAGGCAGGTGGTGGAGTGTCATCAAGGATGGTGGATGGATTAGAGAAGGCGGTGGAGTGTACGAAGGTGATGGGAAGAATGGAGGGGGTGGAGTGTCCGGGAACGTGGGATGGAGAAGAGGAGGCCTGTTGTGAAGTGTACGGGGAAGGTGGATGGAAGGCAGCAGGTGGTGTAGTGTAACGGGAAGGTGAGGGAATGAAAGAGAAGGCAGGTAGTGCGAGTAGTACGGGAAGTAGATGGAGATAGATGCAGGTGGTGGCAGTGTACGGGTAAGGTGGTGTAAGCGAGGAAGGCAGTGGTGGATGTGTACGGGGAAGGTGGATGAGAGAGGAAGGCAAGGGTGGTTTGTAGTTTCGGAAGGTGGAGTGGAGAAGAGGAAGGCAGGTGTGGAGTGTACGGAAGGTGGATGGAGAGAGGAGGCGTGGTGGTGTACTGAAGTGATGGAGAGAGGCAGGGCAGGTGGCTGGGTGTACGGAGAAGGTGGATGAGAGAGGGAAGGCAGTTGTGGAGTGTACGTGTACTCATTACACAAAATCACCACCATTCAGATTAAACTCCCACAAAATCACCACAATCACACGAAAGCTCCACCATTAAGATCAAATCACCACAAACTTACCAACAAAATCACTATCAAACTCACCACCTTGAGATCAAACTCACACAAGTTCACGCACAAAATCACCAAATTTAATCTAACTCACCACAACCTCAACCACAATCACCACCATTAGATCAAACTCACCACAAACTCGCTACAAACTCACACCATTAAGAAAAACATCAACTCACCACCATTAAGATCAAACTCACAACGCACACACAAAAACTCCCACAAAATCACTACCAACTCACCCCCATAAGATCAAACTCACCGACAAAGTCAACACAAAAATCACCAAAATTTTAGATCTACTCACCACAACCTCACCCAAAAGCACCAACCATTAAGACAACCTCACCACAAACTCACCACAACTCCCACCATTTTAACATCAACTCACCACAAACTCACCACCATTATCATCAGACCTCCCACAAACATCACCACCTTTAGATCAAACTCACCACAAACTCACGCACAACTACAACCATTAATCAACACTCACCACACTAACTCACCACAACTACACCACCATTTTGATCAAACTCACCACAAACTCACCACCATTAAGATCAAACTCAACCAAAACTCACCGCAAAATCACCACACATTAAGACATCACAATCACCACAAATATCACCACATAGTCACCACCATTAAGTCAAATTCACAACAACCTCACACAAAATCAACACAATTATCGATCAAATCACCACTACAAAATCAACCATCCCCGAGATAAACTCACACACATTTGAGATCAACTCACCACAAATTCCCCACACTCACTCACAAAATCACCAACACCATCACCACCTTAGATCAAATTCACCACAACTCACTACAAATCAAACTTACATTTAAGATCAAATCCCTCAAAATCACCACCATTAAGAGCAACTCACCACAAAATCACACAAAAATCACCACCATTAAGATCAAACGAACCACAAATCACCAACAAATCACCACAAATCACGCATTTAGCATCAAACAACACACAAAAATCACCAAAAAGAGTCAACCACTATTAAGAATAAACTTCCACACAATCACCATCATATAAGATCAACTACCACACCAATCACCTACAAAATCACCACAAATCACCATCATTAATGTGGAACGATCAACTACCACTAATCACCACAAAATCACCGACAAAATCACCACCATTATAATCAAACTCACAAATCACCACAAAATCACACAACAAAATCTACCACAAAATCAACCATCATTACGATACAAACTACCCACAATCACCAACAACATCACCACAAATCACATCATTAAGATCAACCTAACCACAATCACCATCATTAAGATCAAACTAGCCACAAAATCACAACTAAAATCAACCAACACAAATCCCATCATTATGATCAACTACCACAAGATCACCACAAAGATCAGCCGACAAAAATACCGATCATTATGATCAAACTACCAAAAAATCACCATCATTAAGATCAAACCTCCGAAAAATCACCACAAATATCACCACAAATCACCATCATTTAAGATCAAACTACCACAAATCCCACAAAATCACTCATAATTACGATCAAACTACCTACACAATCACCACAAACTCACCAGCCATTAAGATCGAAACTACCATAAAATCCAGCAAAATCACCGACAAAAATCACACAAAATCACACCATCATTTAAATCAACTACCACAAAACACCACAAAGCATCTACATCATTAAGATCAAACTACCACAAATCACTCACAAAAGCACCACAAGAATCACACATCTTAGATCAAACTACCACAAAAAATCACCACAAAATCACCATCTTAGATCAAACTAAACAAAATCACCACAAAATCACCACCACACGAAATCACCATCCTTAAGATCAAACTACCACAAAGTCACCTCATTAGATCAAACTCACTCACAAATCACAAAATAGTACAAACCTGTACACCATTAGATATAAGTGTGTAGGTGGGCCTCTAACACACCGCCCTCTTAACACACGCCCAAAGCTGTGCTCTCCCCACACACGCTACAACAAAACTCCCATCCGCAAACCTAATGTACCACACCACACACACCACACAACAAACACACACGTGACGCAGTCTTTGTAAATAAAGTGCATTACCTGCTGCTTAATAAACACGCATATTTCTATTGACCTAATGCTCAATGATGTCAATGCAGATCCATTAGCGAGTTATTGTATGCCGGAAAAAAACAATTGAGAAAAGTTATCGTCACTTACCTGGTCGGCTGGTTGTGGTGGTGGTGTTTTGGTTGAAGTTTGTTGTAGAGTGTCTGGTTTGGTATTGGCTTGATGTAGACACTTTCGCCCACTAAGAAGGAGAAGAATAAAGTAGATTTAGGAGGAGGAGGATGAGGAGGTGGAAGGAGAGGATGAAAGGTGGTGGAGGAGGAGGAGTCGAAGGAGGAGGAGGACCAGGATGGGAAGGTGCAAAGAGAGGAGGAGCAGGATGGAGGAGGAGGGTCAAAAGAAAGGAGAAGGTGGAAGTAAGAGGAAGAGAAGGCGAGTTGAAAAAGTGGATCACGAATGAGGATAAATAAGTTTAGGAGAGGATGGAGGTTTTAGGAGGATGTGTGGATGGAGCAGAGGTGAAATGGTGTTGATGAAACGTTGGCAAGGAGTAGTCCAGTACGTAGTAGTAGTGATTAGTAAGTAGTGTCTATGTCAGTACGGATGAATAGTATAGTAAGAGTAGTGGTAGTACAATAACAGAACTACATTAATAATTGTAAACACTAACTGTGCCTTCACTGAATCTACCTTTTAAGCATCTATATGGATTACTTAACTGTTTTAAATATAAAATAATATACAAAAGTCATGAATCTGCAGAAAGAAACATGTACCTACCTTTTGTAAGTACTACGTTTTTACCACGCTGATAACACAAACACAAACACACACAGACACACACACACACCATACACACACACACACAGAAATACCACACTCACACACACACACAACACCATAATACCACACACAACACACTGAAAAAAAACCACAGTAACGAGAAAAGGCCATAAGAAAAACGAACAGAGATATTATGAATAAAAAACACAAACCCTCGCACCCAGCCACAGGGACTCTTAAAAGCACCTGAACATTTTACTTACACAGAGACAGACAGAATCTCCCGCACCTCAACAATGCCGTCCCTTTTCCCCACCAATCCTTCCCTCCCACCCGACAAAGAATTTCACACTCCCATTCCCAGCCTGCGTTCTCTGCGTGTCCCTGACCGTCACACCAATACGCAACACGCTATCAACCTAGTATATAATGATGTCCCGTCACTTTACCCCGCAGTAACCCGGCTGCGGGGTGCAAATGGTTTGCCGCTTGGGAAGGTGTACAGCACCCATTCGGCAAGGAAGATTTCCGCCGAGGCCCGGGCTATTGGTCGCGCTCCTCCCAGCCTCCACCTCGCCGCGCATTGGCTGTCCCGTTGCTTCCCTGTCTCCCACGATCACGTTTTCTTCCTCCGAAACCCTGCCCTCTGCACGTGCTCTCATTTTCTATATTGGACCGTTCTCTACACATATGTTTCGCGATAGGCTGCATGTCGGTTTGTATCTGAAGTTTGGTATCTCGTCTAGGATGTGTTTTGGTGTACGCGGTACGTCTTCGTACTGTGTCAATAATGCAAGGCAATACGCCAACTAACTTTAAGTGACGGCAGAGCACGAGTTGAGGCTTCATGCTTCCCTGAGGACATGCAGAAAGGTCTCAGGGTTTTGCAGGCAAGCTTAACATACGGAGATGTTGAGCGTCCAACGTATTTTTTCCAACAGTCACACATCTGCACAGTCACTACACAGTCACACACACCACAATTCACATACACAGCAGTCCACACACACACATTCCACACACACACTACACAACACACACCCCTCCCCAGGCGAGCGATAGACATGAAGGGTGTCTTCTTAAACCCCGAGCCCCTGTCCACCCAGCTTATGGGTGTGTTGTTAGCCCGGGTTTGTGACCCGCCTCCCGGGTTTGCTTCCCCACAACTACTAACCCTAAGCAGGAATGATACATGTTTTATGGCGGGGCCACACGAGCGTTGCTCAGGCCCTGCTAAAATACATCTAGATAAATACACACACCCACCCACAACAACACACACACACACACACATCCCACAGCCACAGTGCACACATATACACACAGTCAACATCTACACAGTCACACACACACACACCCCACACCACACCACACAGTCCCACAGCAGCACCCAGTCACACCACACACACACACAGTCACACACAGTCACACACTACAGTCCACGCGCACGCACACCAGTCCAACCACGACACACAGTCCAACAGTTCCACACACACACATCCACACCCACAATCACACACACACAGTCACACACACCACACACTCACATCACACCAACACACGTCACACCCACAGTCACAGACACATTACCACACCAGTCACACACACACAACAGTCACACACAGTCCCAATCGACCACACAGTCACACCACACACATAGTTTTAGTGTTGTCTCCCAGCCTCTTGTTCAGCTTCCTTATTTCCTTATGTTATCTGTCTGTCTGTCTCTGTCTGTCTGTCTCTGTCTGTCTGTCTCTGTCTGTCTATCTGTCTGTCTCTTTCTCTCCACTGGTAATACTATTACGAACGCGCCAAAAACTCGAGCTCAGGTTGAGATTGAGAGAGGTGGTGGGTTGTTGTGGCCAGAAGAGGAGGAAGAGGAGGAGACCGCGGGGAAACAAAACGGAGGCGAGGCATCCCAAACTGGGAAAGGATCCCCCGGGAGGAAACCACCCGAAGGATACGACGCGTCCACCAGGAAACAGGGTTACGGTAGGGCTAGTGGTGGTTCAAGGCAAGAAGGGTGGAGGAATAGTCCCCTGAGCTTGGGTGAAATGGGTAGCAGTGGCCGTGGGTTTTGGCAAAATGGCGGGCGCGCGTGGGGTGGATGCCGTAAGGGTATAACGTGTCTTTTTGTCCCCACCATCCGGTGGCATAGTGTGTTGAGTGTGGTGACTGGTATGTTATAAGGTGCATAACAGTGACTGTAGTTGCAGTGGAGGGAACATTTGGGGCTGCGACGGTCAGCAAGTGATCGGGCCTAATGAGGAGGGGCTGTTGGTCTCACGGTGGGCGTGAGGGTTGTTTTCTGTATTTGTTTACCTATTACAATTATAGTCTGGAAAGGATACGAGTGTGTTTATTCCGCATGTGCCCTGTCTATGTGTGTGCCGTGGTGGTGATGTGCCCGTGTGAGGAGCCCGTGCTCAAGGCCTTAGGGGATCCATTGCGCTGGTTCCCGATTAAGACACAAAACCGGACTGAGCCGTTTCATTCCCACGCGTCTGAAGCCAGCCCGCAAGAGAGGAAAAGTCCGTTGGGCGGCTGTGGGAGGGCGGGTTCGCAACAATTGGTGTTTCAGAAGTGAGATGTTGTTGTGTGCTCTGGTCGGCCCCGTAGAGTGGGGGCCCCAAGAGGTACGGGCACGGGTCTAGAAGTACGGCAGGCGCGTTAAGGGATACGGCACACCATGCAGGACGGAAGTGGTGAACAGCCAACTCTGGCTGACATCTTGCGGTATTACGAATGCAGGCGTGTGCCATGACCGGGACACACAGAAGCTGTTGACAGTTTTAACACGCAGATGGGTCAAAGGCTCAAACCGCCCAGGGAAAGCAGATAAATGAAGGTCTGGGACGAGCTTTGCGGAGCGTCAGCGCGTAGAAAAGGACACTAAGGGGTACACTGATAACCAGCTTGAGCGGGTGAAAAGTGAGGTAAAGGAGGAAATGGGCAGCTGGCCATTGACTTGAAAACCCACATCAGTAAGACACTGGGGCGGGCGTGGTGGTTATCAGAGTATGGGTAAAAGCTGCTACAGGACGGTGAAGGAGGAACCGTGTATTTGCCAGCGAATGGGTTAGTTCAGACAGTGGGGGGGAGCAAGTGGGGGTGCCCAAAGCTACGGCGTGCTCCGTCAAGGGCCGTCTGCCCGTGCGACACCGAGAAGTCCCTGCTCCCACGCCTCCTTCAACACCATCCCCGCCAAGTTCTCCATCCCATAAGGCACAAGGATCCCGACGTCGTTGTCGTCGGTGGTGAGGGTGCCGAAAGCGTCCCCAGGAATTTGACGGTACTGTGTCCTGGGAGGCTTACCGGCACAGTTTGAGCTGTTGGCCAAGGCCTGGGGCTGGAGCCGCTATGAGAGGCGGTGCAGCTTGTGGGGGCTTTGAAGGGTTTTCAGCCCCTGGAGGTGTTGAACCAGTTGCCGGCCGGGAAGCAGACCTCCTACAGTAGCGCTTGGGCGGTGCTAGAGAGGCGGTACGGACACCAGCACCAGTCAGAGGTGTTTCGGGCCAGGTTCAGGGCCAGACTAAGGAATCCTGGAGAGTCGTTGCCGCACATTTGGCGCAGGACTTGGAGCAGCTAGTACGTCGGGCGTACCCGGGGGCAAGCGAGGACATGATCACTCTCCTCCTCCGGGACCAATTTGTGGACGCGGTGAACCATCCCCAAATAAAGATATACATTCAACAGGCACACGTGGAGGACCTACAGCAAGCCCTGGCCCGAGGTTTGGAAATGGAGTCCTTTTTTGAGGACTAGTCAGGAGATAGAAGGCCCGACACACAGGCCGAGAACCATGTTTAGGGCCAGGAAGGGGCACGTCCGTCGCCCCCAGCTAGCCCTATATCGTCCCCAGGAGTTTTCCCGGCAACTGTTTCCGTCTGTGGGCAGAAAGGTCACTGGAAGAAGGAATGCCCTCGGCAGAGGCGCCAAAGCGTCTCACCTAGAGGGGGTAACAGCGGCCGGTACCAGTACAACCTGCTGCTGGGTTTTGTGGGCAGGCTCACCGCACTAGCGAGTGCCCACAAAAAGGGGTACTCTGCCAGCGGGACGGCCCGCGGGAAACTCTGTCTGGCTGGGAGCGGGGGCCCAACCCAGCCAATCAACCAGGGGCCCCCACTCCAAGTAAAGTGCCGCTCTACGGGCGCCAGGACCGTGCAGGTACAGGGACAAGTCAACGGGAGGCCCTGTAGCCTGACGGTAGACAGGGTGCCGAGCGCACGTTCCTACAGACGGGTTTGGTAGAACACCTCAGAATTTCCAGCCACCAAACAACAGTTGTGCGGGGTCACCGGCCACTGCACGAAGTTAAGGGGACCGGTACAGGCGAGAATTGAGGTCGGCGAGGCTAAGGAGGAACTACCCGTGTATGTAGCCGACCTGGAAAAAATCTCCTTGGCCTGGATTTCCTCCACCCAAGAGCAAGGCGGTGCTGGACCTTGGCTCCATGACCATGCGGCCAAAGGGGGGGAAGTTACGCTGCAAGGGCGCGGAACAGGGTGTGCGGGCGTTGACTGCACAGGAAAAAGTCGAGTGGTGGGCCCAAGAAAGAAAAACAGGGATGCCGCTGCACTCTGAAAGGACCCCCTGGCAGAGGAGTGGTAGCTGTTTAAACCCCAGGGCAGGCTGCCAAAGGTGGGGCAGTTGCTGGAGCAGTATGGGGACGTGTTTTAAAAAGGGTGACCACGACTTGGGCAGGACCGGGCTCGCCCAGCACTTCATCCACACGGGCGACAGCAGCCCATTAAGCACCCCCCTCGGCGGATAGCGCCAGCGAGGAGGAAGGAGATCGAGACAGCTGTGGAGGAACTACGGGCTCAGGGTGTCACGAAAAGTCCAGCAGTCCATGGTCGTCCCCCGTGGTATTGGTTCGAAAAAAGGATGGGACGATGCGTTGTGTGTGGATACAGGGCGCTCAATGCAGTTACCACCAAGGACTCCTACCCGCTGCCTCGCATAGACGACACGTTGGATGCACTGGTCGGTGCACGGTGGTTCTGTACCCTGGACCTTAAGTCAGGGTACCACCAGGTCCATGGCAGAGGAGGACAAGCCAAAGACTGCCTTCTCACCGGCCAAGGATTGTGCAGTTTAGGGTCATGAGCTTTGTTTGGTCAACGCTCCCCGCCACTTTCGAGAGGCTGATGGAGCAGGTATTGGATGGCCTCGTGGGGAAATCGGCTCTGGTCTCCCTGGACGATGTGGTGTGTACGGAGGCACCTACGAGGAGATGCTGGAAAGGCTGGGAAAAAGTGCTGGACAGGTTTAGGGCTTCGAACTTGAAGCTCAGCCCCCAAGAAGTGCTCCTCTTCCAGGAACAGGTGTCATTTCTGGGCCACATCGTGAGCCGGGATGGGGTGTCCGCCGACCCCGGAAGGTAGAAGCTATCAAGGAGTGGCCAGTTCCCCGTAGTGTAACGGGGGTGCGAAGCTTCCTGGGCCTCCCGACACGTATTACCGGAGATTCGTGCAGGGCTTCGCAAACTATAGCCACACCACTTCATCACCTGACACGAAAAAGGGAGCTCGTTCCTGTGGGTATGAGGCCAGGGGGCCTTCGAGCAGCTGAAGGAGGCACTCACTCACGCCCCTGTATTGACATACCCTGTTCCCACGGAACCATATATCTTGGGTTGTGACGCCAGTGCTGAAGGAGTGGGGGCCCGTCCTCTCCCAGCTATTTAACGGGCAGGAACGTGTAGTGGCCTACTACAGTCGCAAGGGTTTTTTGCTCCGGAAAGGAACTAATGTGTCACCAGGAAGGAACTGTCGGCGGTGGTCAAGAGCATGGACCACTTCCACTCGTACTTGTACGGTGCCGAGTGCAAGGGGCAGGACCGATCATGCTGCCCTAAAGTGGCTGAAAACCCTTAAGAATCCAGAAGGGCAGCTTTCTAGGTGGTTGGGCAAGTTAGAGCAGCATGACTACCAAATTGAGCACCGTCGGGCCAGGTGCACAGTAATGCCGACAGTTTAGTCGACGGCCCTTGCCCTGTGGACTGCAAACCCCTGCAGCCAAAAGTGAGCCAAACCAAATATGTAACCGTTTTTTCCCCCCATGTCGGTGGGCCCCCTCGTGGAGGCAAGACCTTGGGGCTGGCCCAGCGACAGGACGTGATATTGGGCCAGTTGTGGCGTGGTTAGAGGAGAGTCGTGTTAGGCCACCTTGGGAACGTGTGGCAGTGACCAGCCCAGTGACCAAATTCTTTGGCGACAATGGGATGTGTTGCGATTATTAGGGGGAGTTGGAACGACAGTGGGTGACCAGTGATGGAAAAGTGAAATTCTGGCTGACGATTATCCCCAAGAAAAAGAGGGCAAACTATTGCGTGAGGCTCATGGTGGCAGCACAAGTGGGCACTTCGGTGTTAAGAAAACTCTTGTGCGGTTGCGGGGAGCGTGTGTACTGGTTTGGGTATGCGCCAGGACGTGCAGGAGTGGGCCGGTCCTGTGACGTATGCAGTGGCCTAAGATGGGGCCCCCAATGTACGCCCCTAGGGCACCCTTACAGCTTTATCAGGTGGGGGCACCTATGGAGAGGGTGGCAGTGGACATAGTGGGTCCTTTGCCCCAGGACGGCCAGAGGAAATCGCTATGTGTGTGTGGCGAGGATTATTTTACGAAGGGCCAGAAGCCTACCCTCCCCAACCATGTGGTACCACGGTTGCCGAAGTTCTGGTGGATGAATTTTTCTCAAGATTCGGTGTGCCCGAGGAGTTACACTCGGACCAAGGGAGGGAATTCGAGTCTGAGGTGTTTCAGGGAGTGCTGCCAGTTGCTCGATGTACAGAAAGACACGTACAACTCCACCCGGCCGCAGTCAGACGGCATGGTGGAAAAGGTTTTAATCGCACACTGGCCCAGCAGCTGGCAAGAGCTGCCAGGAAGGACAGGGGGACTGGGACCTGAAGCTTCCCCTACTACCATGGCATACCGGTCGGCAGAACATGAGGCCACCGGTTACTCACCTGCCAGGCTTATGTGTGGCCGGGAGTTGCGGTTACCACTGGACCTCATCACCGGACGGCCGCCGGACGAGGGGATGCCCACTGTTACCACACCTTACGCCCCTGCCTTAAAAGAACGGATGGAGGAAATACACCACAAGTCCGGGGTAATCTCCGGATAGCGGGAGAGGCCATGAAGACCCGCTATGACCGGCATACTGAGGTGCCGGTATTCCAGGAAGGGCAGCAGGTGTGGCTGTACAAACCCCAAGGAGGAAGAAAGGGCAGTCTCCTAAGCTGCAGAGTCCATGGGAGGGGCCATACACGGTGGAGGAGGTGATTTCTGAAAGTCACCTTTCCCGGGTCCACAGGCCACCCCGAAAGGGGAGCAATGGTAGTCCATGCTGATAGGCTCTGGAGGTACTATGGTCCAGGCCAATACAGTTGGGGGGATGGCACCGGGACAGACGTCTTGACGCCAGAGCCGTGTGGCAGTGAGGATGACGAGGAACGCGTTTTCTGGCCGGAGGAAGAGGACGAGGGGACATGGGACTGGTTCCTCTAACCAGCCTCGAACCCAGCGAGCAGGGGGCAGCAGAGGAACCTACCTCGATACCAGTTGATGTGGGCGGTAGCGAGGTCCAAGCAACAGGCCCTTTGGAGGCGCACGCCCGAAGCGCCCCCGACGTACCCCTAGGTGGATGAAAGACTTCATATTTGGGAAAGGGCCAGAGGGCTAGCTCACTCGGAAGGGATGAGGAGGGCGGCCTGGTGTGACTTTCCAACCCCTGCAGGGGCTGATGGTGAATGGCGATGGGGGACTGCAGTTGTTAGCTTTGGAGTGGTAATGTTTTGGGAAAAAGGGGGTTTGTTTTAAAAGATGGTGCGAGTTGCCCTTCATTTGAGGATTTTTTGTTATATGTGCATTTTAACCTTGGTATTATATTTTTCTGTTTCTTTTTTTTAGTTTTGGCTGGCCGAGGTCGGCCATTTTTTGTGACGGGAGGGCAGTGTTACGAACGCGCCACAACTCGAGCTCAGGTTGAGATTTAGAAAAGGTGAGTGGGTTGTTGTGGGCCCGAAGAGGAGGAAGAGGAGGAGACCGCGTGGAACAAAACGGAGGCGAGGCATACCACTGGGAAAGGATCTCCGGGAGGAAACCACCCCAAGGATACGACGCGTCGACCAGGAAACAGGGTTTCGGTAGGGCTTTGTGGTGGTTCACAGGCAAAAGGGTGGAGGAATAGTCCCCTGAGATTGGGTGAAATAGGTAGCGTGGCCGTGGGTTTGGCGAAAGGCGGGCGCGCGTGGGGTGGATGCCGTAAGGGTATAACCAGTGTCTCTTTGTCCCACCATCCGTGGCATAGTGTGTTGAGTGTGGTGGGCTGGTATGTTATAAGGTGCATAACAGTGACTGTAGTTGCAGTGGAGGGGAAAATTTGGGGCTGCGGACGGTCAGCAAGTGATCGGGCCTATGAGGAGGGGCTTTGTGTCTCACGGTGGGCGTGAGGTTGTTTCTGTAGTGTTTACCCCATTACAATTATAGTCTGGAAAGGATACGAGTGTGTTTATTCCGCATTGTGCCTGTCTATGTGTGGGGCCGTGGTGGTGATGTGCCCGTGTGAGGAGCCCGTGCTCAAGGCCTTTGGGGATCCATTTTCGTCTGGTCCCGATTAGACACATAACCGGACTGAGCCGATCATTCCCACGCGTCTGAAGCCAGCCCAGCAAGAGAGGCAAGTCCGTTGGGCGGCTGTGGGAGGGCGGGTTCGCAACAATACTATTGTCCCCGCCTCATCGCTTGCTTTATAGAAAACTATCGCCACACAGAGAACGTCTTGCTTTCTCTGTCTTTCTCTCTCTCTCTGTCTGTCTATATGTCTCTGTCTCTCTGACTCTCTCTCTCACTGTAATACTATTGTCACCGCCTCACCGCTATAGAAAACTATCGCCACACAGAGAACGCAGCACCACGCCAGACTGTGACAGAGCCATTCCCACACGCCCAAACCACAGCCACACCCACCACACGCCATAATATAGGCCTAATATAATACCAATACCTCTTCTTCTCTTCCTCCTCCTCATTAAATACTACCCTTGTCCTCTGCCTCCTCCTTGTCACCTGTCCCACTGGCCCACTGGCCCACTGTCCCACTGTCAAGGTTTCTTAATTAATTTCTTGATGGCATATGAGAAAAATACTTTGAGTTTTCTTTTATATTCTCTACAGCTGTCTGTTCGTCTCGTCTCCTTGCACGTGATACTTAATACAAGATACTCCATAATATAAGCCTGGCATTAGACCATTAATAACGCACAAGGATACATCTAATGGTTGGTTCACTAAGGGGTAGTGGCAGGCAGCATAGATTACGGATATATTACCTTCTTAGATAAGACTACGGACATAGTAGTCTTTTCATTACACCAATAATACCACACCAAACATCACCAGAAAAAAATATTTTCGTCCACCCAAGTGAATTCAGTGTCAAACTGTCTAATACTATCTAATGATGACTCGTGTATCACCGAGGCCACCGAGAGACAAGGCCTGGTGGATCGCCCGTGACGTCACACCATAAGGATACAACCGTGGCCACCGAGAGACAAGGCCTGGTACATCGCCCGTGACGTCACACCGTAAGGATACCACCTGCTCCGCTCCCCGTACAAGTTGACCTACCTAATATAATGTTTATCAGTATAAAAGATATACTGTTATCTTCGGAAATGTTTGTTCTATAATATTATCAAATAAAAAATCGTAAAACACACAAAGAAAATGCCATTATGAGACTTTCAAGAAATATGCATTAACTTAAACTCTTCGCCATTTAATATTTTGCTCGCAAACATTTTACATGGAGAATATCAATAGAAGCGGAGTTTAATTAGTTTTCCATTGATGTATTTCGTTTAGTGATAAATGAAATAGCGGCATGCATAAATTAGCGTTAACTAAATAAATAACATCATGAAATCGGGTAATTTACCATATTTCATGATGTTATTTATTTAGTTAACGCTAATTTATGCATGGTTCTAATTCATTTATCAGAAAAGAAAATATATCAATGGAAAGCTAATTAAATTCCGCTTCTATTGAGATTCTCCATGTAAAAAGTTTTTTCACAAAATATTAAATGGCGAAAAGTTTAAGTTCATGCATATTTCTAGAAAGTCTCATAATGGCATTTCTTTAGTGTGTTTTACGGTTTTTTATTTGATAATATTATAGAACAAACATTTCCGAAGATAACAGTATATATTTTATACTGATAAACATATATTAGGTAGGAAATTACCCGATTTCATGATTTTTTATATTTAGTTAACGCTAATGTATGCATGTCGCTAATTCATTTATCACTAAACGAAATATATCAATGGAAAGCTAATTAAATTCCGCTTCTATTGACATTCCCCATGTAAAATGTTTGCGAGCAAAATATTAAATGGCGAAGACTTTAAGTTAATGGATATTTCTTGAAAGTCTCATAATGGCATTTTTTTTTGTGTGTTTTACGGTTTTTTATTTGATAATATTATAGAACAAAACATTTCCAAAGAAAACAATATATCTTTTATACTGATAAAACATTATTTTAAGGTAGGTAAACTTGTAGGGGGAGCGGGGGGGGGTTTTGAAAACCCTTATGGTGTAAAAGGGCCCACGGGCGTCCCCCCAGGCCTTGTCTCCCCTGGTGGTTTTCGGGTCAACACGGTGCCTGGTTGCCCTCGTCCGGGGGCCCGGAGAGTTTAAAGGGTTTTCGGGTGGGCCCAAATTTTGGGGGCCCCCCCCTTCCCTCCGCTAGTTAGGCAAAAGGGAAAGGGGTTTTGGGGGCGAAACGCAAAGTATATGAAACTTTTTTTGGTTGTTATTGTTTCAACAATTTTAAAAATACACTCAATGCTTGTTGCCCAAAAATTTATTTTTAAACCCGGGGTGAAAGGCATACACATATGTGTAATTATTACAAAAATACAAGAAAAGAAATAACTAAACACAAAATTAAATAATTTTAATTTAAAAATAAAACTCAAAGGCACTGTTGCCCAAAAAAAATATTTTCATCCACAAAGGGGTTTTAAAACATGTTTCCCAGTACAAAAAAACAATAACCATACCCTAAATTTTATAATAATATAATAAAATAATAATACATTAAAAAAAGGGATTACTAGAGAATATAAAATTATTTTTTATATATATATATATTATTTATATATATATATATTTTATATAAAATATTTTAAATTATTAAATATTTTAAATTATCATATTTTTAAATATATATATATAAAACTCTAAAAATATTATAAAATATATATATATATATATATATATATAATTATATATAAAATATATATATAATTTATTTAATTAAAATAAATATATCTATCTATATATAATATTTTAATATATTTTCTATTCTCTCTCTCTCTCTCTCCCTTCTCTCTCTAAATAATATAATTCTATAAAATAATATTTTAGTTTTTTGAATTTTTTTCCCAAAGGGCTCTCATGGACCCCCTGGCCCCCAGGGGCCCTCGGAAATTTGCCCCGCCCGAACTCCCCCCTCGCGGGGGGGCCTTTGGGCCCCTCGCCCTACCTTTTTCCCCGTCCCGCCCAAAAACCCGGAACTCTCGCCAAATTTTAACGGTTGGGTTTTGGGTTTTATTTATTCAGTTAACCTAATTTATACATGGTGCAAATTTATTTTATCCGAAAACAAAATTATAATAAAAAAATAACATCATCAATGGGGAAAAATTACCCATTGATTTTTTTATTTATTTATTTACCGCAATTTTTTATGCAGGGTTATAATTCATTTATAAATTTAACAAATATTCAAGGGGAAAGCTAAAAACATTGCGCTTCTTTTGAAAAACCCTTTTCCTGAAAAAATTTTGACTCGCAAAGTTTTAAATGGCAAGATTTAAAGGGGAATTTTCCCAATAGTCTCATTTTTTTTAAATGGGTCTCGAAATGGCTTTTTCTTTGGGCGTTTTTTACTGTTTTTTTTTTGAAAATTTTTATAAAAAAACCCTTTTTAGGGAAGGGTTTCCAGTTCCCCATATATACTGAAAAACCCAAGTCTAAAAACGATAGTCCATGCCACTATATCTCTTTGTCGGGGGCCCTTTCTTTTTGCGTTTTTTAATTTAAAAAAAAATTGCCCCGCGGAACAGCCGGGTAAATTGGTCATGATTAAAAATTAAATAATTAATATTGTTTCAAAAAATATCTTTTTTCATCATCCTTGTTTTTTTTTATATCACCTTATCATTATTATTATCAAAAAATTACAACCTATTTTTGTCATAAAGTTTAACTATGATTATTTTAATTTCACTTTAAATTTTTAAATACATGTTAATTTGTAATTATGGGTTTTTATTTTATAATACTTTTTCACTTAAAATCCTTATAATCCCAAAAATCAGAAAAATATAAATAAAAAAAAAAACGAAAAAATAAAAAGATAAAAAATAAAAAAAAAAAAAAAAAACAAAGAAAAAGAAAAAAACAAGAAGCTGAAAAAAAAGTAAAAAGGGAAAAAAGAAAAGAAGGAATCAAAAGACGAGGGGGGGAAAAGAAAGGGTTTCCGAAAAAAAAAAAAAAACATGCACGCACTATATTTTAAGTGAGGCCATTTTTTGGACAAGGGGGAGGTGGGTGGTAAAAATTCACCTAAAAGGGCCCAAAAAGGGGCCAGACTAGTTTTTTCCTTTTACTATTTTTTCCCCAAAGTGGCTTCGTTAAGTTTTCTGCTCTCAGGGGGGGCCCAAATTTGGGCGAAACAAGAAAGGAAATACAGTAACTCGATCGAAAGGCCATATTTTTCCCAAACCTACCTGCAATTTTTTGGTTATTCGTAATTTCATCTGTTCCCCCTCTACTTTTGTTTTATAGTGGTTGAGTCTGGAGATTTATTTGGGAGTCTTCTGAGGGTTTGGGGTTTAAAGCGGCGACTGTCGGTCGATTTTTTATAGTGCCCGCAGCTCCCCCCTTGTTTAAAACGGTGAGCTGCTGCCCCAAAAAACCCGGGGCCTTTCGCGTTGTTTTCCCCCCCCCAGTGAAATAGAAAATATCCCCCCGAAAAACAGATTTTGAAAGATATTTACAAAAAACGGCCGTGCATGAGTTTTTTTACGAGAAAAATTACGACAAAAAGTGCAAAGGGTTGAGGGTTTGGCTTGAGACATGAAAACCATAATTACGGGGGCCGTCAATAAATTTGGAGAAAAAAAGGGTTTATATACTTTTGTTACTTATTTTTGTATAAATTTAAATAAAATTTTAGGGTACGCCGTGGGCCCAAATAAAAAGTGAAATATAGTTTTTTTTCGAATTTGGCAGGGTGTTTTCTTATTAATTAAAATTTTAAAAAAGGAGGGTTGGGTTTCCCTTTTAAATTTTTTGGGTTTGAGCACTTCTTGTATGCAAAAAGGGACTTTTAAAATTTATTTCCCAAAACATACCCCTTAGCCCCCTAAAGAAACGGCTTCTTTTGCACCTATAAATTCTTTAATTTTATCGTCTTTTTCAGGAGGGCTTCCCTTGAAAACCCTTTGGGGTCAAACCCCGGGAAACTAGACAGAGCTCTGGCCCAAAAGGTTGGGCCGCCTTTGTTGGCGGGACGAGATTTTGCTGGAGTGAGGTCCTACGTATCCCGGCGTGATGAAGAGGGAACCTTCCCCCAAGAACCAGCGGCCCCGGGGAAGGGTGTTGAAAAGGGGGGTCCCAGTGAGAGACATTGCAAAGGACTGCCCCCCATGGGGGTTTTCCCCCGTGGAAAAAATAAAAGCCCAGTTTGCCCCTTCAGCGGTTTTTTTTATTAACCGGTCCGTGACCAAAGGATGGGATAATTTTTGTAAAAAGGGGTTATTTAAAGTGGTGAGAGACAAAGCAACAAAAAGCAGAAAAGGGAAATTTGGGGGATAAAAATATGGACGGCCCTTTTTGACATAAGGGCCCTCCCCTTTCAAAACATCTTCCTTAAAGGGACCGGGAACCCCCACTGTTTCCAAACCCCCCACTGGGGGCCCGCAAAGAGCAAAAATTTGCAGGTGATTTGCCCCCTTTGGCCACAAAGTCCCTATTTAGAACGGGAGGGGCTTTTACTGCCAGGGGAAAATCAAAGTTGGGGAAAGAGTGCGGGGATGTGCAGGGGTAAACAAGATAGACCCAAAACCCAAGTAAAAGCACAAAGAAAAAGCATTTGAAAGGGGAAAGGCAAACTGAAGAAGCAAAGCAAAAAAAAAAGGTCAGACCCCTTAAACTCAGGAGCAGTTTTTCCGGGGCCCAGGCTGAAGATCCCCAGGATTCTGAGGATGGGACGGAGGAGTCGTTAAACCCTGCCCCTCAGGGGGAAAAAAGGCAGGCCAACAGGGGGCTCCCCATACTTTTAACCACTGTTCAGGGAGAGGCGGGGGCCCCCTCACCCCTTGTGATGCAGTATTTGGGAAACAGGCCAGAAAGCCAGAGGAAACCCCAAAAATGCCATTCCGGAACCTGGCGCGGGAAACACCCGGTTTCGACGTTCCGCCCACTGCTGCTGCGGGCCTTGGCTTCTGGATTCCCCCAGGACCTTATCGCTGACGGCCACCCTCTCCAGAACCTGTTTTTACCCGGGCTGCGTCCTAACAAGCTGAGGAGGGCCAGGCAGGATGCCTGGATCGGCCAGGGCCTTGAAACCGGGGAAGCACCAGGGTACCCCAAAAAGTTTGGGGGTTGGGGTTTTTATGGGAAAGGGAAAGGGCAAGACCAAGGGCCCTGGTGCCCCCGCTATGGGAAAACGGGACCCCAAAGGGTTTTCGGGGGAAAGGGTGTGTCAGTGGACAGAGGAGCCTCTGGAAAGGGACCCCTTTTTGGGCCTTTTTTACCAAGGCCCGGTGCCACCCGAAAGCCTTTTCGTTCAAAGGGGGCTCAGGCTCTCTATGATCTGGGTGGTGACTACACTCCACCGACTCACTGAACGTTTCTGGGAAGGGGGGACTCAAATGGGCCACTTTGGGGGGGAAGGGGGGTACTCACCCCCTTTGGAGAAGATCCCGGGGGGGGGGAACTCTTCTGGGGTAAAATGCGGGTTGCACCAAAAAAGTTGCCCCCCGGCCACCTTAAACACCAGCAACGGCGGGCCTACCTCATCTGAACACTGGCTTCAGGGGCCCCGGTTTCAGTCCCGCTGTTTCCCGCGTGAATGAGAGCAGTACAACCAGAGTTTCAAGGAGTGCCAGGGGATGCAAGATCTCACGGAAAAATTTCCGGGGGATATCCTGGGTCAACATTCCCCCTGACCAGGGAGGGCTCCTAAACCAAACTGGTCCAGGCTGGGGAAGCGGGGGTTCTGGGGTCCGAGCTGCAAGGGGGTCAAGTGTGGGGAAAAAGGGGTCCCCCCTCCGGGGGGCTCCCACAGGGCCCCGGGCCGGGGTTTGTGTAAAATGTGGGCCCGAAAGCATGGGGTGACTGGCAAAAAAACTGAACATCCTTGGGAAAACCTAGTCAGTTTTGCCTGCAGGTGTACCTTTTAAACTTTTTCTTTCGACATCAAGGTCACCAAGCTAGAGGGCGGCCCCCAAACACATCCTCACGCCGCTCCGAATTGATGAGGGTTTTGCAGCCCAAAAAGGGGCCCAAAAACTGTGACCTTCTATGTGCGGAAAAGGAGCTGGTTTGCACCTCAAATGTGTCCTCCTCTCGCTGATTTGGGAGTCAGAGTGGGGACGACCGGGAGGTTCGCCGTGACCCCGATTTTTTAAGCTGAGGGGGTGGCGAGGAGTTGGGGAAAACTAGTGTTTAAAACCCCGCATCACCCCCAAATGAACTTGTCAGCCAACCCCCATTTTTAGACACTGATTTAGCTGGCAGCCTGGCCAGGTGGGCGAGCCGGCATTCAAAACCCGTTCACTGTCCTGGGAACAGATCCAGGGATCCTGGTCAACCGTACGGGTTCCGGAGTTCTCTATCCCACTCAGAGCAACCCAAAAAGTCCGGGGGAAGGGAGGTGAAAGAGGCTGCGGCAGCAGTGGTGGGGCCCGCAGGGCAAAAACGGGTTTTTATCGGGCTCCGGGGCCCCCCAACCGGGAAAAACCGATGCCCTGCTTCAGGTCAAAAAAAGGACATGAGGACCGTTTAGGCCCCAAAGTTTGAGGTTTTGGGCAAAGGGGATGTAGTCCTGATAACCAACCCGATCAAAAAGCTTACCCGCTATCCCTTTGGAACTCATATTTGGGGCCCTGAAACCCAAAAACAGGACCAAAACCCCCGGGCACTGCGTACTCATTTAGCATTAAATTTGATAAGGCTGCAAAAATAAAGTTTAGATTCCCCGCATAATGAATTGCTCAAATTTCAAAAAGGAAATTTGTTTAAAAACGTCTTTGAAAATTTCCCTTTTACTAGGAAAATTTGGGAAAGCCAAAAATTGAGAAAAGAAATTTTTGGTTTTTTTAGCGGCCCTCCCATAAAGAATGAAACACATGAAAAAAATGAAAAGCACATGAAAAAGACGCCAAAGGGGTTTTACAGGGGAAAATTTACGTGAATTTTCCCTTTCCCTGGGGACAGACGTGGCACTTTTTAAATCCTGAAAAAACATTCCCATTTAAACTTAAAAAAATATAAACGAAAAATAACATTAAATTGGAAAAAAAAAACATATTGAATAAAATGGAAACACAAATTTTGGCCAACTTATCAAAATTTCCCCAATAAACCATACCAAAAAAAAGGGAAAAAATCCCGGGGGGTAGTACATAAGTTTAGAAAAGGGGAGAAAAACCCCAGGTTCCCCCGATGCTTCAGGTAGTCAGGGTCCAGTCAGGGGAGTCCGATCACCAAATTTAGTCAGGGAGTAAGGGGCACTCAAGGGAACAGACACAAAAAGGGTCATCGGGTTTTTCAGTCCCCCACACGTTTTTTTGCATTTAAACCCACCTCAAAAACTGTTCCCCTTTCTGACCCTCCAAGGTGTCTACTGAACAGATCAAAAAAGCCTCGCCCCCTGCAGGCAAACCCCAAGGCGATTAACCTCCCGCCGTGGCAGCAAGAGATGGGCAAGTCACTGTGCCGGACGGACGTGTGCGCGTGTCCCGCCTGGACCAAGACAACAGGTGAGGGATTTTGTCTCTACAAATGAAAACACTCACACAGATCAACGGTACAAGGTAAGGAGGAAAATCCCGTAACAGATCACTCTACATCTGAGACATAAGAACATAAGAAAACAAGGAAGCTACAATAGGCCGTGAGACCTACACGTGGTAGTTCCTGTTACTTGACACTCTCTACATCCAACTTTCATTCCCATCCATGAAATGATCTAGCCTCAATTCAAAGCTCACTATTGACCCCGCACTAACTACCTGAAACCTGAGTCCATTCCAATCATTTACCACCCTATTTGTGAGCCAGTTTCTCCCTATTTCTTTTCTGAATCTACGTTTTTCCAGTCTGAATCCGTTACTTCTTGTTCTACCCTGATTACTAGCCGAAATCACTTTTACTACATGTCCTTTACTGTATCCCTTTAACTACTTAAAAACTTCTATCAGATCGCCCCTTACTCGAGTGAGCTTGAGCTTGAATTTAATTGCTTCAATCTCCTATCATAACTAAAGTTATGCATTCCCTGTATCATTTTGGTCAACCTTCTCTGCACTGATTCTAACAAGACTATATCCATCCTGTAATACGGAGACCAAAACTGTACCGCATAGTCTAAGTGACGTCTGACTAGAGCCAAATAAAGCTTTAGAATAACCTCAGCACTTCTACTTTTAACACTCCTGGTAATATATTATAAAACCCTATTAGCTCAATTTCTAGCCACAATACATTGTTTCCTAGGACGGAGGTCTGAGCTTACACGCACAACCAAATCTTTATTGCCTTCTCATATTTTCAGCGATACATTGCGTATAGTGTACTTATTACCAGGCTTTTTTTCTAGCAACTTACGCTACACTTGTCAATATTAAATTCCATCTGGCACTTGACCACCCACTCGTTTAACTAATCTAAGTCTCCCTGCAAACAGTTTACATCAGACTGTGATCTAATAATCCTACCTATCTTAGTATCATCAGCAAACTTGCTGCTAATCCCCCTATCTAAGTCGTTGATGTAAAAAAAAAAAAAAAAAAAAAAAAAAAAAAAAAAAATTCGCCCAGAGGCATACAGACAAAAACCAACAACAATAACAAGACAAGGAGTTAACTTAACAACTAGAGCAAAACAAAAAGTACATAATATAGGCACATTAGGGGACAAAGTATCAAAGTGCATATAATACATAGGGTATGCATACATATCCACCTGTGCTACCCCACATTCTGCACAAACAGCAGACCCAGCCACCGCTGTATAGGTCCACATACATAGGCCGAGCTCTGCCTGACGGAGGTGATGATGGAGTTCGCAGAGAGCTCCACCTTATTTGTAAAAATAGTAATGGTCCCCAGAGCTGGGCACGTTCCTGGATTTGGGGTAGTCCGTACCTGTACTTCCGTACTTCGGGACGCGGGTCGTCCGTCCGTACCTGTACTTCCGTACCTTATTTTACTTTGTTTCTGTCCGTACCCGTACCTCCGTACCTCCGTACCTGTACCCTATAACTATTAAAACGCGCCTGAAAAAATATAGTCACTACCTCAAAATAAAACAAAATACAAGGCTATAATACATCAGATCTTCATAAATATATATAGCAATATATATTTACCATCAAATAATCATCAATCAATTAAAATAAAATTCTCCAGTCTTACAGTTCCAAAATGAAAGTATTGTCTCTCATTTTTTTTTCNGCAAGGATCTCTAATGGTGTTACAAGGGGTAGTGGCAGGCAGCATAGATTACGGATATATCCCTTCTTAGATAAGACTACGGACATAGTAGTCTTTTCATTACACCAATAATACCACACCAAACATCACCAGAAAAAAATATTTTCGTCCACCCAAGTGAATTCAGTGTCAAACTGTCTAATACTATCTAATGATGACTCGTGTATCACCGAGGCCACCGAGAGACAAGGCCTGGTGGATCGCCCGTGACGTCACACCATAAGGATACAACCGTGGCCACCGAGAGACAAGGCCTGGTACATCGCCCGTGACGTCACACCGTAAGGATACCACCTGCTCCGCTCCCCGTACAAGTTGACCTACCTAATATAATGTTTATCAGTATAAAAGATATACTGTTATCTTCGGAAATGTTTGTTCTATAATATTATCAAATAAAAAATCGTAAAACACACAAAGAAAATGCCATTATGAGACTTTCAAGAAATATGCATTAACTTAAACTCTTCGCCATTTAATATTTTGCTCGCAAACATTTTACATGGAGAATATCAATAGAAGCGGAGTTTAATTAGTTTTCCATTGATGTATTTCGTTTAGTGATAAATGAAATAGCGGCATGCATAAATTAGCGATAACTAAATAAATAACATCATGAAATCGGGTAATTTACCATATTTCATGATGTTATTTATTTAGTTAACGCTAATTTATGCATGGTTCTAATTCATTTATCAGAAAAGAAAATATATCAATGGAAAGCTAATTAAATTCCGCTTCTATTGAGATTCTCCATGTAAAAAGTTTTTTTCACAAAATATTAAATGGCGAAAAGTTTAAGTTCATGCATATTTCTAGAAAGTCTCATAATGGCATTTCTTTAGTGTGTTTTACGGTTTTTTATTTGATAATATTATAGAACAAACATTTCCGAAGATAACAGTATATATTTTATACTGATAAACATATATAGGTAGGAAATTACCCGATTTCATGATTTTTTATATTTAGTTAACGCTAATGTATGCATGTCGCTAATTCATTTATCACTAAACGAAATATATCAATGGAAAGCTAATTAAATTCCGCTTCTATTGACATTCTCCATGTAAAATGTTTGCGAGCAAAATATTAAATGGCGAAGACTTTAAGTTAATGGATATTTCTTGAAAGTCTCATAATGGCATTTTCTTTGTGTGTTTTACGGTTTTTTATTTGATAATATTATAGAACAAACATTTCCGAAGATAACAATATATCTTTTATACTGATAAACATTATATTAGGTAGGTAAACTTGTACGGGGAGCGGAGCGGGTTGTATCCTTATGGTGTGACGTCACGGGCGATCCACCAGGCCTTGTCTCTCGGTGGTCTCGGGTCAACACGGTGCCTGGTTGTCTCGTCCAGGGGCGCCGAGAGAGTTGAAATGTGTCGGGGTAGGACTAATTTGGGGCCCCCATTCCTGCAGTAGTTAGGCTAAAGGTAGAGGTGGGGGGCGTACGCAATATGTATATGTAACATTTTTGTTGTTATTGTTTCAACAACTTAGAAATACACTCAAAGCTTTGTTTTGCCCAAAAAATGTTTTACCCACTGGAGTGTAAGGCATACACATAGTGAATTATTACAAAAAATACAAGAAAAGCAATAAAAACACTAAATTAATAATAATAAAATTTAGAAATACACTAAAAGCACGTTGACCAAAAAAATTTTTCACCCACTAGGTGAAAAGACATGATTCACACATGTAAAACCCCCGCAAAACCATACACTCAATTTTAATAAATAAGAAAAATCATAATAATTACATAAAGATTACATAGAGAATATATATATTATATTTTATATATATTATATATTATATATAATATATAAAATATATATATATATATATAAATATATAAAAATAAATAATCTATCTATTTAATAATATATATATATATATATATTTATTATAATATTATTATAATTTTATAATAATATATTTATTTTAATATATATATATATATATATAAAATATCTATATATATAAATATTAATATATACTATATCTCTCTTCTCTCTCTCTCTCTCTCTTCTATATAATATATATATATATATATATATATATAGTGTTTGAATATTTTTCCAAAGCATACTCAGGGCCCCCCTAGGCCCCCATGGGCCTCGGGGTAAATCCCCCCGACAGAAACTCCCCCCCCCCCCGGGGGGGTGGTTGTTACCGAATTCCCGTCCCGAAAAAAAAAGGAATCTCCCCAATGGTAACCCGTTTTGGTTTTAAATTTTATTTTTTTAACCTAATTTATCAGGGTTTTAATTTATTTTAAAACAAAAAAAAAAAAAAAAATATAATAAAAAAAAAAAAAACCAAAAAAATATTTATCAATAACGAAAATATCAATGGAAACAATAACATTGCGCTTCTATTGATCCCCTTCATGAAAAAATTGACTGAAAAGTTTTAAATGGCGAAGAGTTTAATGAAATTTTTCTAGTCTCATATTTTTTAAAAAGTTCGAAAAGGGCATTCTTTACGTTTTTTTACGTTTTTTATTTGTAATATTATAGAACAAACTTTTTACGAAGATTACAGATCCATTATACTGAAAACCAGTCTATACGATGTCCATAGACCCATAAAATCTCTTTTCGGGCGGCCGTTTTGCAGTTTTGTAATTTCAAAACAGGGGGCCGGGAACAGTCCAGGTATACAGTGGTCTTGATTATAATATAATTAATATTTTTATATAAATATTTTATCATATACTTGATTTTATACATCATTATCTTATATTATAAATTATCAACATTTTTTTGTCATCAATGTTATTATATGATTATTATTAATTCAGCAATTTTAATATCATGTAAATTGTAATTATAGTTATTATTATTATTAAATTTTTTACTTAAAACCCTTTTACAAAAATAAAAAAAAATATAAATAAAAATAAAAAGAAGAAAATAGAAAGATAATAATAAAAAAAAAAAAAAAACAAAAAAAAAACAAAGACAAGAACCCTGTAAAAAAAAAGTAAAAAAAAAAGAAAAAAAGGGAAATACAAAAAGACGAGGCGGATAAGAAAAGGGTTTTGAAAAAAAAAAAAAAAACATGCACGCATATAGTGTGGGGCCCTTTGGACAAGGGAGGTAGGGGTGAGATACACACTACACGGCCTAAAGGAAGACTAGTTTATTCCTTACATTTTTTTCCCAAGTGGTTCTTTACAGTATTTCTGCTCCAGGGGGGCCAATTGGGCGAAAAAGAAAGGGAAATACAGCCCCCGATCGTAAGGTGAGTATTATTACCCCCTCCTGAAATTTTGATTACCCCAGTAATTTCAACTGTTCCCCTTTTTAGTTAGTTTTATAGTGAGTTGAGTCTGGAGATTTACTTGAGTTTCTGACGGTTTGGATGAAAGCGGGGACTGTCGGTTGTTTTTTTATAGTGTCGAGCCCCCCTTGAAAAAAGGTGAGTGCTGCCCCAAAAAACCGAGGCTTCGCTTTGCTTTCCCTAATCCATAAAAAATTTATACCTCAAAAAAGACAGTTTTGTAAGAATTTACATAAACGGCCGGTGAGTGTTTACGAGATAATTACGACAACAAGTGCGAAGGTGAGAGGGAGGGTTTGAGGGAATGATAACATAATGACGGTGACTACTAATCAATTTTGAAAAAAAAAAATGTATATACTGTAATTTACTTATTTTTGTATGAATGAAAAAAATTTAGGGTAGCCGTAGGTCAATTTGAAAAGTGAAATATAGATTTTTTCGAATTTGGATGGTTTTTTTCTTATGAAATTGAATTTAAAGGAGGGTTGGTCCCTTCAATTTTTGGTTTGAGCACTTCTTGCTAGCAAAAAAGGATTTTTATATTTAATGCAAAAATAGCTTAGCCCCGCTAAAGTAAGGCTCTTTTCACCTATCATAAATTTCTTGATCGTCTTTTCGGGTGGTTCCCCTTTGTAAACCAAGGGGTCAAAGCCGCAACTAGACAGATTTGGACCCAAATTTGGCCCCTTTTGTTGGCGGTGGACGAGAGTTTGGGGGGGGAAAAGGTGCCTACGTATCGCGGCGTGATGAAGGGGGGGAACCCTTTCTCCAAAGAATCAGGGCATCCGGGGGGGTGTTGAAAAAGCGGGGGAAACCCCAGTGAGAGACATTGCGAAGGATCTGAACCATGGTGCTCCCCCAGTGGAAGAAAAAAAACGCCCTTTTTGCCCCTTCAGCGGTTGTTTTTAACCCGGGCCGTGACCAGAAGGATAGAAATTTTTGTAAGAAGGTTAGTGAAGGGGAGAGAAGAGAACAAAAGCAGAAAGGAATCGGGGAGAAAAATATGGACGGCTTTTTGAATAACGGCCTGCCCTCCCCACGATCTTCCCTGCAAGGACGGGAAATCCACTGCTCCAACCCCCAGCTGTCCACGCGAGAGCACACGTGCAGTGGATCCCCCCTGGCCAGAAAGCCCTACTTAGAACGGAGTGGTGTACTGCCAGGGGATAAAAGTTGGGGAAAGAGAGGCGTGAGATGACAGGGGAGAAAAAGAATGAGCGCATAGACAAGGAAAGCAGAAAGAAAAAGCATTTGAAAGGGGGAGGCAAAAACTAAGAAGCAGAAGCAGAAAAATAAAAGGTCAGGCTTAGGCGGGAGCAGATGTTCCGGGGCCAGGTGAAGATCACCAGGATTCTGAGGAGGGACGGAGGAGTCGTCACCCTCCCCACTCAGAGGAAAGGGGCAGGAGCAACGGGGAGGTGCCAACTGGTAGACCGATGCTGGGAGGGGCTGGGGGTCCCTGGCCCCCCTTTGTGATGCAGTACTTGAAAAGGCCAGCAGCCAGAGGAAACCAATCCCAGTCCGGAACCCTGGCGCTGGCAACACCGGTTCGATTTCCCGCCCACTGCTGCTGCCCCTTTGGCTTCTGGATTCCCCCGGGATACGCTGACGGCCACCTCTCTCAAATGTTGTCCCTGGTTGCGCCTAACAAGCTGGGGAGGGCCAGGCGGATGCCTGGCATCGGCCAGGGACCTTGCCAGGGAAGACCGGGGTACCAAATAGTTGGTTTGGGTTACGATGGGAGGAAGGGACAAGACCAGGGCGATGGTGGGCCCCGACAGCTAGGAAACTGCCCCCCAAGGGTTTGATCAGGGAGGAGGATGTGTCAGTGAAAGAGGAGCCATCGGGAAGGGGCCCTTTTGGCACTTTGTCCCAGAGGACCCGGGGCCCCCTAGAAGCCGCGTTCAAGGGGGCTCGGGTCTCTATGTCGGGTGACATACGACTCCCCCGACTCACTGATCGTACGAAAGGTGAACCAACTAGGGCCCAACGGGGGGGAAGGGTGGTACTCAGCCCTTTTTTAAAGAGCTGGGACGCAAGTCTTCTGGAGTTAGCGTGTTGCACAAACGAGTTCCCCCTGCGCCCCCTTATCCCCAGCATCGACGGGCCTCCCTCATTGACACTGGTTTCACGGGTCCAGTGGCACTCTGTCCAGGGAATGAGATGCAGACAACGCAGAGTTCAGAGGGTGCCGGGCAGGGAATTCTACGGAGATACGGGGTATATCCTGGTCAACATGCATGACAGCAGGGTTCCCCACCCGGGTCCAGTTGTGAAGCGGGGCGTTCTGGCGCCGAGCTGAGGGATAAATGTGGAAGGGTCCCACTCCCGATGGCTCACCCCCAGCCCCGCGCTCGGACGTGGACCCGAAAGCATGGATGACTGAAAGAACTGAAAAAATCCCGGAAACTAGTCAAGTACTGCCGCAGGGTACTCAAACTTTACTACGAATCAAGGTTACCACAGATAGAGGACGGGCCCCCCCGCACATCCTCACGCGCTCAGAGTGATGAGGTCGCAGCCCAAGAAGGTCCAAACAGCTTGACCTTCTATGTGGGACGGAGCAGGTTCGCCCACTCGAAGTGTCTCCTCCGCTGATGGCGAGTCAGGGAGGACGACCGCAGGTTTGCCCTGACCAAAATTTTTAAGTGAGGGTGGGGGAGTATGGGGACACAGTGTAAGACCTCGCATCAACCCAAACGAAAATTTCAGCCACCACAGCTTTCAGACACTATAGTGGCAGCCGGCCAGGGGTCGAGCGGCATTCACCTGTTCACGTCCTGGGATCAGATAGGAGATCCCGGTCAAGCCGTACGGGTTCCGGGTTCCTATCCACACTCAGAGCCCCCGAAAGAGTCGTGAAGAAAGGGGACAGAGGCTGCGGCAGCAGGGTGGGGCAGCAGGACAGAGAGGGTTCATCCGGGTGGGCCACCACCGGAGACCATGCCCCCTTAGGTCTAAGAAGGACTGATGGAACGTTTTAGGCCAACGTAGAGGGGTTTACACTGTGATGTAGGGCCTGAGAACCAAATGATCAGAAAGAGCTTTCCAGTAGATTTGGGAAATATATTGGGCATGATGCAATAAACAGGACCAACGGCATGCGTACTCATTTAAGCATTATTCGATAAGGGTGCAATAAAAAGTGAGTTCTGCATAAAAAGAATTGCTCAAATGCAAAAATGGAATTAGATAAAAAGTTTAGAATTTCCCTTTTAATAGGAAATTGGCATGCCAAAATGGAAAAAAGAATTTTTTTTAACGGATACCCTAAAGAATGAAACACATGAAAACAGAAAGCACATGAAAAAAAACGCCAAAGGGGTTTTTACAGGGGAAAAAAGACGGAATTTGCCCTTTCCCTGGCCAGACGTGGCACTTGTAACCTGAAAAACATTCCATCCCTTTTAACTTAATGAAAATATAAAAGAAAAAAAAAACATTTAAAATTTAAAAAGAAAAATATTGAAATATGGAACACAATTTAGCCAACTTATCAATTCCCCACTAAAAAAAATACAAAAAAAGAGGAAGAATCCAGGGGGTAGTACAAAGTTTTGAAATGAGGGAGAAAACCAGGTTCCCGCGATGCTTCGGTAGTCAGGTCACGAGTCAGGGAGTCAGATCACGAGTCAGTCAGGTAGTCAGGGACTCAAAGGGGAAAAAGACACAAAAAGGTCATCTGTTGCACAGTCAACCCCCGTTTGTTGCATTTACAGCACCCCAATACTGTCTTTCTGACCCCAAGGTGTATATGACACAGATAATAAAGCCCGCCCATGCAGGCACCACAAGGACGATTAACCTCCCGCCGTGGCAGCAAGAGGGGCAATCACGGCCGGGGCGGGGTTTTGCGCGTGTTCCCCCCTGGACCCAAAACAAAAAGGGGGGATTTTTTCTTACAAAAGAAAAAACCCCAAAAGATAAGGACAAAAGGGAAGGGGGAAAAAACCCGTAACAGACACTTACATTTGGGGCATAAGAAAATAAGAAAACAAAGGGAAACTACAAAAGGCCCGGGGACCACATGGTAGTCCCGTTATTTACACTCTCTACATCCAACTTTTTATTCCCATCCATGAAATGACTAGCCCCAATTTTAAAGTCATATTGAACCCCGCACAACACCGAAACCGAGTCCATTCCAATCATTTACCCCCCTATTGTGGCCAGTTTCTCCCATTCTTTCTGAATCTACGTTTTTCCAGTCGAATCCCCTTACTTCTTGTTTACCCTGATATAGCCCAAATCACTTTTTTACATGTCCTTTACTGTATCCCTAACTACTTAAAAATTCTATCAGATCGCCCCTTACCGAGGAGCTTTAGCTTGAATTTAAATTTCTTTAATTCCCATCATAACTAAAGTTTCATTCCCGTATCATTTTGGTCAAAACCTTTTCTGCATGATTCTAACAAGACTAATCCCTCCTGTAATCGGAGACCAAAAATGTACCGCTTCTAAGTGACGCTGACAGAGCCCAAAAAAGCTTTAGAATAACCTCAGCATTCTACTTTTAACACTCCTGGTAATATATTATAAAAACCCTATTTGCTTATTTACCACAATACTGTTCCCAGGAGGAGGGCTGAGCTTACACGCAAACCAAATCTTTATTGCCTTCTCATATTTCAGCGATACATTGGTATAGGTACTTATTACCAGGGTTTTTTTCTAGCAACTTACGCTACACTTGTCAATATTAAATTCCCTCTGGCACTTTTACCCCCCACTCGTTTTAAATAATCTAATCTCCCCGCAAACAGTTTACATCGACTGTGATCTAAAAATCCTACCATTTTGTATATCAGCAAATTTCGCTAATCCCCCCATCTAATCGTTGATGTAAAAAAAAAAAAAAAAAAAAAAAAAAAAAAAAAAAAAAAAAAAAAAATTTGCCCAGAGGCATACAGACAAAAACCAAAAAAAATAAAAAGAAAGGAGTTTAAATTTAAAAAAGAGCAAAACAAAAAGACATAAATAGGCAATTAGGGGACAAATATCAAAGTGCATTAATACATAGGGATGCATAAACCACCTGTGTACCCCACATTTTGCACAAACAGAGACCCCGCCCCCGGTATAGGGCCACATCATGGGCCCAGCTCTGCCTGACGGGGTTTAGAGGAGTTCCAGGGGAGCTCCACCCTTTTTTGTAAAAAAAGAATGGTCCCCCGAGCTGGGCACGTTCCGGATTTGGGGTGTCCGTACCTTCTTCCGTACTTTGGGACGCGGGTCGTCCCCTCCGTACGTACTTCGTACCTTTTTTTACTTTTTTCTGCCTACCCGTACCCCCGACCTCCCTACCTGTACCCCAAACTATTTAAAAACCGCCTGAAAAAAAATAGTCACTACCCAAAAATAAAAAAAAAATAAAGGCTATAAAACATCAGATCTTCATAAATATATATAGCAATATATTACCCCAAATAACATCAAATCAATTAAAATAAAATTTGTTCCCGTCTTTACATTCACAAATGAGGAAATGACTAATTTGTTTAAATCACAAGTTTATTTAGAGTGTATAACTCCACCCCTTCCTTTCCCTTGTATGCTGCTACACCTCCTTGTGCCCAGGGGTGCTGTGCCCCCCCAAGCACCCGCTGCTCAAAATTTATGTTGGAGGCTGGGCCTCTTTGGGCCCCAAAATGTCTCCCGCGGAGCTGAACAGCCTTTCCAGGCAGCAGAGCTGGGGAGGGGGTTTTTGTACCCCTTGAAAAGGTCCACCAGGCATTTCCTGTAGCGGGGGGGAACAGGTTGGGGAGGGGGATGCACCATCTCCTTTTCCGTTCCCCCGGGTCTTGACGAGGTTCCCCCCCTCTTCCTTTTGCCTACCTCAGGGACTGGGGTTTCTGGAGAGCAGAAGAGTGGAAAATTGTCCATCCTCCTTCCTTTTTCCCCAGGCTGCTTCTCCTCCTTTTTTGGGCCCCCAATGCCTTAAAACCCCCTGACGATACGGGCCCTTTATGTCGGCTGCCTGGTCGGGGGTGAAGGCCGCACCGGGATATGGTGTAGTGGGGGTGGAGAGCAGTGGCCATCAGGAAGTCGGCATCCTTAAGTGGCGCAAACGGGGTAAAAAACCTTTGCCCCTCCCCTCTTTCCCCCGAGTGAGTCCCCAAAACCCGGCATAATGAAAAGGGTTTCCGTAAAAAAAAAATAATAATAATATTTAAAAAAAATTTTATAGGTAGGGTTTAAAAGGGGTTTCAAAGGGTGGTAGCATCTAATATAAAAATTTACTGCCGTCAACCCTTTAGCGTCTCCAGTGCACCGATCAACTGCAAGTTGGGGCCCTGAAGGTGCCCATTAGGCGTGGCCCCGGCTGGGGCTGTCCAGGACTCTGTACAGGCTGCGAACTTCAGGTACTGAGAGGATCTAAAAAAAAAGTTTAAAATTTTTTTATTATTAAAAAATTTTATCAAAAGTTTGCACATCATTTTGTTAACCTTATAAGTAATATAATTAAGAAAAGTTTCAATTTTTCAATTAGAAATTTAAATTTAAATTTTACCAATTTTTATCCCTTTCGTCAAAACGTCGCCACCCCCCCCTTGCTGAGGATTCATTCAAGGCCCTCATTTTGCCCGGGTTTGGGAGGGGACGCCCCAATCAGGCTCTGGACGGCATCGTATTTAGGATTCCCCCCTTTGAAAAAAGTTGAAAAAAATTTAAAACAAGAAAACTAAATTTTAAAACCGTTCAAATTGTTGACGCAAAAAAGATAATCTTTTAAAATAAAAATATTGCTGAATCCCTAGTGACGAAATGGGGTCTTCAGCTTCCTCCCGTTTTTCCCCTTTTGAGGGGGAGTTGGCACCCAGAGCTGGGGTTTCGCGGGTTCCAAGCCCCCTGGGCCTTTGCGGCACCCTTTTGAACGGCGCCCAAAGGGCCCCTGGTTCCCCCGGGCCACAGACTGGACGCCCGGCGGGGGCGATCAGGTTCAGGGTGTGTCACGGGGAATTTAAAAAAAATTTTTTAAAGATTTTATTTAATTTTTTTTTGTTTTTTTTTTGACGTTTAATTATTTTCATATTTTTTCAAAACCCTTTTTAATTTTTAAAAAGGGTTTTCACAGAAACATACATACCCACATCTGATGCTTTGGGGAGCTTAACCCCCAAAAAGGGGCCCCCCTCCTCCAGCTTGGGGATGCAGGTTGGGGAGGGTGGCCAAACCCCCCACCTCAGGGGCCTGCTCCCCTCTTCCCCCAGGCATGTTCCCCCCCCCGAAGTACTTTAAGCCCACATAGTTTTGGGGCCGTTTCCATGGGTGGGCCCCCACCTTTTTCCCCAGGGCCCCAATCATGGGGGACCCTCAAAAATTGGGCCCGCGCCGGACCACATTAGTCTGCTTCTCCTGGACATTTTTTTATATATATAGTGTGTTTAGTATTTTTTTTTTTTTTTTTTTTTTTTACATTAAAGGGGAAATCAAGTTTTGTTACACTTACAAGTTAGTTTTAAAAACTAACAATAATTCATTGTTATGTATAAAGTTTTTTTTTTTATTTTTTTTTTTTTTTTTAATTACCTTTAAATTTCCCTTTCCCCCAATGTGCCATGTTGGCGGCGGAGATCCTGGCCGATCCATGGCACGGGCGCCAATGAAGGCCCCGTTTTTGGCCGTCCCGCGTTTGGCCGTTGTGGGGAGTAGTGGTGTAAAACAGCATAATGAAAAGGGCCGCCCCTTTGGGGGTGGCGGAGACCGGGCGAATTTTCCCCCCCCAGGGGCCCCCCCGGGGCGGAGCGGAAAACTCCCGGGGGCCCCGGAGGGTGAAGAAATGCCTGGGGGGTTTGGGGGGATTATGAGGGGTCAAAGGGCATCATATGTCCAAAGAACCCCCGGGAAAAAATTTTAAAGAAATTTAAAACTTGTTTATTATCAGAAATTTTTTTTAAAAAACCCTTTAAAATTTACTGCTGGGTATCAAAGCTTTTTAAATTTTACCGGTGAAGTCTTCCCCAGCCCCTCTGGGGGCACATTCCTTCCGGCTGAAAGGCTCCTCCAAGCCGAGCTGGCGGCCCCCCCTTTGGCGGGATCGTCCTCCCTGCCTTGGGCCAAACCCCTCTTGTCGCCCCATCAAAGGCCGTCCTGACGCACTGAAGCATGGCACTGTGCATCTGAAAACAAAAAATATAAATAAAATATTAATTATTTAAAAAATGATGGTATTTCGCGACTTTGTATGCTAGGCACTGTAGGCAACTAGGCATTATGCACTTATTCAGATAATTAAATTTTTACTTACTTTTTCATAATGCTTCTTCAGGTTCACCTTGCTCCTGGTGGTGTAGGTGTAAGTGGCAGCCTTACCCTTAGACAGGCAGGTTTTCTGCTGACACCTAGCTCTCCCAGTGTGCACAGACTTCCCCTCCAGTGTGTCATTCTCTGTCCTGACATATGAGTCAAAGACAAAGAACCTGCAATTTTTTTAAGTTTTAATTGACACGATGAGATAGGCGATAAGAACATTAACTTATTAAGATCATAAGATGTCAACTTAAAAATATTAAATTAGTAAAATACTGCAATAGAACAGTTAGATTTGTCTTACTTCTCAAGGTGCCACAGCATAGCCTTTAGCTGTCTGGTGCCCTCCTGCCTCTTCCTCTGATCCTCCTGCTCGGTCCCACTCTCCTCTATGTCCTGGGTGAACAGCTGGGAGGAGTCCAGCTCCACGTCAGACAAAGAAATATCTGACGTCCCCTGTGGTGTATGGGTTCTGGACGCAGATGGTGCAGGCGTGCTGGTTCTGTAGCTCACACTACTACAGCTACTATCCCCAGACACATTCCTGCTCCTGTCGCTATCACTTCTTTTCACGTATTTGTCCATGTTTAGTTGTAAACACTAAACAGTAAACAATAGCAGTGAAACTTTGAAACGCGTTGCCGGGTGATGTGACTGTAAACATAAAACGTTGTTGATCTTGAGCTTGATGCCGCACGTTTGGTGTTTACCAGGCACCACAGATGCACGGATCTCGCCTTAGGAAATGATCAGCTGACAGCTAGTGGCAAATTGCCCGCCAAAACGCGTGAAAGTTATTCTGTGGACTGTTTTTTCGTCTTCGTTTTTTTTTTTTTTCATCATAGAAAATATCAGGTACGGACCCAAAATTTCGCAGGTCCGTACCTGTTACTTCCGTACCTTTGAAAAACTTTCCGTACCTCCGGACTTCCGGACCTAGTTTGGAAGTCCGTAGGTACGGAGGTACGGAGGTACGGACAGAGGTACGGAAGTGCCCAGCTCTGCAGTTCACTAGTCACTACTGCATCTCCTCAAGCTCCTCCTCCTTATCATCACCCTGGCCCTCCTCCTCCTTATCATCACCCTGGCCCTCCTCCTCCTTATCATCACCCTGGCCCTCCTCCTTATTGTCCAGCAGCACCCTCCCCAGGTTCCCCTTGAGGAAGACCAGCTGCTCGAAGTTGTAGGCGGTGAGGGCTGACCTTTTGGCCCTCAGGATGTCCCCGCCTGAGCTGAACAGCCTCTCCACTGCAGCTGAGCTGGGGAGAGGGGTGTTGTACTTGATAAAGAGGTCATCCCACGCCTCCCTGTGGACGCTGGGGAAGTCCACCTTGGTGATGGGGTCGTCGCTGTGGACCCACGTAAATAAGCCATCCTCTTTTATTTTGATGTTTGTACGTTGTCTTTTTAACTGAGAGACAGGC
>JACEEZ010014068.1:0-26481 GCA_016584305.1 Chionoecetes opilio | reverse complement strand
GGTTAGGGGTTCCAGGCTATTAGGGGTGTCCAGGCTTGAGGTTAGGGGGTATCCAGGCTATAGGAGGTTAGGGTGTCCAGGTATAGGAGGTTAGGGGTATCCAGGCTATAGGAGGTTAGGGGGTATCCAGGTATAGGGGTTTAGGGTATCCAGGCTATAGGGTTAGGGGTATCCAGGCTATAGGAGGTTAGGGGTATCCAGGCTATAGGAGGTTAGGGGTATCCAGGCTATAGGAGGTTAGGGGATCCAGGCTATAGGAGGTTAGTATAGGCTCAGCGGTAGCAGCGCGAGCCAGTTTGCTGAGCGGACGGTTGGAAAAAACAGTGGTGGTTTCTTTTTTTTGTATGGGGGGGGGGGGGGGGGTATACCTCTGAGGCACGGACTATCGTATTTCTGGGATAATTTTAATGTTTGTTTTCTTCGGAGTAGCATGTTCTTTTTGTGGAAAATAGTGAAATTGAGACTTTGTGACAAAATTTCTTTTTTACAAGTTTCTGCAAAAAAAAAAAAATATAATAATAATAATATCTATTAAAAATGCATCAAATTCAGCCCAGAAATAAGATGTTCGCGTCTCCGAAAAAGACCGTCAACCTCTGCAGAATATTTACCAAAATAAGATACGGGTCCATACCTATAGGCGCCGCGGCAAGAGATACGGGTAAATACCTTTACCGTCAACCACACTATAGTCGCCACAGCACTAATGTCGCCAGGCGCAATGCATTTATTACGAATGTTAGCATCACTACAGACTTTTATGTGCCACTAGCCGCAAAGCTGCCGGACTTTTTGGCTAGCTCCTGCGGAGGGCTATTGGTGGGCCTTTGGCCCACCACCTGTGTTTGGTGGGCCTTTGGCCCACCAAACACAGCTTTCTGGAGAGTGTGTTTGGAGGCCCACCAAACACAGGCCCGTACCGAGAGTTGAAAGCAGTATAGCGACGAACAGCGAGGTAGCGACGAACGGCAAACCTTCGATTCGTTACCGAGTCGACAGTTGAGGTTGGTTGAGGTTTCACGCTTGCGGCAATGTATTGGTAACAGTGTTGCTTCAAACTGCGTAGCCAGCCGTACGACTAAAATAGTGTATAATGCGAATTTGCCCTTATACTCATCAAACACATCAACAGAAACGTTGCGATCGGCTATGAAGTTGATGAAATATATATTTAATGAAGTTAATTAACAGTAGAGGTGTGTATACGTAAGTTTCTTTTACTGCTCATGTGAATATGTGCGGTACGAGAAGTGTCTTGGCGGGTTTTGGCAGCGACCTTGATGATGGCGGTGGCTCAAGCCGCTACCCACCTCGCTATCCTGAACCTCCTTCATTATTGTCACTAAAATCACTTATTGCCGCATATGTAATACCTAATAATCTTATACTTATACTTAAATACATATTGGCAAGATTTTTTTTAACATATCTCTTAATCCCTCCAGATTAGGAATGTAATAAAAATTCATCGAAGGTTGCGTGAAGACACGGGGATACCCGTGTCTCCAACCTTGACCGCCACCGCGTCCCTGCTCTTCGTTCCAAAATTACAGGGTATTTTATCCGTCTTATAGTAAGCGAAGGTCTGCCATTCGTCAATCGTCGCCCCACTGCTTTGACTCTCGGTACGGGCCACACTCTCCAGATAGCCCCTTCTAACTTTCCTGAAATCATGGATGTAGAAATGTATGTATTAACGCCTTACCCATCACCCCCCACCCATTCACTCACCCATTACCCATCACCCCCCACCCATTCACTCACCCATTACCCATCACCACACACCCATTCACTCACCCATCACCCCCCACCCATTCCCTCACCCATCACCCATCACCCCCCACCCATTCACTCATCCATCACCCCACCCATTACCCATCACCCTACATCAAGATTTCCTCAATTCTCGCAACCCAATTTTTTTTTCACAATTCTCGCTAATAGGCTGCTAAAAAAAAGAAAAAGAAAAAGTGATCGGATCATCTCATAAGTGGGCTTAAAATGTGCCCCTGGTCGAGCTGGTTCCAAAACTGTGCCATATGATGGGATTGGAGCACGGGGGGCGGCAACCTATCGCGGACACACAGACACACACACACACTTTCGCTTATATTATTATAGACTGAAGAGGCATGCACAGTAGTTTATATTATGTACCTGTCTTCAGTGGCACATACAAGTCTGTAGTGATGCTATCATTCGCAATATATGGCGCCTGGCGACATTATTGTTGTTGACGGTAGGTGCTGCGGCTAGAGATACGGCGGCCGTATTCATTGACGCCACGGCCACAGATACGGCGCTTTTAGAATGCCTTATATCCATGGTAGGAATCGGCGGTTAAGATTATAGCGCATTTTCGCGATGTTCACCACCCTGGTTCAGTCCAGTTTATACCGTTCCAGGCTGGACTGATGCTCGCGAAAATACATCGAGAATGGCCCCGTCACATTCGTCGTTCTTATTGGCTGGGGGATCGAGTGGGCGGTCCTCCGGGCAGAAATGCACACATTTTTAAAAAGCGCGTGTTTTATTTACTTGACTTCTCAATGGGAAGTCAAGTTGCAGGGATGACTATGAAAAAATGAATGATGAAATTTCATTTCATTTACCGTTAATAACACTATCTATAGTCGCCACTGCACTAATGTCGCAGGGGGGCATATATTACGAGTTTTAGCATCACTACAGATCACATCACGTGCACAGTACGTAGTTTACATTATCTACATAACACTTGGTATAGCTTCTTCTTCTTTTTTTCTTTTTTCTTTTTTACATCACAAGGAACTGGCCAAGGGCACAACAAAAATGGGTAACACAAAGCCCGCTTAGTTGCCAGTCCCTATAAAGAAGACATTAAGAGAATAAAATAAAAACAGAGGGGTAGGCCAATTTAGTTCAGGAGGTGTCTTGTTACTCTTCTTTTGAAAAGATTTAAGTCATAGGAAAGTGGAAAAATAGAAACAGGAAGAGAGTTCCAGAGTTTACCAGTGAAAGGGATGAAAGAGTAAAGATACTGATTAACTCTTGCATTAGGAAGATGGACAGAATAGGGATGAGAATGAGTAGAAAGTCTTGTGCAGCAAGGCCGCGGGAGTGGGGGAGGCATGCAGTTAGCAAGTTCAGAAGAGCAGTGAGCATGAAAATAACGGTAGAAGAGAGCAAGAGAAGCAACATTGCGGCGGTGATTTAAGGATTGAAGACAGTCAGTCAGAGGAGAGGAGTTGATGAGACGAAAAGCTTTTGACTCAACCCTGTTTAGGAGAGCTGTATGAGTGGATCCTCCCCAAACATGCGAGACGTACTCCATACATGGGCGGATAAGGCCCCTGTAGAGAGCAAGCAATTGGGAGGGAGAAAAAAAAGGACGCAGACGCCACAGCATGCCTAACTTCTTAGAAGCTGTTTTAGCAAGAGATGAGATGTGAGATTTCCAGTTCAGATTTTTAGTAAAGGATAGTCCTAGAATGTTCATTGTAGAAGAAGGAGACAGTTGAGTGTCATTGAAGAAGATAGCTATCTGGTAGGTTTTGTCGAGCAGATAGGTGAAGAAATTGGGTTTTTGAGGCATTGAACAAAACAAGGGTTGCTTTGCCCCAATCAGAAATTATAGAAAGATCAGAAGTTAGGCACTCGGTGGTATCTCTCCGTGAATCACTTAGTTCCTGTTTAGTTGGACGTCTAATAAACGACGTTGAAAAATGCAGGGTAGAATCATCAGCGTAGGAGTGGATAGGGCTTTGAGTTAAGACTTAGAAGATCATTAATAAATAATAGAAAGAGAGTGGGTGATAGGACAGAACCCTGGGGAACACCACTATTGATAGATTTAGGAGAAGAACAATGTCCGTCTACAGTAGCTGCAATAGAACGGTTTGAAAGGAAACTTAAAATGAAGGTACAGAGAGAAGGATAGAAACCGAATGAGGGTAGTTTGGAAATTAAAGATTTGTGCCAGACTCTATCAAAAGCTTTTGATATGTCAAGGGCAACAGCAAAAGTTTCACCGAAACCCCTAAAGGAGGATGACCAAGATTCAGTTAGGAAAGCTAGAAGATCGCCAGTAGATCGCCCTTTACGGAAACCGTACTGACGATCAGATAGAAGATTGTGAGCAGATAGATGCTTAAGAATCTTCTTATTAAGTATAGATTCAAAAACTTTAGAAAGGCAGGAAGTCAAAGCTATAGGACGGTAGTTTGAAGGATTAGAACGGTCACCCTTCTTAGGAACAGGTTGGATGTGAGCAAACTTCCAGCAAGAAGGAAAGCTACGGTGGTATCCGGTCATTTCGCCCACTCGGTGGAGTCATTTCGCCCACATCATTAGATAACTCCTTTACTATGCAACGCCAAGTTAGAGTTGGCGTCAAATGTAGGTTGGGGGTTGTAGTAAGTTCACTAAGTGGCTCGAGCGGTTAGTTGGGTTCACGGGATAATTATTATGTCTATCTTTTTCTTCTTTTATTAAAAAAGATAGAACTCTCCAAAATTAACAAAGTCATAATTATCAAATAAGTTCTCAGTCACACTCTCTTTGTCGTTTCTAAGTACAGTCACTTCTCTCTGAATGCTTAGCGCTTGCCCAAAGATTTGTCGTCTGTATTTTACAAGAGTTCGCTCCCAACTGCGGGACAATTCCATAGCTCGACTTGGCGTGGGGTGTGAAGACCAAATCACAGTGTTCTTCGCAAGTCTGTACGCACAAATAATGAAGGGTGGCACAACCGATTAAATAAACGTGCAGCAGGTAGAAGTAGCCTCCAATTCTATCTTTTGGTAAGCCTTCTGCATAAAGAGGCTAAATTAACATCATTACAGATAAGGCTGGTGTTGGAAAGAAAGCTCCGAAGAATCCAACAAAGACGATACAGGGAACTGCAAAATAAATAGTTCATTCTTTGGGATGAATATATGAGGGTGAGAGATCCTCATTACAACTTATCAAGGCTTGCTCATATTTAAATGGACCAGTAAACTGATAATAATTTTAATTACATGCATTTTACATGAATGCTCACTGTTTTTTTTATTTTACTTTTAGAATTATGACATTAGTTTTCATACATTTTATTCTTTGTATGTTTCTCTTGGGTTTTAATAAAGTTTTTACTACATGATTTGTGCATTGTTGAATAATACTTGTGGGCGAACCAACTTTAGTGTGGGCGAACTGACTCTTGAGTGTGGGCGAACAAACTCTACATTTGGGCGAACTGACATGTGGGTGAAATGACCATAAACCGCTATGGTACATGTCTTCAGTGACACATACAAGTCTGTAGTGATGCTAAAATTCGTAATATATGGCGCCTGGTGACATCAGTGCAGTGGCCCCCTATAGTGTTGTTGAGGGTTTACATTCATTTCCCAAGAGTTGTTTCAGAAATTTGCGAATATTGTAATTTTTCGTAAAATTTAAATTTAGGCTTATGGTGGGCCCATCATGGTGTTTCATGTTTTATCAGCAGCACGAGAAGCTCCTGGTCGTCTAACCCCGTGACTGTAGTGCGCATGCGCCAGTTCTCCCACACTAGCCCAACCGGGTCCTGCTCGCTGGCCTGGCCCAGTGTAGCCCTTTCCAGCCCGGTCCAATCCGCCTCGCGAAAAACAGTGGCCCCCCGGGACTAGTCAGTCCAGCCCCGGTCGCGAAAACGCGCTATTATTTTATCCCCCCTGCCATATTGAATCCAGACACAGTCACGATCTAAATATCAGCCTAAAGCTAAACAAATCTGTAATACTACCGTAGATAACATTTTAGTCGCCACGGCACTAATGTCGCTAGGCGCCATATATTACGAATTATAGCATCACTACTGATTTGTATGTGCCACGAAGATGATACACAGTAGTTTATATCAGGGACTGTATAATCTATCCTGTTTCGCGTTGTGTTATGCTTTGTATGCAAGTAGATCTATATAGCCTACGGTTTCAAATTTCACTACTTTTTTTTCGGGCGACGACGACGGCGGGAGGACACTCAGAACATAAACACTAGCTGGCGATCTTATAGGTAGCCCGTTCCCAACGTCGCCACTCGGGGGGATATCTTTTAATTTGTTAATTTATTAGCCATAATATGACACAGATGAAGACACAAAATGACACACTCTCCAGATACCCCCCCTTCTAACTTTCCTGAATCATGAATGTAGAAAAATGCAAGTATGAACGCCACCAGACGTCTGTAAATAGGAAAAAAACTTTGGGTATTATTTACGATGGCACCAAACTTCCCTACACAATTAGGAGCATGGTTTTGTGTACCTTATTGTATTCTAAGAGACATTTTCTCTTTGAGCTTTCCGTCGCAAATCAATAGTTTCGGAGATATAGAACTTTTTAGGTCGGGGGAGGAATATATCCCTTGTTTACAAAATGCCCCCCTCTTCCTCTTCTTGTGACCTGCATCACTTTGTTTGGTATTTTATTTAACTTTTTATTATTGGACCCGTTAGGAGGTTAAGGTTAGGTAAGGAAAGGTAAGGTAAGGTTCGGTTCGGTTCGGTTCAGGTTCAGGTTCAGGTTCAGGTTGGGTTAGGTTAGGTTGGGTTAGGTTAGGTTAGGTAAGGTAAGAAGGTAAGGTAGCCACGGGTGCGCCTCCGAAAAAAAAGCGATGTAGGTCACAAGAAGGGGAAGGGGGAGGCATTTTGTAAACAAGAAGCTAACATCAGGACCATCCGCGAAAAGTGAGACAACACCTAAGCGAGATGGAGCCGGAGGACCTGGTAGTCATAGAGGGAGGTGGAGACGGTTTGTTAGATGTAGGAGGAGAAAAGACAGTGAGGCTTTCGAGGAGATGGTGAAGAGAAAGGTACGGCAGGCCCCCTGGTGGGTGGTATCCCCATGAGGCAAGGGAAGGAGGCTCACTGTATGGTGCAAAGAGGAGGTGGGTGAATAAGAAGTTTTGTAGAGCAGCTGGAGAATTGGGCGTGTGAGGGCTACAGCTGTGGGAGAGGATGAGTTGGAACCAGGTGTGGTGACGAGATGGCAATACACATGTCAAACGTGGGGAAGGTGGGATGGCGTGGAATGTAGAGAGTGGGCTCAACAGAAGGAGAGTGACCAGGCATGGGGAAAGGGGAGAGTAGAGGAGGAATGCTGCTTGCCTTACTGAGCACAAGGGGATGGAGTGAAGGGAAATGGAGGACATTGATAGAAGTGGGAAAGGAGTATGAAGTAATAGGAGTATGTGAGACAGGATGGCATGACAGCATTGAGTGGGATGAAGGAGGTTGGGTAGGAATAGGCAGAGGAAGGAAGGTAGGAGAAAAAAAGGGAGGAGGTGCAGGAATACTCATGAAAGAAAAGGCAGGAAGAAGAAATAAACCCAACCAGTGATATAGAAAACCAGCTAGGTTATAATAAAGGAGATATAGTAATGGTTAAAGTTAGGGAACAGAAAGAAGTCTGGTGGGTGACAGTAGTGTACATGGGAGTAGAAGGTCGTGGAAATCAGGAAGACAATAGAAAGCTGTTTGAGGCGATGCTTGAGATCAAAGAAAAGGTCGGGAGGGACAAGTGGGTGATAATGGGCGACATGAATGGTCATATCGGCCTGATGGAGGAAAGAGGTAACAGGAACGGAGAGTTGTTATTAAACTTTGCTGAAAGGTCGGGCTGTAGCATAAAGAATTGGGAGTTAGAAAACCCAACAACATGGAGATAGAAACAACGAGTCGGCGATAATTATATACTCGTCAATGAGTCTGTAAATAGACAAGAATGCAGGATTTGGAAAAATGAGGATGTAGATATATCAAATCATAGCATGATAGGGATCACTTGTGGCAAACAACCCGGGGGAAAATAATGCTAAGAAGGGTTAATATGGAAAGAAAATGGGGTGTGAAAAATGCTAACGGATAGAGTATTGTCGAGGAATGGAGAATACCATGCCAGGAGATACAGAAGGGATTGGGAGCACTGTTTGTGAGTGGGAACAAGGGATCAAGAACGTCCTTAGACAGGAAGCCAAGAAAGCGTAGGAACAAAGAAATTCAAAATAGGAAAAAAGAGGGTCAAAGGTTTGGGGGGATAAGGAGGTCGGACAGGCATACCAGATAGAAAAAAAGAGAACAGGAAACAGAGAAGTTTTGGGCCAAAAGAGCAGGACTTCAAGGGGGGAGGTATGAGGGAAAAATGGAGGGAGGCCTGGGATAGATACCAAGAGGCAAAGAAAAGAGCCCAGTCCTTAGTTAGGAAGAAGATAGGAATGTGGGAAGAAGAACAGGCACAGGGACTTTGTAATATGCCTAGAGGGAAAGAGAAAAGGAAGGATGGAGAAAGACTGAGGAGAAACCTAGGTGGGGCCCGTGGGCACCAAGAAGTTAGGCTGAAGATGGAGGATAGAGAGTTAACAAGAGAGGAAGAGATTATACCTGTAGTGGAAGAATACTGGAGGAAAGTCATATGGAAGGAGGAAGAAGTGGAAGAGGAAGTAGGGAACTAGTTATCTACAGTGAAGAAAGAGAAATGGAAAGTATAGTAATAGAGGAGCAGGGTTTTAGCTTCTGCTATACAAGCAATTAAGATAGGCAAATCAGGGGGGAACCGATGGAATCATAGGGGAATTCATAAAATATGGAGGAGAAGTGTTGAAACTAGCTCTAGTTAATCTGTTTAGAGAGATGTTGGAGAAAGGTGAGGTGCCCAAGACGGAAAAGGAGTAGGGTGACACTTGACATAAAGGAGGAGGGAACACCAAAAGAGGAAATAGGAAATTACAGACCCCTAGCAGTGATGAATGTACTGGCCAAAGTATTTGGGTGGGTGATAACAACAAGCTAATGTCATGGCTGGAGGAAGATAAGGTGCTGGGAGAAGAGCAAAATGGGTTCAGAAAAGGTAGGGAGGTTTTGAAAACTTGTTGGTGATAAAGGAATCATAGAAAGGAGCCAGAGGGGAGATGAGGAACTGTACCTGGTATTTTTTAGATATTGAGAAAGCATACGACTCGGTTTATAGAGGAAAAATTTAAAGAGACTATTGGCACACCCAGGAGTAGATGATAAGGTGGTGCAGGTAATTAGGGAGTTGTATAAGGGAAAAAGAGGTAAAGTTCACACTAGGAGATATCAGCACAGGATGGATGAAGAATAACATAGGAGTCCGGCAGGGATGTGTTTCTCTCCAACACTCCCTTTAACATCTACATGGAGGAACTGACAGTGAGGGTCAGAAAGTCAGAGAAGGGAGTCAGAGTGGGGAATAGAAAACTAGGATGTTTAGCCTATGCAGACGATGTAGTTCTCATGACAGAGAGGAAGGAAGACATGGAGGAGTTGCTGGGAATAGTCAAAAGTTATGGACGGGAATGGAACATTAGGTTCAGTGTCAGGAAGAGTAAGGTGATGGAGTTCAACAGCAGAGAGGAAGGTCAATGGGTTCTAGGGAACAACATTCTAGAGGTGGTTGGGTTGGTATACATAACTTAGACTGGAAGTAAGTAAGGAAGGAGTTGGAGGAGAAAGACAAAGGAAAAAAATTAGGGAAAGGCTAGGAGGATGACAGGGATGATCATTAACGGGGGAAGTAGGACAATTAACAATATGAAGAGGTAGGAGTCTTGGAAAGGAATGGCAGTGCCATATTGCTTGTATGGGTCTGGAGATAACCTATTATCGAGAGGGAGACATTACTAAGCTAGAGAGGGGCACATGACATTTTGAGTAGATGGGGATAGGAGCCCCAACCAGCACAGCTGTGGAGGCCCATTCGAGGAGATATGGGGTGGAGCACCTTCAGGAAAGGATTTTAAAAGGGAAACTTAACCTGCTGAAGAAAATAGAGGGACTTAGTGAGGATAGATGGGTGAAGCAGATCCCGAAGGAGGTTGGGACAAGCTCAACATGGATAAAGGAATTTGAGAGGGTTTAAAAAGGGGGGAAAAAATAGTATAAACCTGGGACAGGATAGAAAACCAAGGAGGTGAAGATAAGAATAGAAGACAATGGAACTAGCTAGGTGGAGAGCAGGTATGGAGGGAAATCCACGTTAAGTGGTACTGTAGGAAAGAAAGCCTGAGGCACTTCACTGGCATGCAGGGTTGGGAAGCAGACTGTTGGTGAAGGGAAGGACAGGAACACTAGAGGTGAAGGCTAGGAGTAGGGATGGGCAGGACCAGGCCTGTAGCTTCTGAAGCGGAACAAGGGAAACTATTGAACACTTGATAATAGAGTGTGGCAGATATGAGCAGGAGAGGAGGAGGCTGATACAGTCCATATTAGGAGTGATAGGAGACGGTGAATGGGATAGGAGGATATACGAGGTGGATGGGGGAATCCTTACTGTGCTAGGACTGTATGGGAGTAATGAAGAGAGAAGGAAGACAGTAGAAATAACTAAGGTGTTTTTAAAACAGGCTTGGGAAAAAAGATTGCGTGGGAATGTAGAAGACGTATAGGAGGGACCTATGTCTGTGTCTATACTGCCCTGTTGTGCCCTTCTCTCCCCACAGGTGGCAGGGAAAGAAAGGGCTACAGAGGGGCAAAGAAGGAAGATGTGTCAAGTTCGACCCCGAGCTTGACAGACGACCTACAAAGCGATAATAAGCAGAAAAGGTCACATGAAGAAGAAGAGGAGACATATTCCTCCCCCCACCTAAAATGTTCTATATCTCCGAAACTATTAATTTGCGACGGAAAGTTCAATGAGAAAATGTCTCTTAGAATACAATAAGGTAAACAAAAACCATGCTCCCAATTCCAATGATCTGAAACTCGAGAAATGCCAGTGGTCGCTGGCAGTTTTAACTCAAAGGTTGGTATACTGTGTTTTGGCTCAGCGACTAATATTTTTCATAAATTAATTTCGCGATAAACATTGATGCACCGCATCTGAATACAAAAAAATATAGTTCTTCTGTTGTTCTACTAATTATATGGATGACATGCATTACGATGGAACGTTCTATAATAGCAATTTAATGCAAATTACTCGCCTCGAGTAGCAAAGCTTAATATATTTTTTACATGTATATTGTGGCATGTAAAATTTGGGCGATGTTCACACTGTTTTCTAAGACAGTACTGCTGCGTCTGGCAAACGCTTGTCAAAATACAATAAGCAATGCCTTGGAAAAACGAAGAATAAAGAATGCCGAAATCAGCTTGTTGCTGCGACAATGTAGGTTATAATTGTGGAGGCGACACGCCGCGGCGGGGAGTGGTGGCGGGGAGATTGTGGCGGGGAGATTGAATCAAAACATTACCACTTCACGCGTCGACTCATTGCACTTCCAGGCTTTCTATCTGATTGATACACAATAATAACAGGAAAATATGACTGCCTAGGTATAGATAACTTCTAAACATACGTTATTGACTATATAATATCATAGAGTAGCATTTACCTCGCCTCCTCAACTATAACCTACTTGGTTATTTGGTTAAATACATGTTTTACAGACTCAGGCTTCTATACAATATACATGTAGAAGAAAATCGTTCTTAAAATTATACTTTTGTGTTTTAAGTGCAATGGAATAAGCCCATATTTTTCTTTCAAGTTGACCAACTTTTCACCAAATTGTGAGTTAAAACTGCCAGCGACCACTGGCATTTCGGAGTTGCAGTTCTCTCTAATTGTGTTGGGAATTTTGGTGCCATCGTAAAAATTTACCAAACTTTGTCCTGGCGACTTTAGTGTTATCTACGGTAGATAGTACACGCGTGCCCTCAAGACTACCGCCACCAAATGGTCTTGTTCTTGTTTTAGGGCTGCGAGGACCCCTTAGGGAACACTATGAGCCCTGGTGATGTCCTATGATGCTATTACAGGCGCGGTAGTTGACCTGTCTTCCTCAGGAAGGCACAGGTGAGGCGGATGACGGCGTGTTGCCGTGGTCTGTCTTTCCTCGCCGTGCAGCAATAACAACCATTATTTCACCTGTTATCAGCCTCAACATATAACCACACGGCCGTCACTTACCCTTTCCAGCTCCTGACGTCGCCGCCAAACCCTCAGTTGAGGCGCAAAGGTCACGAAATACAACAGGTCACTGAGGTCAGGACGCGGTGCCACTCTTGTTGTGATATCTGTCCACTGAGGCTGCTTCTTCTTTTCTTGTGACCTTAGTCGCTAGTATCGCTTCATAGGCCTTTTCCACTTCGTTCCTTCGTTAAAAAAACTTGTTAACCTTCCCCTGTTTTATTTAAAACCGGGAAAAAGCCTTGATCTTGATCTTGATTTTACGGGGGCCTTTTCTTCATAGGCCGGGCCTTTTAAAAACCGGTGCCCTGAGTTTGTTCTTGTTCTTGTTTTGGGCTGTAGAGTCTATTGTCTATTTCTCATATCCACATTTTTTTCCCAAACTCTTTCACTGTCTCAATATCCGTCCACTTTTCCCCACACAGCCCCCGCATAATAACATCCATTCTCTTCCTGTCCTTTCAACCACCTCGTTCTTGTCCCCCCCCCATTTCAGTCAAAACCCCCGCTCATTTCCCATTCTCTCCCCGCTATACTTTTCACATTCTATACACATGTTCCACTGTTTCACCTCCCCCAGCCCACATCGGGCACATTTTTCTCCCTGCCCGGGACCCATGTTCCTTCATTTACATCTAAGCACTGTGTTCTGGTTTGGAAGAGAAGGTCGCCCCCCCGGGTTCCATCAACACATTTTTCTACGCTGGTCCCCCTCTTTCTCCTTATACCTTCTATGTTTTTTTTGTTCCATTCTTTTTTCCACTTACTCAGCCCCACATACTTCATACTCTATCGATCTCAGTTTTCCATTTCTACATCCCACTAAACCCTTCTTCATCACCTTTTAAACATTTCCATTCAATTACATTCGGTCTTTCATTATCATTGATACATCCACCCCAAAATCGCAATCCCTTCTTTTTCTACCATTTTTTGGGGCACGCTTCCCCCCATTTATATCATTCACTCCCAAAAATAAACTTTTTGTGCCAATTTGGTCCTCCATTTTTTCCATCGACTTTATGAGTGGCTTTCGAATGTCTCTCCAAAATTTTACTCCATCCCATGTCACCTCAAACCTTCATCGCTCCCCATCCTTGCACAGGCCATTCGCACATTTTGCCCCACTTAATATCTTTTTCATCCTTTCCATGAACCTCCATCCCTAAAATTTTGGGGACACCATTTTTCCCACACTCCCCAAAACCCTTTACTTTTTGCCCTCATTTTACACCCCCAAATCACCAACCAAATTACTCGTCTTTTCCCTTTTTTTTCCCCATCATTGGAAACCCCCATCACATCCCATACTTGTATTAAAAGTTTTTTTAATTCATTTTCTCCCATCTCCTTTTCTGCATCCCTGTTAATTTAATCATCTCTTACTTTCTCCCACCCTAATTTTTTCCTCCAAAGGTTCCCCCCATTCTTAAACACTCTAACACCTATTTTTGGCCACCCAAACTCCAAAATTGCATACATTAAAAACTTTTTTTTTCCTACTTATCCTCCCATCCATTCTTCTCTCCTTTCCTTCTCATATACAACAAAAAAGGTTGGGGGCTGCCCCTTTCCCCTAAAACCTCTCTCCCCCCCTCCTCCCCATTTTTTTCAAACCCCTCCAACCTTGTCTCTAACTTTCACTATTTCATTCTTTTGGGCTAAAAAACCTTTTAAAAAATTCAAACTTTCTCTGTTTACTCTTTCATAGGCCTTTCTAAATGAGGAAAAGGGTCGGTTTTCCCCCCCCCTTTTTAAATTTTTCTTACCCACAAACATGTGTTTGGCATCCATCAAAAATTTTGGGCCCCTCACCTAACCCCATGCTCCTAACCATGAACAACCTTTTTAAAACCTGCAAAAAAAACTTTACCTACTGATTCATTCTATTGGTTTTGCTTAACCCACCTTTCTTTTTCATCCTGAAATATCCCATTCTTTCCCCAATTTTCGCACCCTTTCTTTTTTCCAAGGGTTTAAAATCTTCTTCGTCAATCAACCCACCCCCATTCTTTCCCCCAAAGGTATTTATCCCTCTGTTTTTTTTCTTTTTGCCCCTTAAACCCTTTTACTTTCCTTTTTCCTTTCTTAATTTCCGATCTTTTCCCCCAAGTTAAACATTCGGTTTCGCAAAATTTTAACCCAAGTCCTTGTTTCCCCAAAAGTTTTTATTAAACCTCTTTTTTTTTTGCTTGGGGACAAAGCATTCCCAAAAGTTTAAAATTTTACCCCAGCCATTTTTTATGAATTTCCATCCGCCACCGGGGGGTTTTTTCTTAGGGGGGGTCACCCCTTCACAAAAACTTTGAATTCTTATCTTTTTTTTTGAGTGTGCTGTTTCACATACCGTACCCGGTTTTTTTCCCCCCCTTTTTTTTTTGCCTTTTTTTTCAAATTTTTTTGTTTAAACCTTTTTTTCGTTCCTTCCCGGGGGCCTCCAATTTCTCTTTCCCCATGGTTTTTCACTCTCTTTTTTCCATTTGTTCTAAAAAAACCTATTTTTTTTAAGTGCAGCGCTCCTACATTTTCCGTTTCTCTCTTTGCTCATTCACCTCCTGTACTCTTTCTCTGTCCCACATTCACTCAGACACCTTAAAATTTTCCCATTTTCATCTTCAACCTTCATTTTTCTTCACCGCCCCCTACTTTTGGGCTATTTTTATTCCCAAATTTTCATCCACTACAAGCATTTATGATCAGACCCAATATCAATTTTTCCCATTTCATCTATCCACACGACAACACCTCTGATTTTGCCATTCACCAAATAATCAATTGCCTCTCTTGGTTTCTTGCATTCCACGTCACTCGACCCTCTGCCCCAGCTCATTCAGGTTTTTAACTCCAATCTCTATAAATTTAGCAAGCATTTCTCCTTTTGTTTTATTTGCTCTCCTACATACCCAATGTGCTTCATTCCCCTAAACCCGACACTCTCTCCGGGATGGTCTCTAAAAATCTTCTTTTTTATGTTGTACTTCATTCTATTCTCTCTCCCTGCTCTTCCCCTCAACCGTCATGTATACCCAAATCACTATAAACTTTTTTTTTTTTCTTTGACCCAAACTTCACTCTAGCACCAAACTCCCCCTCATGCACATTACCCACGTCTACTCCACTTTTAAATTTCCTTCCCCTTTTTAAGAAGATAGGGGAAACCCCCCCTCCCAGTTTCTCTTGTTTCTTTTTGTCCTTTTCCCAAACATCTCATACCCCTTGATCTTTATCTTGATCTTGATGTTACAGGGGGCCTTTTTCATAGGCCCCGGCCTTTAAACCGGTGCTCCTGTAGTCTTGTTCTTGTTCTTGTTTTTAGGGCTTAGAGTCTATTTTTATTTCTCATATACCCCCATTCTTTTCCAAAAAATTTCACGTCTAGTCATCCTCCACTTTTTTCAAACCACACAGTCCAGGGGTAATAACCCATTTTCTTCCGTCCTTTCAAAACCTCTTCATGTCACCTCCATTTCAGTCAAAAACCACCCCATCATTTCCATTCTCTTCCCCCCCTATCTTTTTTCCCTTCTAGTATCACATGTTCCCTTTTTATCCTCCCCCAGTCACCATCTGGCACACTTTGTGCCTACTCGGGCCATCTTATTCCTTGCATTTACTTAAGCCTGTTTCTGGCTTTGGAAGAGAAGGTCGCCACCCCGGGGGCCCTCATACACACTTTTATACGCTGGGCCTCTTTTCCTTTACCTTCTAGTGGTTTTTTTTTTTCTCCATCTCTTTTTTCCCCTTACTCACCCCAATACTTCACTACTCTATCGATCTCCCGTTTTTCCACTTTTCACATCCCCTCAAGGCCCTTTTTCTCACCATTCAACATTTCCATTTTAAATTCTTCGTCTTCCCCTCTATCTTTTATCTCCACCAAAAATCGCAATCCATTCTTTCTACCCTTTTTTGGCTCCTTCCCCCATTTCTACTCATTTACTCCACAAAAAACTTTCGGCCAATCTTGTGTCCTCCTTCGTTCCGTCTGATCTTATACCCGAGTTTTGCTTTCGAAAGTCTCTCCCTAAATGTACTCCATCCCCTGTCACCTCTAAACCTTCGTCGCTGCTATCTGGGTGCATTCAGTGCCATTCTTGCTACTTTATTTTGTCCCACTCCAATATCTCTATTTCACTCTCATTCCATGCAATCACCTCCCCACCCTACATAATGCTTGGGACAGCCACACTTTTCCACCTTCCCTCAACACATCATACTTTTCTTTCCCCATCCTTTTCCACACTCCCAATCGACCAAAAACCCCTGATTTGGGCCCGGGTGATCTTTTAGCCTTTGCTTTTCCAATCCATTGGAACTAATGCACATCCCGGTACTTGTATTCACTAGTTTGTTCTAATTTATTTTCTCCCACCCATGTAGCGTTTCTGATCCCCTGTTTATTTACTATCCATCTTCTTTTCTCCGGCTAATTTTACTTCCCAAAGTCCTCCCTACCCATTCCCACATCTAACAGGGTTGGATTCCTCGCCGACCACTCATAACTACCATATCATCTGCATACAAACAACTTTTTTTGTCATTTCCTACTCTCACTCCTCATCCATTTTCTCATCCTTCTGCCAGTTCCCCATATACAACTAAAAAGGTTGGGGGCAGAGTGCTCCTTGCCTAAAACCTCCTCACTCCTCCCTTTTGTTTCTATACTACCCAGCCTATATTTTGCTTGTGTCTTTATAATCTTCTCACTATTTACATCTTTTTGGTCAACCCAACCTTTTCCAAAAAACCTTTTCATAACTTTCTCTGTTTCCTATCATAGGCTTTCTCAATGTCAGGAAACCCAAGGTACATGTCTTTCCCTCCCTTTCCTTCTTTTCAAATTTTTTCATTCACCACAAACAGTTGTCCTCTGCCCCCCTACCACCCAAAACCATTTTGCTCCTCACCTAAACCATAGCCTCTCCCCCAAAACCCCTTTCACAACCTTTCCCTTAACATGCACTAAAAAATTTACCTACTTATCATTAGGGCTATTTTTCTAAGCCATTTTTTCCCTTTATCTTTATCTTGATCTTTATTTGGGAGTCCCCAGCAGATGCTGTCATGAAAACCTTTTGGGCCGGCGTTTTCCCACCACTAAACTGTTGGGAGAAAGCAAAAAAGGGGGAACAAAACTAGGGATTTCTTTTCCTCTCCTCCCCTCTTGCATCACATTCAACGGGGCCCCCCCTCACTGGGGCCCCTGCCTTCCCGCTCTCTCCTACGTGCTCTCCAAAAGTTCTCCAAAAAAATTCTTTTTTCACTCTCAAACACCACTGTCACTCCCCCACTCAGCACCAACCCCAGCAGGTACTCCTCTCCACTCTCCTGTCTCTCATCTTCGCCATTCTTCCACTCCCACTCTCCTACCACTACCCCAACATCTTTTTTTCTGCATACTCATACCGTTTTACATTCCAGCACAAAGGCCTCCAGGTTTCATCCACTCCTGTCACACCAAAATCACACCACCTTGCGCCACCTTCTTTCCTCTGTAAAACGATTTTACCTCCACGATTTTTCCTGGCTCTGAGAGTGGTCCCCCCCATACCACCATCTAGAACCTTTCATACCGGGCTGGCCTTTCTCCTGTACCATTCCTGTTGATTTCTCACTCATTCCCCTCAGCCCTTTTTTTCCCTTTCTCTTCCCTCTCCTATTTTTTCCTTTTTGCATTTTCACAACTTCCCCCCCCGTCCATCCCCTGTCAAACTTCCCGTTCACCGTCCATCTTTTACTTTTATGAGTCTTTCATCCCTTTTCCCTACATTTTCCATCCCCAAAACCTTTCTTCCCATTTTCTGTCATCCTTTGTTTTCAGTCTGGGCTACTGTACCTCAGCCCTCCCTTTGCAACCCTCTCTCTGAAACCTTGTCCCATTCCCATGTTCCTCTAACCCCCCTTCCACGGGCCAAAACCCCCATTGGCTTAATTTAATTGCAAATTCGCCTGCTTTGTTCTGTGTTACTTCTAATCGGGTCCAACACTTTCCTAAAACCCACACCATTTTTTTAAAGGCCATAATAATGCTGGGGATTTGCAAAACCCTTTCCCATAGCCCTTTCCCCCACTATACTTGTTGGCCCGACATCTTGCCACACCCCTTTTACCCTTTCCCAAAAAACCCAATGGGGGGCTTAGCAAACCCCTCATGTTTATTTTTTCTCATACCTTTTATCTTTCCAAAAACCAAAAACCCCAAAGAACTTTTTACCTTTGTTCTCTTTATTTTTCCCCCCCCCACCAAATCCTGTAATCTCAGAGTCCCCCCTTTTTAAACCCCCAACACTTGATTTTTCTCCTTACGGGGGCCCAAAACGTTGAAGTCCCTTCCATACTCAGCCCCAAGCATTCAGCATCTCTTGAGCTCATTGGGGTTTTTCCCTGGGGGATCCCCCAAACATCATCTGCAAAACATAAAGTAAAATAAAACACTTCATCTCCAATTTCACCCCAAAGACCTTACGTTTCATTTCTCACTTGCCTTTTTCCTAAACATAAAACCCAAAAAGAAAGAGGAGAAAGTGTGTTGCCAGAAATTCTATGAAGAATTTTATACCGGGTGTTTTTGGGTTATTTGAATGATTTTAAAGGGATTATGATTTTTCATTTGATTCAACTTGAATTGAGAATTAAAAACCAGTCTTATGATTTTCCAAAGTGATGATGTTGAAAAAAAATTCTCGCTGCGGGGGAGTCTAAAAATGGGTTTAAAATTTAAAGGGGGAAGGGGTGGGGTTTTGGGGTTAAGGGGAAAAGGGTATGATTTAAAGGGGGAAGTGCTGCCACCAGCTCAAGCGAGTAGTTCCGGGGTTTACTCCCTGAGCATTGATAGATATATATTAGTTTTATTTTGGGTAGTCGGGGATTGAACGGGGAATTAAAACCGAGTAAAGGCTGACTCTTTGGGAAAAGTGTGGGGAATTACTGTCCTAACGCAGATAAAAACCGGGGGTTTTTTATAAAAAAACAAAGAACTATTTTTTGAAAACATCACCCATTTTCATGCTGAAGGGTATGTCTCTTTTTTTTGAATCACGGGACAAACAAAAAAGTTTTAATCCAACTTTCAGAAAGCTTTTCCACCCCAAAAAAGGAAAGCTCTAATCTGATATAAGAAAAACCTTTTACAATCTGATACGGGAAGCTCCCCCCGGTGATAAAGGTAAGCTTGGTAAAGCATACCCCTTCCCTCTCTAAACCCTTTATTAAAAAATTTATGTTTCACTTAGGTAACATACCGTGAATACTTATAATTATAATGGAAGATAAAAGGGGGGGAAATATAAGAGTAAAAATGTTTTGTGTTTTTCCCCACTAAAAAAACCATTTTGGGGCCCTTTTGGTAAAGGCCTGTCGAAGGTGGGAAAAGAACCCCTTTAAATAAAAATTATAAGGATGGGGCAGGGCCCCCTTTACGTTAGTAAAAAACCCAAAAAACATCGGTACCCCATTTTGGGAAAAAATTTTTTTTTTAAAGATAAAAATATTATAACAAAAAAGGGGGGGGGGGGGGAATAGGAGGGGGAACGCCCGAAAGGCCCTTACTGTCGAAGAGGGGGAGAGAGACTGCCCCCTTTCCGGGTAAACCCCAAGGACCCGCGGGAGAAAAAGGGGAATTTTGGAAAACCTGAATTGGGCCCTCTACGAAGCGCTTAAAACCCCGAAATAACTAATTAAATAATAAAAAGGAGTTTGAGGGGGGGTGGGGGGGGGACACCGTACTTTTAGTGGAAAAATATTCAAAAAAAAAATCCTTTTTTTACCTGGGGAGAGTGCACACTGTCCCCCAAAACAAGTTTCCCAAAATTTATGGCCCACCTATGGAAACCCCATAAAACTTAAATTCCCGGTTAATAAGGGTCATTAAGGTTTTTTTAAATTTTTGGCCCCTCGTGGTTTCCCCCCAGGGGGGGGACACCGGATCAGGTAGGGGGGGGCACCGATGATTTTTTAAACTAATTTTAATCAAACATTTTTGTGTTTTTTTTCCCCGGGAAATCAACATATATGCTAAGCTAGACACCCCCCCTTATATTGGGTGATGAAATGAAAGATAAGCTCAATAAAACATTTATTAAAAGGATGGGTTTGGGGTATTTTTATGCTCACTATTCAAAAGGGTGCATCATGAAGGCAGGGCAGCGGGGGGAAAAAACACCTTCACCGGGGTCAGCCTGCCTCTTGGTGATGCCCTTGGAGGTCCCCCCCCAAAGGAAACCCCCCTTTGCAGTTCTGGATCAACAGAAGCTTCATCTAGGATGGTGGGGAAAGGGGAAAACGTGTCTCGGGTGTTAGCGGATTTAGCCGGAGGAAAGAAAGGTTTTTTTTTTCCACCCTCCATGAGGGCCAAAACCTGAGCAACATACCCACACAAAATGTGCCCCCAAAACCCCTTTCCCCTCCTCCAGCTTCAGGTAAACCCAAAAACAAAGCCCCCCCCACCTGTGATTTTTCGCACCCAAAAGGGTATGATGCTGCAGTCCAGGTGCCCTCGTCGCCCAAACCTCATCCGAGTACTGGGAGGGGGTGTCCAGCTGAAGGGGGACATAAAAAAACCCTTTCCTCCTCGCCCGTGGTGTTTTCCCCCGGGGACAGGCCCCAAAATTCTTCCGCTGTGGCCCCTTCTTTTTTCCCCCAATGTTTTTTTTTCAGCCGTTTGCCTTTTTTTTTTGTTTCCCAAAGTTTTGGGCCTTTTTCTCTCCCTTAAAACCTCGGGGGCAGATATTGCCTCCTCACCCCCTGGGTTTTTAAAATGCGGGCCCCGCACCCCTTTCCCGCCCCTTTCTAAAAGGGACGGGGATTACCCTTGGGGAAAGGGCCCCTGACCCCATTTGGGGGGTTAAGTCTGTTTTTGGGAGAAGGGTGCCTGGGGGGGCCAGGGGCGTCGTGTTTGGGGCCCCAAGGGGGGCAGGGGGGCTTTCGTGTGGGGCCCGGGGTGGCAGGCTCGCCCGTGCGGGGGCTCGGGGGGGGCCCAGGTTTTTCTGTCCCGGGGGGCCTGGGGGGCCCGGGGGGCGGTTGGGCGGGGGGGGGGTCGGTTGCTGGGGCCCCGGGGGTGGCGGGCTCGGGTTTGGGGGGGTGGGGGTCACGGGCCCCGGGGCCCCAACGCCCCGGGAAAGGGGTTTTTCCTTTTTTTTTTTTTTTTGGGGGGGGGGGGGGGGGTGGGGGGGCCCCCCGGGGGGGGGGGGGGGGTTTTTTGGGGGGGGGGGGGGGGGGGGGTTTTTTGGGGGGGTAGGGCCCTTCAGCCAGTCGCTCCTCTCCATTAAAATTTCCTCCATCGGGAAAAAGGGTTTGGAGTAATTCCCACTACAAATTTGGGGGTTCCCCGGCCCCGCTCGGTTTAAATTTGCGCCCCTACAAACAATCTTCGGGAAAAAAATTTTAGTGGGAGGTGGCCATAAAACCAGTCCCCCGGAAAAAACCCCCTGGAATGTTGGAGGGGGGTAGGGGTTTTTGGGTCCATGCCTCAAAAACCCAAACTTGGAAAACTTGTGGACTGTTATGTGCTCGTTAGGGTGCATGAGCGCTTTGGTTTTTTTCATTTAGGGCACGGGGAAAAGGTTTTTAAAAGGGGGACCAAAGACACTCACTTTCCAATGGCTGGAGTTTGTTGTTGTAGCGGAGGCAAGGTAACAATCAGGGATCCCCATCCCAATTTTATCGAAAACTCAACAGGCAAAATGTTCATGTGCCCATCCAGCTTTGTCCATGATCAGAAGAATCTTTTTCTCTACAGAAGAAAAAAGATTTTCTCAGGGAAGATGTGAATTTGTCTGAACAAAAAGCATTAAACCTTTTCATCCAGCCACTAGGATCCCAAATACCCCTTTTGGAAACCCAAAAAATCGTGGTTTTCCCCCATGGAAAAACGGGATTCCAAACGGCATCGGGAATTATAAACACTGGAGGGATGGACTGCCCCACAGCATTTATAATGCCCCCAAAAAGTAAAGCTGTCACCCCGTTCACGAGTTACCGCGTGGCACTGGCTGGGGCCCCCTCGCACACACAACCTTGACTGGCTTCATAACAGGGCGACAAGAACTCTCATCCAAATTGTATATTTCCCGGGCCGGGTGAATGTGTACTTCTCCAAAGCTAAAATTTTAAAACCTTAAAGAAAGGGTTTTTAATTGACTTTGTTTTAAGGCAACAATCCTGGCAAAGGACCCTGCCTTCCGGAGCCTTCAATTTCAAGGTTTGGATGACGGTTCATGAAGGCATTTGTAAACCCGCCTTGTCGCCTTTTTCTTTCCCCAAAGGGAGCAGGGATGCTCCCTTTCTTCCCCCAAGCATGGCATTTCTGGTTTCACCATCCCACGCACATCGTTTTATGGGCAGGCCGTGAACACTTGGGGTGCGTGGATGGATAATCAGCAAGTATATTTCTTGTGAGGGGGTGAAAAAACCCCATTGCCCCCCGGGAAAACCCAAAACCATATAGGTAAATCCATCCCACAGCTTTTTCGATAATAGGAGGCCCGTTTTGAACCCAAAAAAAATGAATTAAGGGGCTTAAAAGGCCCTTGCTGGCAACAAAAATTGACAAAAAAAAAAAAAATAGAGGCTTGAAGGCATCCTTTAAAAAAAAGAAATTAATTAGGACTTGAAGGCCCTTTCTGGGAATAAAAGCTAACAAAAAAAAAAGAAAAAAAAAAAAAAAATTTTTAAAAAAATCTATAAAAAAATTTGAGAAACCCCTTTAAACTATCCCCCGAGGTTTTTTGAAAGACCTCATCCCCGGGGGACCAAAAAAAAGGGGGGGATGAAAGGGCATACAAAAAATCTTGGGGGGATTTTGGGAAATAAATAAAAGCAAACCCCTTTTTCAGCAGAAATTTTTTTTTTGATTTTTGAATCTGTCAGCGGCTTCTTTAGGGGTGCAGCAGTGGCCCCCGCGGTGCTTAAAGGGGACCCCCAGGTCAGTGGGTCCATTTTTGCTTGGGCGTCTCCTGACATAAATTTTCGAGGGATTATGCGGTTTAAGGCGGATAGGTTTGGTTAGATCTGAAAAGAGTTAATGACATTAGAAAATTTATGCCCTAGTTAGGTTTTGGTTAGTTAGGTTAGCTTAGTTAGTATTTTTTTTCAGGTAGAGGCGATTCTTGCATGGCCCCCCATATTATTTTGGGACTAGGGGGTCTGGCCAAAATATGTTTGGGGGGTCACCCCCAACGTCATGCCCCCCAAAAAAAGCAGTGTTAAAAGTTTTTTTTTTAAACCCTAAAAAATTAATTTTAGAATCATTTTAATAAAAAATAAATCAAATTATATAATAGTTAGTTCATGTGGGTTTTTAAACATAATAACACTGATATAGCATCATAAATTTAATACCAATCAACCTTTAACTTTTCACCCAAAAAAAAAAAACTGTTCCCTTTAATTTAAAAAGCACTAGTTAACCCCCCCCATTTAATATCATGCTAAAAAGCATTTGGTTTAGCACTTTTTCTTATGTTTTTTTTAAAATTTAAAAAAAATATAGATTTTCCCAAATCGTAGTGATGCGGGGGGGTCACCCAAAAGTCATGCCCCGAAAAAAGGGAGTGTTTAAAAGGGTTTTTTTAACCCTAAAAAAAATTTAAATTTTAGAATCATTTAATAACATAAATCACTTTTATAATAGTTAGTTTTTTGCTTTTAGCATTTAAAAACCTGATATAGCATCATAATTTAAAAACCCAAACACCTTCAACTTTATTTCACAAAAAAAAACTGTTCCATTTAATTTTAAAAGCACTAAATTACCACCCACCATTTTAAAATTTATGCGAAAAAATACATAGTCAATCAATGTTTTTTATTTTTGTGGAGGGATTTCAAAAGATATAAACTTTTTTAAAATTTCAAATTTTTACGTTTTCCCCCCCACTTCAAACCCTACGTTGAAACCCCCGCGCCACCCTTTTTTTTTAATAATGCCCCGCGGCCTGTTCCCCAAAGCATGCACTACTTTTTTCCCCCCCAAAAACATGTCCCAAACGGTTAACTGTATTGAAAAATTACCTCAAAAGAAAAGCCCTCACAGCCCAAAAGGGGACCCCTAATAAAAACGGCCCAAAAGTAACAAGGAACATACGGGGAAAAAAAAAATTTTACCCGGTAAACAGGAGGTGACGCGAAAGCTACCCTGTTGGGTCGCATGTGTTCACTGAGGGGCGCTGCCCTCCGTTTTGGGGGCAGGTGGCGCGAAATTTTAATTTAAATTTTCGGTTTTAGCCTTCTACGGGGAAACCCCCCGTTCCCCCCCGGGGTGACCCAACCCCCCCCTACTCTTGGCGAAAATCATAGAAAAAAAAAGGTTAAAGTGAGAGCGCCTTCCCCCCACACCAAAACCCCACATCTGATCAAGAGCCCCATGCGCCTTTTACCCACACACACACCCCCATTGACAAGAGCACACTGCGCCTTAAAACCCCCCAAAAAACACACACCACATCTGATAAGAGCACACTGCGCCTTCCCCCCAAACCCCCCCACAAACCACACATTTTGATCAAGAGCACACTGCGCCTTCCACCCACACCCACACACACACAAATCGATCCCAAAAGCACACTGCGCCTTTTCCCCCACCCACCCCCCACAACACACACATCTGATTCCCCGAGCACACTGCGCCTTCCACCCCAACACACCAAAACAATCTGATCAAGAGCACACTGCGCCCGCCACCCACCCCCCCCACACAACCCCACAAAATTTTGATCAAGAGCACACTGCGCCTTCCACCACACACACACACAAACACATCCCGACCCAAGAGGCACCCCTGCGCCCTTTCCCCCCACCCACACACAACACACACACCCCTCTGATCAAGAGCACACGCGCCTTCCCCCCCCCCACACACACCACCACACCCACACCCCAAAAATCGATCAAAAAGCACACTGGCCTTCCAAACCCAAAACACACACCCCACACACCTGATCAAGAGCACCCCTGCGCCTTCCACCCCCCCACACAACACACCACACAATCTGATCAAGGGGCACACTGCGCTTCCCCAACACACCACACACACACATCTGATCTAGTCCCTTTAGCCCGACCAAAAAAATGCTCCCGGGGGGGGGGAAGTAATTTCATTATGATTTCCCTTAGACCAAATGTCCAAGGTCAAAAAAAGGGTGTGAGGCATCTGAAACGGAGCTTAGTCCCGATGGACCCCTTTTGAAACCCACCCGCGCAAAAATTCCCATTTGGGGGGGGCATTTTTGCAGTGTACTGGACTTCTTACTAGCTTCGAGTGCGGTTGACGACAAAATAAGCCCAAATGGCCCCGTTAAAAAAAAAATAATATAAAGCATTTTTTTTATAGTTTAAATTTTATTATAAAAATAAATTTCGAAAAAAATCTTTTTTTCAAATTTTATTATTAGCTTTACTTTTTTAGTGAAACAACACGGGTAGTTTTTCCAAATTATGCTTTTTGCTACACCTTTTATCTGTCTATAAAAATAACTAAACAAGTACAAAATTCATCCACCACATTTCAACAAATATATTAAAGGGGCATAAAATGCTTGGGCCGCCGCTGGATATCTATTTGACGAAAAACGCAAGTTGGGAATGTCGTACGGGAGGATTTTAAACCAAGATATCTAAAAAGCGGGCGGAAATTGTTACATAGGAATCTGCATTTTGGGGCCATCTTGGATTTCAAAATGCCCCCAATTATATTAATTATTCTTTACTAGAGTTTGGAAAGACGTATGGAGCTATTTTAACCCTAGAGTAATCCTAATAAGCAAGCGGAGGTATCATTGAAATGTAGTTTTGTCAAATAAAAAACGGTATGTTTCCCAAATTAACATTTTGCCCTAAACCTTTTATCGTCATAAAGATTTCAGGAAATTTTGGGCCTGCATTAAAAATAGAGAAAAAACATATGCATACAAATACAGTGCACACAAAATTAATCTCAGAGTCGCCATCAGAGTCATTGGCATCCCCAGCCCGATAGCATCATCCCGCACCCGTTTGGGGGCATCCCTGCGCTTACACACAACACTTAAAAGTCGACCCAAATTTTTTGGTTCGACTCACTACCTCGTCTCTCAAAAAAACCGTCGTATGCTTGAAAAGAAGAAAATAAAAACTTTCCCCCGGAAATTTAAATAAAAATATTAAAACTTCTATTCAAAAGTAAAAATATGTATTAAGGGAGCCTTTCATAGGTACCTTGTTTTATTTAAATTTAAATTTGTATTTAGGGGCATAAGCTTTCGGAGAGGCCAATATCATAGAAAATTTGAACTTCCTTTTATCCCAACTTACCTTGTACACGGGGCAGTCGTCTTACACTTCTTGTAGGAAAACCTGGGACCCGCTCCTGTTTCCCCCCTTCCTTGTTATATTTTATTATTATATTTTATATATATATAGGTAAAGTTGTTCGTTTCACCAACCATAGAAGGCCTGCCCCATCCTTATAAATGTTATAAAGGGGTCGTTCTACCTTCATTGAGGTTCGGGAGTCCTCGTCCTTCCTCCCAGAAACCAGGCCAAGGTAAGTGAATCCCCACACCAAAAC
>JACEEZ010014067.1:0-13351 GCA_016584305.1 Chionoecetes opilio | reverse complement strand
ATAAAAAAACACATTAGCTCAACACACCACTTTCCCACCTTAGGCTTCACGCCTCACACTCAAAAAACCACACACCAGGCTACACGCCCACACAACCGCTTTGCCAACCTCATTTCCCGCCTCCACGTCAAAAACACACCCCGGTACCCCTCCCCCAAAACCAGCTTTTGTCACACCATCAGGCTTAAACCCGCCAGTAAAAACCGTAAAAAACCACACCCGGCTCACCCTCCAAACCCCAGCTGTTGCTCCACCACCCCTCCGCACCACCCCCTTACCCCCACACCCGTCAAAACCCCAATAATCCCCAAACTAACCACACCCAACACAAATTTATTTCCCCTTATACCCACATACAACCGTCCCTATCCAGGGAGCTTCCCCCCCAGCCCCTAAGCTGTCCCCCCGAAAAAAAACCTCGCCCCTTTCTACCCACTCATCAAATGTCGCTTAATATCGGGCCACAAAATAGACTCCCGAAATTTTTTAAAAGGGGTTTACAAGGGGTAAATATATAATATATATATATATATATATATATTATATATTTTATATATATATTATATTTAAAAATATATAAATAAAATTTATTAAATATTATATATTATAAATATTAAATATATAAATATATAAAATATATATTTATATATATTATATATATTTTAATTATTATATCTTATTATATATAAATATATAATTATTATATAAAAATTATATATATATATTATAATATATATTACCGTAAATATTCAGGTACCTTAGAGGAATGTAAATATCCATTTGGGGCGTACTTTTTTTCGAAGACAAACTTAAATTTTTAAAAGGGTTTTTATATGTGTATTGTGTATATGGCACTCTTTTTTTGGCGAAATTATTTTTCACCCCTCCACCCCCCCAAGTTTAAAACCGGAACTATTGACAAAAACTAAAAAACAGATAAATTTCACTAGTACGAAACTTTGAAACATCATTTCGTTCTCGAAAACAACCGAATTACGATGTTTTTGCAATAATTAATTGGGGGCGGTTAGAAAAAAATATTGATTACCCCCAAAAAACGGAGCCAAATTCATTAAAAACCATAAATACACTATAAAATAATGCCTTTTTTTGAAAATAGTGGTGTCCAAAGCATATAATATTGCAGAATAGGGGTCGGTTTGCCTTTTCTTTTCTTTTATTTGGGGCCCAATCAATTAGGGTCCCGTGGGTCCAATAAAAGTGAAATTAGATTTTTTTCGAACTTGGCGGGTTTTTTTTCTTTATGAAAAATTAAATTTTAAGGGGGTTTGTCCCTTTAAACTTTTGGTTTAGCACTTCTTGCTTGCAAAAGGGGACTTTTATTTTATATGCAAAACATAGCTTAGCCCCGCTAAAGTAACGGCTTCATTTGCCTATCTCAATTCTTGATCTCTTTTTCAGGATGGTTCCCCTTTGTAAGCAAGGGGTCGAAGCCCGCAACTAGACAGAGCCTGGACCCAAATTGGGCCGCCTTTTTTGGGGGTGGACAGATTTTTGTAGAGTGGGGTCCACGTATCGCGGCGTGATGAAGGGGGGATCCTTTCGAAGAACTCAGCGGCATCCGGGAGGGTTTGACAAGGGGGGTACCCAGGAGAGCATTGCAAAGGATCTGACCCCCAGGGCTTCCCAGGGGAAAAAATCAAACCCCCATTTTTGCACCTCCATGTTTTCACCACCCTGACCAGAAGGATAGAAAATTTTTGGGAAGAAGGTTAGTGAAGTGGTGAGAAAACAGAGCAACTAAAGCAGAAAAGAATTCGGGGGAGAAAATATGGACAGGCGTTTGACAAACCCCGCCCTCACACGATCTTCCTCTGCAAGGCCCTGAATCCCACTGTCCCACCCCCAGCTGTCCACGCGAGAGCACATTTGCAGTGTGACTGCCCCCTGGGCAAAGCCCCTACTTTAGACCTGGAGGGGGTGTACTACCAGGGATCAAAGTTGGGGAGGAGAGTGCAACGAGAGACAGGGTAACAAGAATAGACGCATAGAAAATGAAACCAGAAAAGAGGAAAGCTTTGGGAAAAGGGGAGGCTAAGCTGAAGAGCGAACCAAAAAGATAAAAAAGGTCAGACTCGGAGCTGAAGGAGCAGATGTTCCTGGCCAGGCTAAAAGATCCCCGGATTCTGAGGATGGCGGGGGAGTCGTTCACCCTGCCATCAAGGAAAGGCAGGAGCAACAGGGGGCTGCCATAGTGACCGACTGCTCAGGGAGAGGCTGGGGTCCCTGGCACCCTTTATGCATACTTTGGGCGGCCAGCTGCAAGAAGAAAAAAATCAGCCCGGGGCCGGCGCTGGCAAACATCCGGTTCGACGTTTCCGCCCCTGCTGCTGCGCCCCCGGGTTTTGGAAAACCTCCAGGACCTTATCGCTGACGGCCACCTCTTCCAGACATGTCGTCCCGGGGCTGCGCCTAACGCGAGGGGCCCGGCAGGGCCTGGCATCGGCAGGGCCTTGACCAGGGGAAACACCAGGGGACCAAAATAGTTTTGGGTTGGGTTTCATGGGGGGAAGGGAAAAACCGGGCGATGGGGCCCAAGCTAGGGGGAAATTTTGCCCAAAGGTGACAAGGGAGGAGGGATGTGCGTGCGAGGAGCCATCTGGAATTTCCCTTTGGCCTTTTTTACCAAAAGGGCCCCGGGGCCACCCCCGAGAAGCCTCGTTTACGGTGGGTCAGGCTCTCTATGATCTGCTGGTACATCACTCCCCGATCACGATCGTATGAGGTGGGGCTCAAAATAGGCCCAACCGGGGTGGAAAGGGGGGTACTCACGCCCATTTGGAGAAGAGCTGGGGGGCCAAAATCTTCTGGGGTATATGCGTGTTGCCAAACCCAAAAGGTTGGGCCCCTGCGCCACCTTAAACCAGCATGACGGGCCACCCCCTTGAACTGGCTTCACGGGTCCCTGTGCAGTCTGTGTCCAGCGTGAATGAGATGCAGCAACACGAGTTTAAGGGGTGCCCGGCGGTGAAATTCACGAGATACGGGTATATCCTGGTAATGTCCCCTGACCAGCAGGGCTCCTACCCCTGGTCAGGGTGTGAAACGGGGCGTTCTCCCCCCCGAGCTGGGAGATCAAGTGTGGCAAGGTGTCCCACTCCAGATGGTCACCCCGCCCCCTCGCTCGTGTAATGTGGACCAAACATGAATGACTGCAAAGAACTGAACACCCGGAAAACCTAGTAAGTACTGCCTGCAGGTGTACTTCAAAATCTACACAATCAAGGTTACCACAGACTAAGGGCGGCCCCCAAAATCCTCATGCAGCTCAAGTTTGGGGGTCGCAGCCCAAAGGGCCAACAGCTGTGAACTTCTACGTGCGGACAGGACATGGTTCGCACACTCAAAAGTTCCTCTCTCGTGATGGCGAGTCAGAGTGAGGACGACCGCGGTTCGCCGTGACCCCCGGGTTTGAAACGAGGGTGGGGAGGGGTATTGGGGGGCACCATGTAAGACCTTTCTCACACCCCAAACTGAACTTGTCACCCCAGTTTCAGCCTGATCAGCTGGCGCCTGGCCACCGAACCGGCATTCCCTGTTCACTGTCGGGGACAGATCCAGGAGATCCCGGTCAAGCCGTACGAGGGTTCCGGAGTTTCTATCCACTCAGGCACCCAAAGAGGGAAGCAGGTGACAGAGGCTGCGGCAGCAGTGGGGGGGGCGCAGGCCAAGAGGGGTTCCCCGGGCTCGGGCCCCCACCGGGAGACAGGGCCCTGCTTCAGGTCTAAAAAGGACATGATGGTCCAGTTCCCCAACGTAGAAACTGTGACACTGTGGTAGTCCCGTAACCCTGACAAAAAGGCACCACGCCAGTCTTTTGGGAAACTCATTTTGGGTGCAGATGAAAATAAACGACCAAAACCGGGACATCACCTTTTAACATTTTCGATAAGGGTGAATAAAAATGCTTTTTTGATAGAAAGAATTCTAAAATGAAAAAGGGAAAATTATAAAATCGTCCTAGAATTCCTTTTTACATAGAAATTGGCATGCTAAAGTTGAGAAAAGAATTTTTGTTATGGCGCCCCTATTTCATGTCTGTGGGGGTTTTTTTAAGGGTTTTTTAAAGTATTTTAGATTCACTTTCCCTCTCCTAAATTAAAATTCCCTTCCCTCCGGGGTTTTGGGACTCAATTGAAAGTTTTGGGGGCCAGGACTAAAAAAAGGGAAACAAAAACAATAGTACCAAAAATAGTTTACTTACAACATCAGCAAAAATAGCCCCCCAGCACGCGGACCGCTCATCCCCCCTAGAAAAACTACCCCTAATTACGCCTAGATCCCTACTGTCTGGTATTGGCGGGGGAATTTTTAAAAGGGGGTTATGGTTATCTTAAAGCTTTTCGCGCCCGGGGAAAGGCCCCCTGTAGCGGGGGTCTCCGTCCTGTCACACTGGTCGTCTCCTGTCTAGGATCGCTCCTCGCTCCCACTCGCCCCCTTCCCATCCAAACCCTCCTTCTCCTCGGGGTGTGGCTCGCCCCGTCTGCTACAGAATCAAAGCACCAACACGCGGGAAATGGAAGGGGGGAAGAGGTCCCGAAACGTCCTCGGGGTGGGGGGAGATTAGTCGTGGCTGCGACCCGACGAATGAGGTCGCCTTTTCCCCACCCAAGTGGCGGCTGGTGGTGAGTTGCCACTTCGGCTCATCTTAACATATTTTCTATACCTTTTTTCTATTAAGCCTGATTTTTTATTTGAGAACGAGAGCTGGACTTGGACCGTGCGTGTTTGAGCGACTTGCGCTGTTTTTGTGCGACTTTTGGCGTTTGGTGCTAGGACCTTAGACCTTAACGAGTATCCAGCCCTGAAACCACCTACGGTGGGTAAATAATAACGTGGAAAATCCAGTGGACAGAAAACAGGTTTTTACGCGAAAAACGAGGTGATTTTGTATGAGAAGTGAGCTTTCCGGAGTCTGGCGGACTTAGTGTAGGTCTGAATGAAAATTTGAGGCCACATTCTCGATAGAGTTTTTTGCGCTCTACAACTTTGTCGTCAGTGGAATCTTTCGAATCTCGAACTTAAGGGGCTTTTCTGTGAGTTTGAAGTGAATTATAGATGTTTTCAGGTAAGCTTCGTGGCATCTGGCGGACTTAGTGTAGGTCTGAATGAAATTCTGAGGTCACACTTCCGATAGAGCTTGTGGCCCTCTACAACTTTGTTGTCAGTGAATTTTTTTTTTATCTCGACCGTAAGTGGCTTTTCTGTAAGAAAAACCCCTCTGAGCCTGCCCCGCCCCACCCCGCATATATTTCCTGACCCTGGTTTAAGATCTGCGACGTGCGCAGCACGTCGCAGATCTTAAAAAAGCTAGGTTATAGCTTTTCTGACCCAGATCTTAAACAAGGTAGGTTGTAGCTTTTCGGAACCAGGTTTAAGATCTGCGACGTGCGCAGCACGTCGCAGATCTTAAACAAGCTAGGTTCTAGCTTTTCTGACCCAGGTTTAAGATCTGTGACGTGCTGCGCACGTCGCAGTTCTTAAACAAGCTAGGTTATACCTTTTTTGACCCAGGTTTAAGATCTGCGACGTGCGCAGCACGTCGCAGATCTTAAACAAGCTAGAAACGATTTTGTATGAGAAGTGAGCTTTACGGTGTCTGGCGGACTTAATGTAGGTGTTACGGCAATGTCGAGGGCACATTTCCGATAGAGTTTTCTGCACTCTACAACTTGGTCCTCAGTAAAATTTATCGAATCTCGAACTTAAGTGGCTTCTCTGTGAGTTTAAAGTGAATTATAGTGGTTTTCTGGGGAGCTTCGTGGTGTCTGGCGGACTTAGTGTAGGTCTGAATGAAATGTTGAGGCCACACTTCCGATAGAACTTGTGGGCCTCTACAACTTTGTCTTCAGTTACATTTTTTGAATCGCGACCGTAAGTGGCTTTTCTGTACGAAAACCCCCTCTGAGCCTGCCCCGCCCCGCCCCGCATAAATCCGTCCCTATATATCTATAATAATATAAGCGAAAGTGTGTGTGTGTGTGTGTGTGTGTGTGTGTGTGTCTGTCCGCGATAGGTGCCGCCCCTGTGGCGGAAAACCCCTCATATGTCACAGTTTTTTGGGAAACAGGTTGACCAAGGGGGAAAGGTTTTAAGCCCACTTATAAGATGATCCGATCACTTTTTTTTTTCCTTTTTTTAGCAGCCTATTAGCGAGAACTGTGAAGAAAAAAAAGTGGGTTGCGAGAATTGAGGAAACCTTGATGTAGGGTGATGGGTAATAGGTGAGTGAATGGGTGGGGGGATGGGTAATGGGTGTGGGGTGATGGGTGAGTGAATGGGTGGGGGTGATGGGTGAGTGAATGGGTGGGGGGTGATTGGTGATGGTGAGGGAATAGGTGGGGGGTGATGGGTAATGGGTGAGTGAATGGGTGTGTGGTGATGGGTAATGGGTTTGAGTGAATGGGTGTGTGGTAATGGGTGGAGTGAATGGTGGGGGGTGAGGGGTAAGGGGTGAGTGAATGGGTGGGGGGAATACATACATTTCAGGAAAGTTAGAAGGGGCTATCTGGAGAGTCTGTTTGGTGGGCCGAGGTGGTGGGTAATGGGTCTATCTGGAGAGTCTGTGTTTGGTGGGCCGAAGGCCCACCAAACACAGGTGGTGGGCCGAAGGCCCACCGAAGTGGGTGGTGGTGGGCCGAAGGCCCACGTTTGGTGGGCCGAAGGCACCACCACCACTGATGGTGGTGGTGGTGACCACCACCATCAGGTGGTGGGCCGAAGGCCCACCAATAGCTCTCCGCAGGAGCTAGCCAAAAAGGCCGCCCGGAGGGCGGCTTTGCGGCTAGTATATAAATAAGGGAACGTGAGCTGAGATTTAGACCGTTCTTTTCGATCTAACGCGTTTATTTGAAATTTAACGGCCAATGTTTGGAATACATGTTTGGTAGTAAGTCCGTTGCCGGTCTTGCGGAAACCCTAGCCAACGGTCTGTGACTTTTGGTTCTCGAGTTGCCATGTATGGATTTTACGGTTTTTTCGTTGTGACGAGTTTATGCGACTTTTGGCGGCCCAAAGACTGTTAACATATTTTGAGCAAAGTAGGGTTTACTATCTTTTGCCTGTCCAGTACAAACGCTCTAAGACTTATGGTTTGGGAGTTAGAGTATGAATTCTACCGTACGGTTTTTCCCAATCAACAAATAATAATTATTGGGAGTATTATATAGAATAACAATTATATATACCGTCATCATACACAATTATTACTGAGATAGTTTTTACGTATATATGTAAATATATAATATCATAGTTATTTTCCCCGTATAAATGCATCCACACATTACTCCATCTACACTAATATTCATCACTGGGACAATTACATTGAATAACAAATATTTACACCGTCATTATACACAATTATTACTGAGATCATTTTTACGTATATATGTAATTACAAAAATTCTCTTTTTCTGGCTGCTAAATATCTCTAAATTTTGGCCTAATTTGGTTTTTGCCCTTTTCCGACTAAAATGTTCATCTAAACTGAAAAATTACGTAAATAATTGTTCTCCGGTTCGACGAGATCTACGCAATGGCACAGTCCGTTTTGTCCTAACATGTCACGTTCTCTAGCTATTTCTTTTTTCCTCGTTTTTAGATAACAATGATTTGTGCATTTATTTATCCATGATTTTTATTTCCGCGGATATCACGGGATCGGCCTTCAAGAGCAGCATCTTTTATGTTCTATACCATTTTGTCCTTACGTGTATGGTTACGGTCATATTAATGAAAATGTGATTTCTTAAAAAAAATCCTGGACACATGGGCCTGATGTTTTTTGGCGAAAATCAATATATCCCAATATGGATGAAACTCAGTTTATAGGGGCTTCTACTGATGGCAATCACGAATCTGGTCGATGTTTGCCGATATTTATTTGTTAAATAATTTTCTTCCCTCTGTAAGCTTATTTCCGCCCTATAAATGCATACAAACATTACTCCAGCTCCACTAATATTCATCACTAGCCGCAAAGCCGCCCTCCGGGCGGACTTTTTATTTAGCTAGCCCTGCGGAGGGCTATTGGTGGGCCTTCGGCCCACCAAACCAAGTGGGCCGAGACTCACCAAACACAGACTCTCCAGATAGCCCCTTCTAACTTTCCTGAAATCATGGATGTAGAAATGTATGTATTAACGCCTTACCCATCACCCCCCACCCATTTACTCACCCATTACCCATCACCCCCCACCCATGCACTCACCCATTACCCATCACCACACACCCATTCACTCACCCTTTACCCATCACCCCCCACCTATTCCCTCACCCATCACCCATCAACCCCCACCCATTCACTCACCCATCACCCCACACCCATTACCCATCACCCCACCCATTCACTCACCCATTACCCATCACCCTAAATCAAGGTTTCCTCAATTCTCGCAACCCACATTTTTTTCAACAATTCTCGCTAATAGGCTGCTAAAAAAAAAAAAAAAAAGTGATCGGATCATCTCATACGTGGGCTTATAATGTGCCCCTGGTCGAGCTGGCTCCAAAACTGTCCCATATGATGGGATTGTGCCACGGGGGGTGGCACCTATCGCGGACATACACACAGACACACACACACTTTCGCTTATATTATTATAGATGGGTAACCTTACATTTAATAACAAGTATTTCAACCGTCATTATACACAATTATTACTGAGATCTGTTTTACGTATATATGTAGTTATAATATTTAAATATTTCTGGCAGCAAAATTCCCCAATATTTTGCCATCTCTTTGGTTTTTGGCCTTTTCCGACTATACTATTGATCTAAACAGAAAACAGACGTATATATTTTCTTTCCGTTTCGAAGAGATCTACGCAATGGCACAGTCTGTTCTGTCCTAACATGTCACGTTATCGCGATATATCGTTTTTTTTAGTTTCTACAAATCATTGATTTGTGGCTTTATTTATGCATGAATTTTACTTTCGCGTTTACCACTGGATTGGCCTTCAAGAGCGGCATCTTTTATGTTCAATATCATTTTGTCCTTAGCTTTATGGTTACTGGGATATTAATGCAAATGTTATTTTAAACAAAAAATCCTGGCCCTTACCCTGCACATTTTCTGCGAAATTAAATATATCACAAATTTGGATTAAACTCGGTTTATAGGGTCTTCTACTGATGGCGATTACGAATCTGGTCTTTGTTTGCCGATATTTGAACCTAAAAGCAATTTATTTCCATCTGTAACCTTATTTACCCTATATAAATTCATACACAAATTACTCCATCTTCTTTAATATTCTTCACTGGGATAATTACATTGAATAACAAGTATTTATACAGTCATTATACACAAATATTACTGAGATCATTTTCACTTATCTATGAAAATAAAAATAAATTCTGCTTCTCTGACACAATAAGGCATATAAATGGAATCTGCCATTTTTCTCAACAATACTTACCTACCAGAAATCTTACTTAAATATAATATGCTCATTTTCCAAATTCTAAACATTGCCAGGGAAAATTTGGCTTTCCCAAAAGCCGGCCACACACCACCGGCGGGGCCCTATCCGGCCCGACAAAAAGGGGCGTGGCTAGAGGCGGCCGGTGTGTGTGTGGGGGTGTTTTTCACCCGGCTGGGCCTGTCGCAGCGGCCGGATAAAAAATCAGTCGCGCTTGAAAATTCCGTCCGGCGCGGCCTGCGCCTGCGGTGTGGGTTGCCTTCCGGCGGGGCCCCGCCCTCGCTCGGCCAGATAATGACTAATTGTACCAGTAATAATTGTATTTATGTAATATAGGTATTATATATGACGTATTATTATAGTATTGACTTATTATATATAGGTATTATTATTGCTGCACATGCAGCCATCACCACAAGTCATTTTCAGACGCGGATTCATGTTGTCACCACGGTGGTCCGACTGTACTGTATATTGTCATGAGGCGCCGGTGTGTGGGGTGGGTCTCGTCCGGTGTAGCGATCTCACCAGCTACTTTGATCTCAGTAGCTACACCCCCCACTGCGCATGCGCGGCAGACGACGGGCACACAGATAAGCTTGGGCCCCCAGGGTTCCCAGAACTTGCTAAAATATGGTGAAACTTGAATGTAGAGTAGTAATTAAAGTAGAACATGAACATTTCACGCATTTCACGCATTTTCACTTAACGCTACGTACCCTTGTTTGACAATATTACGTTTTTACCCAAGATAAAATTGGTATAACTGTACTATATTATCAAACAACTATAGCATATTCACCCAGGGAGCAGTGTTTCAGTATAAGGTAGGGTAATGTTCCGGCACATTCGCTTGAAATGTTCTATTTTTTTACTTTAATACTCCTCTACATTCATGTTTCCACCACGTTTTTACCCCGGATCAATTGTAGATATATATTGTCAAAAAACTATTCCCCAGGGAGCAGTGTTTTCAGTATAAGGGTTTGGGTAATGTTTTCCAGGCACATTCTTTAAAATGTTCTATTTTCCCTACTTTGATTACTATTCTACTTTCCCAATTTTTCCACCACGTTTTACCCAGGATCAAATTAGTATATATTTTTCCAAAAAACTATTCACCGGGGAACTTTTCAGTGCTATTTGTGCAGTGTACTCTGGGGCCCAAAGGGTAGCTGGTGAGATCGCTGGCGCGATCTCGCCACTCCCCTTGGCCCGAGTACTACCCTCAAAAATACCCTAAAAACACTGCTCCCTGGGTGAATAGTTTTTGACATACAATGAAATACCATTCTTACCCTTGGGGGAAAATGTAAAATTTTGTCAAACACTATTCCCCCAGGGAGCAGGGTTTCAGTAAAAGGCTACAGGTAGGATAGTGTTCTAGAAAAGGCACATTCGTTTGAAATTTTCCTATGTTTTACTTTTAATACCCTCTACTTCAATGTTTCCACCACTTTTTTCCCCAAGATCAGAATTGGTATTATTACCCAAAACAACTATTCCCCCAGGGAAAGCATGTTTCAGTAAAAAGGGGTTTAGGGAAATGTTCCGGGGCACTTTCCCCTTGAAATTTTCTATGTTCTATTTTTGTAACTATTTACTTCATTTTTTTCCACCACTTTTTAAACCCAGGATCAAAATTGGTTTATATTGTAAAAACAACATTCCCCAGGGAACATGTTTCAGTGCGTATTTGTGCGTGTAGCTACTGGGGCCCAAGGTAGTTTGGGTTGAATCGCTTCTTAGGGGTTTCCTCCCAGCTACCCTTGGCCCGAAAAGCTAAAAACTGCACAAATACGCCTGAAACACTGTTCCCTGGGTGAAAAGTTGTATGACAAAGTAAACCAATTCTGATCCTGGGTAAAACAGGGGGAAGTATCGAATTGATTTGTAATTAAAGGGAACTAGATATTTCAAGCGATGTGCCCGGGAAAATTCCCCCTTTGGGGGAAAAAGTATCTATTTTTCAAACAGGGGTACGTAGTGTTCTAGGGAAAAGGGCCCCCCCGTGTGAAAAGTTCTAAAGTGGGAAAAGTGCCTGGAAAATTTCCCTACCCTTTTACTGAAAACCCTCTCCCCGGTGAATAGTTGTATGATAATATCAGCAAATCTGGGAAAACCCTGGTGGGCCCCCGTTTTCCTGTGTGACGGGGCGTCGGCCCCGCAAAAGCGCCCGTGGGGGGTGTAGCTACTGAGAAACAAAGGGAGCTGGTGAGATCCTACACCGGGGGAACGTGGATAATGCCCCCCCACTTTTTGTCGGCCGGGCGGCCGCGCCGGTGTGTTGTGGCCGGGTTTAAAAGTCACGTTTTTATATTTCTGCTGGTTTTTTTTTGGGGGCAAAATTCATATTTATTTTTAAATCCTTGTCATTCTACATTTAAATGTTAACCTATAAAATTTCTCATACTTTCCCGCTCAAAAACCCTTTAAATTTTACACAGGTTATTTCTCCACGGATTTTTTTTTTTTATTAAAATCACAGGCAAGCCTGGAAACATCTTTCAAAAAACCTGTTAAAAGCTTATTTTCAATTCTCTTTACTTTTGTTAATTTTTTTTTACGTTAACTATTCATTACATTCTTATCCCCCCTCCCTCGATGTGTTGATATTTCTCCAGCCAAATAATCCTAAAAACCCCACTTTTAAAATTACAGGTCTTTTATCAAGGGATATTCTTTTAAACCCAGGAAAGCCTGGAACATTCTTAATCAAAAACTTTAAAAAGTTTTTTTAAATTCAGCTAAAAACGTGGTTGAATGTTTACAAGTTTGGTAATGTTTACTTTTTCAAAAAAGCCCAGGGAAATTTATAAAATCAAACACGCTATTTGGGTTATTTCCCAATGGATTTCTTTCCTGTTTGCCCACAGGGAGCCTTTTGAACAGGGTTTTTTTTTCATCTATAAGTTGGCGCAATAACACCGATTCTCAAAATAATAATGTTTTACCTGTTCTCAAAGTGGGCTAAAGGATTTTTTCCAAATGGCAAATTACGCTTTTATGCTACATTCTCGAAAAATTTTATTTCAGATTTTACCCCAGGATCTGTTAACTCTTGATGTTTATTCGTCGCTCCGTTTTGTAATAAAACACGGTTTCTAGAAATTAATTTTTTTTATGCTCCGCAGCCTATTTCATTGCACAGGAACGGTTTTGGGGGGGGTTAAAAGGCCCCCTTCAAAATTAAAAAAACGCTTTAAAACATTTATCCGACCCGGCCGATATGGTACCCCCCGGGGGGACTAAACACGAATGGTACTAAAAAGTTTATAGAGTGACTGTAAACATTAAAATTGATAGCCCTTCCCCCCACGGTAGCTTTAAATCTGATTTTTTTATCAGGGGTGCTACCCATAAAAAAAAAATTTTTGCGTGACGTCGGGGGGGGTTTTTTCCCCATTTTCTTTAAAATCAATCACACATCGTTTCGAACTTTGGAAACCTATGTAGATTTGATTCTTACCCAAATTGTTCCCCGTATTTTTTAAAATTTTCCCCATATTTTGGGATTTACCCTAAAAAAAATAATTTTGGTATTTTTCCCAAAATTTGGGAAAAAATCCCAAATATGGGAGAAATTTAAAAATATTCTAACAGTCTTTAGCTATTTTGTTCTCTCAAAAGTTATTTCCGATTTTATTTCAAGTTTCCCCCTATTTGGGGTTTTTTTTCCCCATTTATTTATTCGAAGAGACGATCAACAAAAAAAACCCAGACACCAGGGGACAAAAAGGCTTCAGCCTGAAAAAGGGGACTGTCGCCAGGTACTACCTGACATGGGTATCGAGCAGATCTTGGGCGTCAGGGCCATGTATAGGCCCAAAAATTACTGGAAAAAATTCCCAAAAAAACCACCCAAGAAAATTAAAAAGGTTAATTGGGGCCCAGGAATGGGG
>JACEEZ010014066.1:245000-250557 GCA_016584305.1 Chionoecetes opilio | reverse complement strand
ACCAGGCCTGTAAATCAACTAGGAATACAACTAGAGGAATAAACACAACCACCAAAACACACACACACCACACAAAAACAAGCAGTAAATCAACAGTTACCTCAAGATTTTTCCTACAAGACAAGTTGCCAGCCAGCCACCTGTCCTCCTCGCGCTAACAGCTTAATCACCACACCTGTAATTACCGCCCTTAACGACCTTGTTGATGGATCTTGCCCCGCGCCCGTCGACACTCGCCCCGCCCTCCTCCCTCACGCCCCACGCAGCTGTCTGTTTCCCCACAAGCATCCGCCGGTGTCTTGTGTACATATTTGTGCGGAGATGCTTAGATAATGACAGAAATGTTTACTCTACCTGGCTAAGGGTAATGCTGCTGTTGTTGATATTGTCTTGTCACTTTTTATCTATAGCGAAGCATGTCTTTTCAGGTTTGTGTTTTGTCGCGTCGCCGCCCCAGAACTCACAGCAGACGCCTCACACACTCATATAGGCCTCAGCAATAGATGAAAAGGCCTTGGGAAAGAATATTCTATCGACATGTACAACAGCAGTGACTTTGATATTGGTTTTTGCACAAGTCGAGTATACATACACTGTATTTTTCAGCGTGTTGGTGTAGCCGAGGGCCGCAGCAGCCACAGACCCAGAAGGAAGCTTGGGTAACCAGGTTAGGGGAGGCGAGGTGGACCCTCTGATTCTGCTACATGTGAACTGTTAACTTGGTTATTCTGGACTGAGTTACGCTTGATTGCATCACACACAAGCAACACTGATGTACTACTACCCTTCCTTACTAGTGGGTGGACGGCCAAGAAACAGGAATTCACACTTATGTATAAGGGAGGTACATACAAAGTTCTCGCCCGCCTTATCGTCACTGTCGCCGAAACACAAAAAATAATATTTCAAGAGCCAATAGATTGATATGGTGATGATTTGAAGCACATATGTCGCCTATACGCGTGTCCCTCTAATAGCAATGCGCTGACTACTTCTACCCGTGTGCTAAGTGGCCACCTGCTCCCACAGCCCCAACACACTGTGTAGTACGTACCCTCGTAACGTAAACACCTGCACTATGCTGCAGGGGAACACAAGCCTCGCTGTGACCGCATCGACCAGACTGTGAAGCGTGAGCCCCGGCCACTACGCCACTACAACTTAGACGCCACTTTTACACTCTTGAAGATGTCTAAGTCAGCAGGGCACAGCATCCTGACTTACGACAACCACAACCATCATTATCATGTGTCAGTATGTCGCGCCCCGCCCCGCCCCGCCCCGCACACCTTCTCAAGGGGTCAAGGACGCTTCCTCGGGAGACGTGGGAGGAGGGTGAAGGCGGTGCGGTCCTCCTCCCTACACGGCGTCCTAGCCCCAGTGACCCACTTCCCGCCGCCTGAGGCACCTGGGGGCAACAGCCGTAAACACCGGTGCTCCTAGCGGCTTACTTAATGGTCGGGGGAAGTCCCGCGAGGCACGCGTCCACACCCGCGGGAACCACAGACCCACCCACGAGGCGCTCCCCCCCCCCCCCACCGCTATTCCTGGCCCCGCTCCCACGCCCTCCCTTCCCTATCCTCCTTGACCCTACCCATCTCCCAGGTTTATGGGCCGCCCGCTGAGGGCACCACCGTCCACCTGAGTGCGTGGGGAAGACTCGCTCTTTTAAGGAAGGAAAATTGGTATCAACGTGCTTTGACAGAAACGCAATTCAAAAATAGATAAAAAAAGGCTTCAAATATTGTTTTCTTATGCATTAATCTATCTATGAGTGAGTTAACATCATCTTACTTTATTACCTGTGCCTGAAAATCTAGAGACCCTGTTAGATATACAAGGCCATTCGGTGAAGCCATGGCGGTCCTAAAGTTTGGCGTAGCCAGAAGAGGAGGAGGAGGAGGAGGGTTCCCGGCGACTCAGGTAATCGTGTGGAAACCTAGACAGACCTCAGACCTAATGGAGCGACCCGACCAGCTCACCAACTTGACTCTACCACCTTGCACCCTGCCACCCCTGTCACGTCTACCACCCTGCACTCTGCCACCCCTGTCACGCCTACCACCCTGCACCCTGCACTCTGCCACCCCTGTCACGCCTACCACCCTCACCCTGCCACCCCTGTCACGCCTACCACCCTCACCCTGCCACCCCTGTCACGCCTACCACCCTCACCCTGTCACGCCTACCACCCTGCACCCCTGTCACGCCTACCACACTGCACCCTGCCACCCCTGTCACGCCTACCACCCTCACCCTGCCACGCCTACCACCCTCACCCTGCCACCCCTGTCACCCCTACCACCCTGCACCCCCTGTCACGCCTACCACCCTCACCTGCCACCCCGGTCACGTCTACCACCCTGCACCCTGCCACCACCCCTGTACCCTGTCACCCCTGTCACGCCTACCACCCTGCACCCTGCCACCCCTGGTCACGTCTACCACCCTGCACCCTGCCACCACCCTGTACCCTGCCACCCCTGTCACGCCTACCACCCTGCACCCTGCCACCCCTGTCACGCCTAACCACCCTCACCCTGCCACCCCTGTCACGCCTACCACCCTCACCTGCCACCCCTGTCACGTCTACCACCCTGCACCCTGCCACCCCTGTCACGCCTACCAACCTGCACCCTGCCATCCCTGTCACGTCTACCACCCTGCCACCCCTGTCACGCCTACCACCCTGCCCCTGCACCCGTCACGCCTACACCTCACCCTGCCACCCCTGTCACGCCTACCACCCTGCACCCTGTCATGTCTACCACCCTGCACCTTGTCACGCCTACCACCCTGCACCCTGCCACCCCTGTCACGCCTACCACCCTCACCCTGCCACCCCTGTCACGCCTACCACCCTGCACCCCTGTCACGCCTACCACCTGCACCCTGCACCCCTGTCATGCCTACCACCCTGCACCCTGTCACGCCTACCACCCTCACCCTACCACCCCTGTCACGCCTACCACCCTCCACCCTGCACCCTCACCCTGCACCCTGTCACGCCTACACCCTCACCCTGTCACGCCTACCACCCTCCCACCCCTGTCACGCCTACCACCCTGCCACCCCTGCAGCTCACCCTGCACCCTGTACGCCTACCACCTCACCTGCCACCCCTGTAACCCAGCCACCCCCGACCCTTTACTACATGCCAACCTGTCAACGCCATACTACCCTGCCAACTGTCCTCCTACCAACCTAATCGCACCTTAACCAAACAAGTACCCTTTACTAAGACAACAAGGGTATTCAGTGATTATTGGACAAAAAACACGTAAGAGTACAACAACCATTACAAGTGACCTTCGTAAACATAGCAGCTATTTCACTTTATGACAGAAGGAACAAGGAAGGAGGTAAAAGACAGAAAGAAGGATAAAGAGGCAGGAGTATAGCGAGTGACTAACATGTCGCACGGATATGAGCAGGGAAGGGGGAGGAAGGAGGAGAGGATGATGGAGGAGGAGGAGGAGGAGGAGGAGGGAGGGGGTGAAGGAAGGGATGGAGAAGACGAGCAGGAAAGAGAGGAAGGAGAAGGAAGGGAAGAAGAGATGTAGAGAGGAGAGAGAGAGAGAGAGAAGAGAGAGAGAGAGGAGGAGAGAGAGAAGTAGAGAGAGAGAGAGAGAGAGAGGAGAGAGAGAGAGAGAGAGAGAGAGAGAGAGAGAGAGAGAGAGAGAGAGAGAGAATAGAGACGATAGCGGAGAGGAGAGAGAGAGAGAGAAGAAGAGAAGAGGAAGAGAGGAGAACCAAAACAGGGAAGGGAGGTAGAAGAGATGAAATGAGAGAGAGAGAAGAGAGAGAGAAGAGGAGGAGGAGATGAAAAGAAGAGAGAGAGAGAGGGGAGAAGAGAGAGGAGAGAGAGAGAGGGAGAGAGAGAGAGAGAGAGAGAGAGAGAGAGAGAGAGAGAGGAGAGAGAGAGAGAGGAGAGAGAGAGAGAGAGATCGTCCAAAATAACGTATACGAATCAGGTTATCGTAGGACTGGATAAGAGTTTGTTACGATGCAAAAGGAAGAACTGAAGTAATGAAGACAATGTAGGTCCTGTACACTATATTCTGAGAGCCATATAGGAGTACATCAGTGGTATAGGAGGGCGATGATAAGGGAAGGGAAGCGTAGAGGCGGCGGCTTTAGTGGAGTCAAGGAGGGCGGTATGAAATGGAAGGGAGGAGGATGTTGTCAATTACGTTGGTGAATGCATTGCGCGGCGCCGGTGTGAGCGACGTGCAGAGACGGAAGACAGCTCGGGGAGAAGGGTAAGAGATAAAGAAGCAGCCATGTGATAAGAAGAAAGGTGAGATTACAAAATACAACTTACAACCCTAACACATATCCCCTTTCACCACCTTTCTCCTCCTCCTGCTCCTTCCCTGCCAATAACCCCTCCCGACCACTACTTTATACAGTACCATTGGGTGACACAGGCTTCCTTCCCTCCTATATACTCTACTATATACGCGGACATCTTGCCAGTCACTGATATGATAGATAAAAATGCGACAACGGTTTTGCATCAGAAGCCAAGGTTAGTGTTAAAGCAGACATTTATTTGATCTACATCCCCACAATGACTTTTGATGTTATAAAAAATCAAATCCAATGTACGTCATTCAAGAACACGAACAATACTACATGACCTTGAAGAAACCTCAGAGTTGTACAGCTGTTGGGCGTTTTGAACTTAATGTGTCTTTGTGTCGCGTGCAGCTTCATCTATCGCAAGAAGTTTAGACAACCTTCTTTCCTTCCTTCCCTTCAGCAGTGATTCATCGTCTCGTCTGCACAGTGTTCCTGCCTTTCCATCGCCCTATAGACACACCACATCCGTCACTTAGAAGCACCGAACAGTAATCAAAACATAGCTCAGTAAAGAGAACAGGAAGAAAAAAAAACCTGGTCTGCTTATTTATGGTTCTAAAACAATGCGGTGCCAAATTAGGCGAGGCAGGTGACAACAAGCCTCCTGAAGGGTGGGCGCTGCGGCAGGTGGCAGGTGCACGGAAGGGCGAGGACGACTTGCCTGCCACCACCTGCATTCTGCTTTCGCTCGAGTTGCAGTCAGCCACGCCCGCCGCCAAGGTTCTTCACGCCACGACTTTAGCGCCGGCGGTGTGTGTCACGGAGCCTTTTCCTGCCGGTGGGGGAGCCAAGGACACACGCTTCCATTCACAAAATGTTATGAATGGAAGCTCGTAGTAGGAGGGTGGTTTTTTTTCTTTGTGGTTTCCTTCCTTCCATCTACTCTCTCTCTCTCTCTCTCTCTCTCTGTCTCACACACACACACACACACCCTTGGCGATTGAACGATTGAAGGGGAATTGATGATGGAGCCCTTTGCGTTGCATTGGGTGGAGCGCCGGACAAACACTTTGCGCTCATGGACAACACCAAAAAAAAAAGCCAAAGATAAAAAAAAAAAATCACTTAGGTACAGGATTTGCGATTTGTTCATCCGGTGGCACCGTCGAAGGCCAAGCTCAGGGGCGGGCGTGGGCGGGCGTGGGCGTGAGGGCGTGACTGTGGGTACGCGAGAGCACAAGCGTGTAAGTAG
>JACEEZ010014066.1:225000-237500 GCA_016584305.1 Chionoecetes opilio | reverse complement strand
TATCTATCGAGAGGTAAGAAGAACAAACCTCACCGGAAAAGCTGATGTCTTAATGGTCAAACTACGTCTTCAGGTGTTCCCCGGGTACGCAGACGCCACTCCTCCTCCTCCTCCTCCCCCTCCTCTTCATCCTCCTCCACTTTTTTTCCACGGCTTCTCCTATCTCTCCCTGCTCTACCCTTCTCCGCATCATTCTTCCCGTCTTCCCTCATTCCCGCCACCTGCCCTTCATCACGCTTCAATAAAATCATTCAACTCCTCCTCCTCTTCCTACTCTTCCTATACGGTCATCTTTTATACACCCTCATTTTTTTCTCGTAAGCTCCCTCCTCCTCCTTCCTCCTGCCCAGTCCTCTCCTCCTCCTACCTCCTGCCCCGTCCCCGCCTCCTCCTACCTCCTGCCCCGGACGTCCTGGCGCCTCCCCACACCTGTACAGCGTTAGCAGGCGTCCAAGGGTCAGCCTCTCGCAGGTGTGTGTGTGTGTGTGTGTGTGTGTGTGTGTGTGTGTGTGTGTTGTGTGTGGGTGGTTGTGTGTGTGTGTGTTGTGTGTGTAGGTGTGTGTGGTTGTGTGTGTGTCGTTATGTGTGTGTTTTATGGTGGTGTTGTGTGTTGTGTGTGTGTGTGTGTGTGTGTGTGTGTGTGTGTGTGTGTGTGTGTGTGTGTGTGTACGTGCGTATTATATTTCCGGAGTATATATTTACTAATGTATATAATATCTATAACCACTATGTATTAATATAGTATAATAGTAACATACAGTATGTTACTCAAGCAAGGCATACTAGAAGGGAAGGCTGAAGAAGTGTAGGTATGGACAAACAACCCAACTAAGTACAAAGTAAGTATGTAAGTAAGTAAGTAAGTAAGTAAGTAAGTAAGTAAGTAATAATAAGTAAGTAAGTAAGTAAGAAGTAAGTAGTAAGTAAGTAAGTAAGTAAGTAAGTAAGTAATAATAAGTAAGTAAGTAAGTAAGTAAGTAAGTAAGTAAGTAAGTAAGTAAAATAAGGAAAGCAAAGCAAAAGCAAAGAAAAGTAAGTAAGTTTTTGGCACGTACAAAAAAAAACCGCTTCATTTTTGGGAATCCTAAAAAAAATTACTGTCACACCAAACCATCACTTCTCAAGGTCAACGGGAAAGTGTATTAATTAACCTGTCAAAACCCTGTTCAATATAATCAAATGGCGTGCATGGAGGTCGAGAGGAGACGGGAATAGCTGCACTGTATTCCTATTCAGGGCATCAATATAATCAACCTACCTATTTACTACCTTCAACCTCTTACCTATTAGGCTTCAACGTAAAAAAAAAAAAAAAAAAAAAAAAAAAACTACCCTATATATATAGTTACTTATACTATATATATTTTGATCCATGAATACCGGGAGATACACTCAGCATCACCTCCGTCTATTGAAATGGGTTACAAAGTCCCTCTTCCACCATTTTTACCTGTGCCATTTTTTTGCCATTTTATCTGTGCCATTTTTTTGCCATTTTTACCTCTGCCATTATTACCGTTCACCTCTCACAATACCTTATCATCACATTCCTTATCAGTATCAGTTCCTTCAGATGACCCTAACATTTGCTATATGCCCACCTAACAGCACCCTCCCAGACCTAATAGCACCCTATAGACCTAACAGCACCCTCCCAGACCTAACAGCACCCTCTCAGACCTAACAGCACCCTCCCAGACCTAACAGCACCCTCTCAGACCTAACAGCACCCTCCCAGACCTAACAGCACCCTCCCAGACCTAACAGCACCCTATAGACCTAACAGCACCCTCCCAGACCTAACAGCACCCTCTCAGACCTAACAGCACCCTCCCAGACCTAACAGCACCCTCCCAGACCTAACAGCACCCTCCCAGACCTAAGAGCACCCTCCCAGACCTAACAGCACCCTCCCAACCTAACAGCACCCTATAGACCTAACATCACCCTCCCAGACCTAACAGCACCCTCCCAGACCTAACAGCACCCTCCCAGACCTAACAGCACCCTCCCAACCTAACAGCACCCTATAGACCCTAACAGCACCCTCCCAGACCTAACATCACCCTCCCAGACCTAACAGCAACCTCCCAGACCTAACAGCACCCTATAGACCTAAAAATCACCCTCCCAGACCTAACAGCAACCTCCCAGACCTAACAGCACCCTTAGACCTAACAGCAACCTCCCAGACCTAACAGCACCCTCCCAGACCTAACAGCACCCTCCCAGACCTAACAGCAACCTCCCAGACCTAACAGCACCCTATAGACCTAACATCACCCTCCCAGACCTAACAGCAACCTCCCAGACCTAACAGCACCCTATAGACCTAACAGCAACCTCCCAGACCTAACAGCACCCTCCCAGACCTAACAGCACCCTCTCAGACCTAACAGCACCCTCCCAGACCTAACAGCACCCTCCCAGACCTAACAGCACCCTATAGACCTAACAGCACCCTCCCAGACCTAACAGCACCCTCTCAGACCTAACAGCACCCTCCCAGACCTAACAGCACCCCCAGACCTAACAGCACCCTCCCAGACCTAAGAGCACCCTCCCAGACCTAACAGCACCCTCCCAGACCTAACAGCAACCTCCCAAACCTAACAGCACCCTATAGACCTAACAGCACCCTCCCAGACCTAACATCACCCTCCCAGACCTAACAGCACCCTCCCAGACCTAACAGCAACCTCCCAGACCTAACAGCACCCTACCAGACCTAACATCACCCTCCCAGACCTAACAGCAACCTCCCAGACCTAACAGCACCCTATAGACCTAACAGCAACCTCCCAGACCTAACAGCATCCTCCCAGACCTAACAGCACCCTCCCAGACCTAACAGCAACCTCCCAGACCTAACAGCAACCTCCCAGACCTAACAGCAACCTCCCAGACCTAACATCACCCTCCCAGACCTAACAGCAACCTCCCAGACCTAACAGCAACCTCCCAGACCTAACAGCAACCTCCCAGACCTAACATCACCCTCCCAGACCTAACAGCAACCTCCCAGACCTAAGAGCAACCTCCCCCACACATCCCTCCGTCACCTACTATCTACTAATTGATTCTCACTCCGCTGTTTCTTCCGATTCAACACACGGTCGCGTCTATAACCAGCTAAGGATCATTCTCCATAGGCTGTGTATAGGATTATGGCGGGTCGGGCAAGTGGTGGGATGGCCCTGTTTTGGCCCTGGTTGAGTGTGGGTTGTATTCAAAGGTAAGACGAGGGTTGTCAGGGTGCCTTATGACAACCTTAGTGATGGATGGCTTCCCTCCCTCTGGCCACCCGCTGCTGATGCTATTGCTGCAGATAAGGGTTGAGAAGATGGTGGTGGTGGTGGTGGTGGTGGTGGTCAGGGATAGGTTAGTGACTTCAATGGTGTTGTGGATAGTAATGGTGGAGGCTTTTTGAAGATAATGGCGATGATGATGATGCAGGGAAGTGGAGTCGAGTGATGACTTGTAATATTGAAGGACTTTCCATATGAACTAAAATAACAGAGAACGATAAAAGAGGGAATGAAAAGAAGACATGTACTATATCAATTGCACAAAAAAGAAGAAATATCTATAAATTCCACAAAAAAGAAGACATGAAAATAAATCAAACACACAAAAACAAACTTGTATATAAATTACACAAAATAGAAGACATGTATATAAATTACACACAAAAAACGAAGAAATGTCTATAAATTACACAAAAAAGAAACATGTACAGTATATAAATTACACAAAAAAGAAGACCTAAATTACACACCCAAAAAAATTGTATATAAATTACCCACAAAAAGACGTATACATATTAAACAAAAAAACGAAGAAATGTATATGAATTACACACACAAAAAAAAGACATGTTTGAGTCATGTTTTATAAGTTACCCAAGACCATAACAGGACTGAGGAGGAACCAGGGGAAGGATCACGCCCTTGGGGATAATAGTGAGCAGTAATGACCCCCCTTGGCCCCCCCTTGACCCCCGCTAAGCCAGGTGGCAGACCGTCCCGTGCAGAGGAAGTCCACACAATCAACGACACCGTAAAATAGCAAATTGCATTACTTAAAATATGTAAACTAGTGGAGCTGATTCAGGAAGGCGAGGGAAATGAATGACGAAAATAATGGTGGTACTTGTAAGATAATGACAATAATGGTAGCACTTGTTGTAAGATAATAATGACAATAATGGTAGCACTTGTTGTAAGATAATAATGACAATAATGGTAGCACTTGTTGTAAGATAATAATGACAATAATGGTAGTACTTGTTGTAAGATAATAATGACAATAATGGTAGCACTTGTTGTAAGATAATAATGACAATAATGGTAGCACTTGTTGTAAGATAATAATGACAATAATGGTAGTACTTGTTGTAAGATAATAATGACAATAATGGTAGCACTTGTTGTAAGATAATAATGACAATAATGGTAGCACTTGTTGTAAGATAATAATGACAATAATGGTAGTACTTGTTGTAAGATAATAATGACAATAATGGTAGTACTTGTTGTAAGATAATAATGACAATAATGGTAGCACTTGTTGTAAGATAATAATGACAATAATGGTAGCACTTGTTGTAAGATAATAATGACAATAATGGTAGTACTTGTTGTAAGATAATAATGACAATAATGGTAGCACTTGTTGTAAGATAATAATGACAATAATGGTAGCACTTGTTGTAAGATAATAATGACAATAATGGTAGTACTTGTTGTAAGATAATAATGACAATAATGGTAGCACTTGTTGTAAGATAATAATGACAATAATGGTAGTACTTGTTGTAAGATAATAATGACAATAATGGTAGCACTTGTTGTAAGATAATAATGACAATAATGGTAGTACTTGTTGTAAGATAATAATGACAATAATGGTAGTGCTTGTAAGATAATAATGCTAGTAACAATGGTAATGATAATAATAATAATGGTAGTAATTTTAAGTTTATAATGCTAGTAATAATGATAGTAAATGATGATGATGATAATAATGATAACTCCTTGGTTAAGTGTCCTACAGAGCCTCAAGGTAACAGGTACGCACAGGTAACTGACGCTCGCTGATGACAGGAAGCATTAGTGACGGTATTTATCGGCAGGTGACACGTGTGACGGTGATGTATACTGTCTACGTGACGGTGACGGAGGATGACCACGAAGGGAATGACGTCGAAACACAGAATGAAGATGAATCATGAAGAGACCCTTGAGACCCAGAACGTAATTTCCATTTTAATTTGGGTACCATTAGACGATTTTTAGTGAATATAAGCAATATTTTATAGATATGACCTGTTTAGTATCCTGGTCCACTGGCTAATTTGGTATATTCAGTTACTTTTCGTATTTTTATGGCTAACAACAGACGATTTTTTATATAGCAAAGGAAAGATCTGGGCGTGACGGGGTTAAGTCTATCGTGTGGACGGAGGCGAGGCAAGCAGCGCCCACACAATAGCAGGTGACGGTGTGACGTTGTGAGGTGAGGCTGTGACGCGCCGGGGAAGGAGGGGGAGACAGGTGAGGGTGTGTTACGGTGGGTGACGCCAGGTGATGCTAGGCTACGGTACGTGACGGTGCGGCGCGAGATGAGGGAAGTGACCGACATTTTAATATCGTGAGTGTTTACCCGTGCGTGGTGGAGCCTTGTGCTTCCTCGGTGTGCATGAGGGAGGGCGGGAGAGGGGGAGGAGAAGAGGTTGGGGAGGGTGGGAAGAAGAGGTGGGGAAGGGGGGAAGGAGAGGTGGGGGAGGGTGGGGAGGGGAGGAAGAAGAGGTTGGGGAGGGCCTGGGAAGGGGGGAAGAAGAGGTTGGGGAGGTTCAGGAAGGGGGGGAGGAAGAGGTTGAAAGAAAGTACTCGTCAAGAAGAAATAAAAACGATACAACTCAATCCCTGGAAGTTACAGGAGAGGTAAACAAACCCATATTGCTGTGTTTAATTAAAAGGAAAAATAAATGTAATTGTATATATAAACCAGAGATGCTCAGAGCGACATGATCAAGAAGTGAGGATTTGCTATAGTGTTGTGTACTAACCTCACCACACGTTAAGTTAGCGAAAATGGGGCCCCTCATTCTTCCCTTCAGAACGCATGGGATTGGCTGAGGTGTTGGGGCTTTAGGGCGGAACTTGGAGTAAGGCATTCTCACCCAACATCCAACACCTCAGGAGGCCTTTAGACGCAGAGGCAAGAGGTCCCATGTACTGATATGTTTAGATTTTTTCCGTTTTCCCGTGCGGGCAACATGGGTGACTATTCATTGTTTCGTAAATAGTTTTTTTCGTTTACTCCACATAAGAGCCCCTCTCAGTAATGAAGTTACTTTCATAGTATCATGAATTACTCACATACATATCACATACACTTCAATCTCCATGTTAATCACAATCTTCGTATATATGAAAGAATATCTGTAATACTTGTATATGTCTTATACATGATTAATATGAACGTGATAAATATGAGGTACATCAGTATTGTTGTTCAAGTGAAGTATGACTGTAAGAAAGTTACGGATCCAAGGGAGTGAGGGGCCCAATTTTCGCCTACTTAACGTGCGGCGAGTATATATACATACTCGGGTCTGCGATATATAACAATTTTACATTGTCTCCAGGCGATAACCAAGGCAGGATATGGTAGGCTATGCATGAGGACCACTGAGAAGGTAAACTGTCCTGAAAATTATGCTTCGTGACAAAAGGATGAATACCACTTTGCTTCCTCTATTTGAACACGTTGCCTGAACAGAAATATTATCAGATTTATAGTGCCAACCTAAGACAAATGAGTTATAGGAAGGCACTTTGCCGTGTATAATAAATGAATTAGTGAGTAAATTAAATGAAGTGAAGTAAATTATAAATGAGTTAGAGTATTGAAGAAATATTTGATGCAGAAAATTAGTGTATAATCAATAATGGATGCTGTAAATATCCATCCACTCCTTCCTGTCCTTCACTCTAAGGGTACTCATACTATTAAGGAGATGTAGGTTAAAGTTCTTACGGCTAGTAATCAGGGTAGAACAAGAAGTAACGGATATAATCTGGAAAAACGTAATTTAAAAAAGAAATAGGGAGAAACTGGCTCACAAATAGGGTGGTAAGTGATTGGAATGGACTCAGTCATCAGGTAGTTAGTGCGGAGTCAATAGGGAGTTTTAAAAGGAGGCTGGATAATTTCATGGATGGGGATGAAAGGTGAATGTAGGTAGTATTAAGTAACATGAAATACCACGTGTAGGTCTCACGGCCTCTTGTAGCTTCCTATTTTCTTATGTTCTTACTCTGCATTCCTATCCCTTCAAACCCCAACTAACGGTAAATTCCCCTCCAACCTATGCCCGATAACCTATACTCAGCTTCTGAAAATAACACAATGTATAATGTCAGCACCAGAGAGATAAACATTCAGATTCATTAATACTTTATCTGAACACCATCTTAAACATTCATTGCACAACTAAAATGTATCTCTACTTAACCCCTTGAGGCCCAGAACGTAATTTCCATTGTAATTTGACCACCATTAGATGATTTTTAATGAATATAAGCAATGTTTTTAGAGATATAACCTATTTAGTATCCTTGTCCACTAGATAATTTGGTATATTCAGTTACTTTTCATAATTTAATGGCTCGACAACATACAATTTTTTTTATAGCAAAGGAAAGATCTGGGCGTGAAGGGTTTAATGATAGATACCATGATAATGCTGTGGTGTTCCTAGGCTGCTGCGGCGGATCTATGAATTGTTTTGGGGCGGCCGTCTTGGTATGCAGATGACATGGTAATTGCAGCCCGGCACCACCACCATCACCACCCAAGGTCGCCCCCCCCCCCCCCACCACCACCACCACCACCACTCAAGCCCCGCCCCCCCCGCCACACAGGTGCTCCCGATCGCCACCAAGCAAAGGTAATCAGAGCAGCGGTGTGCTCTACTGCCCCACTGCAGCTATCAACTAGTATAATTACCTAATCACTCTATAATACTAGGCCATTCAGTTCAGTGCCAGTACAAAACCGTAAGTTCAATCTGACACAAATTAAAATTGTCTTAAAATGACCATCCTATGAGAATGTTTTTTTTATGTTATATTGTAGCTATGTCCGGTAACGACAGACAGAAGCATCGCACGTTGGTATTGTGTGTGTGTGTGTGTGTGTGTGTGTGTGTGTGTGTGTGTGTGTGTGTGTGTGTGTGTGTGTGTGTGTGCGTGCGTGCGTGCGTGCGTGCGTGCGTGCGTGCGTGTGTGTGTGTGTGTGTGTGTGTGTGTGTGTGTGTGTGTGTGTGTGTGTGTGTGTGTGTGTGTGTGTGTGCGTGCGTGTGTGTGTGTGTGTGTGTGTGTGTGTGTGTGTGTGTGTATGGGTGGGTGTGTGGGCGTGTGTATGTGTGTGTGATGTATGTGTGTGTGTGTGTGTGTGTGTGTGTGTGTGTGTGTGTGTGTGTGTGTGTGTGTGTGTGTGTGTGTGTGTGTTGTGTGTGTGAGTGTATGTGTGGGGTGGGGGGTGGGGGGTGGGGTGTTTATTGTGTGTGTGTGTGGGTGTGTGTGTGTGGGGGTGTGTTTATTGTGTGTGTGGGGGTGTGTTTATTGTGTGTGTGTGTGTGTGTGTGTGTGTGTGTGTGTGTGTGTGTGTGTGTGTGTGTGTGTGTGTGTGTGTGTGTGTGTGTGTGTGTGTGTGAGTGTGTGTGTGTGTGTGTGTGTGTGTGAGAGTGTGTGTGTGTGTGTGTGTGTGTGTGTGTGTGTGTGTGTGTGTGTGTGTGTGTGTGTGTGTGTGTGTGTGTGTGTGTTTATTGTGTGTGGGTGTGGGTGTGTGTGTGTGTCAAGAAATCATCGAGGTGGTTTTATACATACAATATAAAAATTTGGATGAAACGGGTGAAACATGGTGCGCCACGTATACCAGATACACTATAACATACATGGCTGATTGATAGTAAACAAAATATCACCATGCTTCTCTTAATACCTCCATACGACCTCTAAGGCCATTGTAACCCGTGCCATCCCATTGAGTTTTTATAGGAAAGTTTATGAGACGGCAGATAATGATAAGGATTATAGTATAATATACCTGGACTTTAGTAAGGCATTAGACAAAGTACCACACAAGCGACTCTTAAATAAGGTTAAGGCTCATGGAATAGATGGGAAGGTTCTTCGTTGGATCAGAGCTTGGCTAAGTGATAGGCAACAAAGGGTTACAATTAATGGTTCTAAATCTGAATGGGGACAGGTGACAAGTGGAGTTCCACAAGGGTCTTTTTTGGGTCCATTACTATTTTTGATTTACACCAACGACTTGGATAGTGGGATTAGCAGTGATATCAGCAAGTTTGCTGATGATACTAAGGTGGGTAGGATTATTGGATCACAGTCTGATGTAAACATATTGCAGGGAGACTTAGATAAACTTAATGAGTGGGTAGTCAGATGGCAGATGAAATTTAATATTGATAGGTGCAGCGTTATGAATGTTGGCAGAAAAAACCTTGGTATTAGATACACCATACACAATGTATCGCTGAAAAGATCAGAAGGTGAAAAAGATCTTGGAGTAAGGGTGATCCCAGACCTCCGACCTAGGAAACAATGTATTGAGGCCAGAAATAGAGCTAATAGTGTGTTAGGATTCATTACCAGAAGTGTTAAAAGTAGAAGTACGGAAGTTATTCTAAAGCTTTATCTGGCTCTAGTCAGACCTCACCTAGACTATGCAGTTCAGTTTTGATCTCCATATTACAGGATGGATATAGCCTTGTTAGAATCAGTGCAGAGAAGGATGACCAAAATAATTCAAGGGATGCGTAACTTTAGTTATGAGAAGAGATTGAAGCTATTAAAGTTACACTCACTCGAGAGACGCAGAGTAAGGGGCAATCTGATAGAAGTTTTTAAGTGGATAAAGGGATTTAATAAAGGAGAGGTAGGAAAAGTTATAACGGCTATTAACCAGGGTAGAACAAGAAGTAACGGATTCAAGCTGGAAAAGCGTAAATTTAAAAAAGAAATAGGGAAAAACTGGTTCACAAATAGGGTGGTGAATGACTGGAATGGACTCAGTAGACAGGTAGTTAGTGCGGAGTCATTGGGGGAGCTTTAAAGAGGGGCTGGATAGGTTCATGGATGGGGATGAAAAGTGGATGTAGGTAGTGTTAGGTGACAGGAACTACCACGTGTAGACCTCACGGCCTCTTGTAGCTTCCTTATTTTCTTATGTTCTTTCTTATGTAACACCCCGACACGCCCAACCCAATCCCTGTGACCCGCTGCCCTCCCACTCCCGGTCAGTCTCACACAAGTGGTAAAAAGCTGACTCCCTCGTCGCATTCCGCCTCTCTAGACTCTCATCGCTCACGTAATGGAAGACTCAGGTGATGATGAGTTAAAAAAATAGTTCGTAATTATCTGGTACTTGTTTAGGCCTATACCTGTCTGCCACCTGGCGTCAGGGGGACCACCTGACGGGGGACTAATCCTCGGACGCCCGACAAAACACCCGCCACGCGTTACAGGGTGTAATACCGCTCACTTAAAGGATATTAATTAGCCTTGGGGCATAGATAGGCGCGCTGCTGTGTGTGACAAGGGCTGCTGATGAGGCTAACTAGGAGGCCGCCGTCACTGCTTCCCTCTCGGCGCCCCGTATACCAAGTCTGTGTGCAGCCTTAGAAGTAGAGTCTTTGGCAATATTTTCAGTGATAGATCAAAATTCACACACACACACGCACACGCACACGCACACGCACACGCACACACACACACACACACACACACACACACACAGATGTAGTGCTTGGTGGGTGTAATAAAATTAGTGCTTGGGAGTTACAAACTTATAAAACTCACGACCAGAATACCTCTACTACTACTACTACTACTACTACTACTACTACTACTACTACTACTACTACTACTACTACTACTGTACTACTACTACTAATACTATATTACTACTGTACTACTACTACTAATAGTTAAAGATGCTAACACCCTACAGTCTTTCAAAACTAAACTCAAACTTGTACTTCGGGATGGAAATGAATTTTAGTATAGAACTTTTTCTTTTAATGTATATAGTATATTCTTAGGTAGAAATATATGTACCTTTTATAATGATTTTACTTATATATTTGTTTTCTTTTAATAATGCTTTTATTCCTTTACTTTTTATTAGCATATTCTGTATATATATTTTGATATCGATTATTTTTCTATTTTACAATTTTATAATTTTATATTTTTAATGTTTTAATGCAAAACTGTGTAATTTAATTTATATAGCTATTATCTTGAAAATAATTGTATGTAACGAATAACCACTGCCGGTGGAAATAAAACTTTATTATTATTATTATTATTATTATTACTACAACCAAATATAGAAGACAAGGCTGCATCCTCTCGCTCTGTCAACTAGCAGGGTATACACACTCCCTCTCACCTAAGGCAATGCCCCTCTTGAACTCCCCATACCCCTTCCCCCTCTCCCTTAAAACCCCCTTCCCCTCTTCCCTAACAACCCCCTACCCTCAACCCCTGCCAAACGTCCTCCCCCACGCACGCAACAATTCACAAACTGCATTATCAAGCATCGCTAAGGTAGTTTTACGCAGCCTATTTTTTTTTCCTTCCCTCGTCCTCGCCCGCCGCCACCACCAGCACCGCCACTGAAAATCCCATTCCTCGCATCTTAAAAATTCGTCACAGACTTCGGGAAAACTTGACGGGCGGGACCTCGGCAATTTCAGAGCGAATTGTCAAAATCTAAAAGCAATTATCTGATTCATCACGATTCTTTTCGGCTTGACTTGATTGGCCTTGTGCGTGCGTCTTGAAAACTCTCGATTCTGGCGCTACTGCAGTCCCATGGGGCTTGATTTTGTCTTTTACTCTCTCTCTCTCTCTCTCTCTCTCTCTCTCTCTCTCTCTCTCTCTCTCTCTCTCTCTCTCTCTCTCTCTCTCTCTCTCTCTGTATCTCTCTCTCTCTTTCTCTCTCTCATCTCTCTCTATCTATCTACAGAAACTACCACGTGTAGGTTTCGCGGCCTCTTGTAGCTTCCTTATTTTTTATGTTCTCTCTCTCTCTCTCTCTCTCTCTCTCTCTCTCTCTCTCTCTGCTCTCTCACAATCTCTCTCTCTCTCTCTCTCTCTCTGTATCTCTCTCTCTTTCTCTGTATCTATCTCTCTCTTTCTCTCTCTGTATCTATCTCTCTCATCTCTCTCTATCTATCATATTTCTATCTACAGAAACTACCACGTGTAGGTCTCGCGGCCTCTTGTAGCTTCCTTATTTTCTTATGTTCTTATCTCTCTCTCTCTCTCTCTCTCTCTCTCTCTCTCTCTCTCTCTCTCTCTCTTCTCTCTCTCTCTCTCTCTCTCTCTCTCTCTCTCTCTCTCTCTCTCTCTCTCTCTCTCTCTTCAGTAAGTCTTCCTCTTGTTAAGTCCTCTCACCAC
>JACEEZ010014066.1:205000-210000 GCA_016584305.1 Chionoecetes opilio | reverse complement strand
AGAAAATAATGCATATTCGCACAAGACCGGCGAACCTCTACACTATCCGGCCACACACTGCTGCAAATTATCGCAGAAGAAAAAGAACAGCCACGCCAGCAGCTGCAGTAACTCTTCTTTTTCTTTCGCCGATCAATGCCCCGAGGTGACCAGATAGGCGCGCATGAGGCTATTTACTTGACGCCATAAAACGGGTCAGAGTTACCACGCTCTTATTTCTTTTCTTTTCTTCGTTTATGACTTGACCTCAGAATGTTTCCACCTCGCCAATGCCCCCGAGGAGACTATAGTATGGCGCGCGTTTATGACTTGTCCTCAGAATGTTTCTACCTCGCTGCTCGTGCCATGGAGTTGCAAAAGGCTGTGTTGTGGTGTCAGGGCGGCGGGTATGAAAGGTGGATGTAGGTAGTGTTAAGTAACAGGAACTACCATGTGTAGGTCTCGCGGCCTCTTGTAGCTTCCTTATGTTATTATCACAGTAACAAATACGATGACGAGAATGCAACATGTCACAGTAATTGCATCACAGTAACTGCAACAGGAGGAAGATGAGGATTACATTGCGTACATTGGGGATTGCGAATATTAGGCAAACAGCAACAAACCTTCAGTCCTTGCTGCACTTTATTACTTAGCTAATCTACGAAGAGAAAGAGGAGGAGGAGGAGGAGGAGGAGGAGGAGGAGGAGGAGGAGGAGGAGGAGGAGGAGGAGGAGGAGGAGGGAGGAGGAGGGAGGAGGAGGAGGAGGAGGAGGAGGAGGAGGAGGAGGAGGAAAACAAATACTAATTATATGTATTAGCCAAGCAACAAAAGATCTTCACGCCTTTGCTTTGCTATTTCTTTTGTTAATTAATCAAGAAAGAGACGGAGGAGGAGGAAGAGAAAGAAGAGTAATAGCGTATATACCATCATCCTCACTATCTTCTTAAACTCCCTTAGCATCCCTATAAAAACTATCATCAAGAAACAACTATATACTACTTGCATTGAACCATTATATTATACCGGTCTTTAAGAGGATAAAACAAGGTAAAATAAACACATCACTTCAACTAAGAAATCGGGAACTAGCACAAACAACACTTTTTAAGCCTCGAAGACTTTTTTTTCTGTTTTTAAGACATCTCACAAGTAACAGAAACCGAAAGTAAAAAAAGAAGAAAAAAAAACTGCTGCGTCAGGAGGTACCGTAGAGCACAAAGACCCGAACTGCACATAAGTCAAGGTCAAGAAGAGGAGAGAGGAGGAGGAGGAGGAGGAGGAGGAGGAGGAGGAGGAGGAGGAGGAGGAGGAGGAGGAGGAGGAGGAGGAGGAAAATGAAGAAGAGTAACGGAACAAATTTATGGTGGTTGCAACAGCGGGTCATCATGAAAAAAGAAAAAGAAAAAATACAGCCTCTTCCTCTTGCCGCGCTAAGATTACTCCTGCACCATGCACAACAATCTTCCTGCTCCGCCTCGCCGCCCAAGGGAGGGAGAGAGGGAGGAGTGGAGTGAGGAGTGGAGTGAGGGAAGGGATGGGAGGAAGGAGGACAAGGGAGGGGAGGGGGGGTAATTAACGGTATTAATCAGGAGGTGTCTCGCGGGACGTAATCACTACTTGGCAAAGACGATGTGCCTCTCATTATGCCGCCCGCCTTAAATATTTGCTGCGTTCACCTCACCTCACTTCACTTTGGCCTCTTTTCACCTCATCCTAACTTCATCTCACCTCACCTCAACCTTTTCCTGCTCATCTCATGTCTCCTCACCCGCTTCTTACATCACTTCAACTCTTTTCTCTCAACCTAAATTCATCTCACCTCACCTCAACCCTTTCCTGCTCATCTCATTTCTTCTCACATCATCTCAACCCCTTTCCAACCTCACTAACGTAACCTCCCTTGGAATTCACCTCCTTCCTCAACCTGACAGTCATCTCTCCTCGTCCTCACGTCACCTCAAGTCACGTCACTTTTTCGTACCGATCCCTCACGTCTTACTCACTACTTCTATGCTCTCTGACTCACCTCCTTTCCTTCAATGACTTGTCTCTACTCATCGTTAGGGTTCCTTATTCTCATCCTTTCTCGACTCTCTCTTACCTCATCCAGATTCTCACCTCACACCTACACCTCATACTCCTTATTTACTCCTCACTGCTCCCTAACCTTATTTTTCCTAGTCCTATTGCCTCATAATCTTCCATACACACACACACACACACACAGACACACACACACACACACACACACACACACACACACACACACACACACACACACAGACAGACAGACAGACAGACAGACAGACACACACACACACACATTTTATTTTGGTCAGCCTCAGTGGGCATCTTTTGAGGTAGTCAGCCTGCCTCACTGTGCACCCCAGCCACTTTGCTTCTCCCCTCCACAAACCCCTCACATTCCCCTCTACACTGCACTTTGTTTTCCCCTCTCCACACCCAATTACTCCTGCCTCCTCCCCTTACCCCTTCCTTTCCCTCCACAGCGGCGTGCTCGCTTCCTGCATTCTCGTGCCACAAACATGGACATCATCGGCATTCCGCGACGCATGACAGCGGCTAATTGTGTTGCCGCCGGGGCCAAGCAGCTCCAATAGGCGGCCGAAATTCCCTCGCCGCTGAAATCTCGGGTTCTGGGACGAAGGCGATTTCGAGGTCAGAAAGGAAAAGTAAATCCGACGGACGAAAGCGAATGGAAGCTGAGGCTGGTCAGGAGGAGGAGGAGGAGGAGAGGAGGAGGAGGAGGAGGAGGAGGGAGGAGGAGGAGGAGGAGGAGGAGGAGGAGGAGGAGGAAGACGAGGAGGAAGAGGAGAAGGGAGAGGTAAAAAAAAACCGGGATAAAAAAAAACGCAATGGTGGGGAATTGACAATAGTTTTGGGGAGTAGCTGTGCGTGAAGGTGTGAGGAGGTGCAGAGGTGATAGAGGAGGTGGTGGAAGAGAAAGGAAGGAAGGAAGGAATCGGGGAGGTGGTAACGAGAGGTGAAACAGGGAAAGAGGGAAGAGAAGATAAAAGGGTGGGGGAGGAAGGGGAAAGAGAGAGAAAAGGTGGTGTGTATGAATGAATGGAACTTGTAGCTAACCTGACTATCAATCAAACTGTTATCTTTACACACACACACACACACACACACACACACACAACCCACACACACAACACACACACACACACACACACACACACACACACACATAAACACACACAAACACACACAACACACACACACACAACACACATACACACACACACACACACACACACACACACACACACACAACACACACACACACACACACACACACAACACCACACACACACACACACACACACACACACACTGCACCAGGTTCGCGTGTCGCCTTGAGAACGCCACAGACCAACCATTAAATCTTGCTTTGTCGTCATCGAACCGAAAGAGCTGAAAATACGTGTCCGTCCCTCAGTCCACGGGCGAGTAATTTCAATATAACTGCTTGCGTGATCCTTCCCTCCAACCCTTCCGACGGCCAGACAACAAACGGTAACGCACCCTGAACTACCACTAATACACTAAAGTACACCCTTGCAATGCTCTAGTATGGTCTCTAATGCTCCTACTCATCGGGTGGGCGGCCTCTGCTCACGCCAACAACCTCACGTAGAAGCTGAGGAGTTGACATGGTGGGCATTGATCAGCGTTATGGATTATCAGCAAAGAATGAAGAAATCTACCTGGCTTTCGACGGGTCCCTCGCCGCGTCAAAAACAAGATCGCGTGAGGGAACTCTTGAGGCAGACAAATCATCGGGGATATTACTCACGAATCGACGATGAGCTTTAGTTTCTCTACTTGAAGGTTCCTCGCGTGTGCCTGTGAAGGGGTCTGTGTCACGCCTCATCAATAACACGCGGTAAGGGTGTGTTTTTCTTTTTTCTTTTTACATAACAAAGGACTGGCCAAGGGGGGAAGAAAGTAATACATCTCAGGCTTAGTGTTGGAAAGTTTTTTTTTTTTTTTTTTTTTTTTTTTACATTACAAAGGACTGGCCAAGGGGACAAAAAAAGTACCTACTACATCTCAGGCTAAAAGTTGGTTGTGGGAATAAATGTGGAAATGGAAACTATATACATGAATAAACATTGATAGCTATTCTTCTTCTTATTATAAACCACTGATTTATTTTCATATTCAGATGCAGTATACTAATTTTTTTTCGATTCTCTTTCTCATACTTTTTTTCTTTTTCTCTTCTTCTTTACTTCTTTCTTTTTCTCATACTTTTCTCATGTCCCTGGTTATTTTATTTGTTTGCTATTAATTAGATTATCGTCACTATTATCAGCTTCGTTTCCTCTTCCTCTTCCTATTTCGTTATCGTCTTACTTCAATAAATTACCACCACCACCACTACCACCACACCACCACCATCACCACCACCACTACCACCACCACCACCACCACCACCACCACCACACCCACCACCACTACCACTACCACCACCACCACCACACCACCACCACCACCACCACTACCACCACACACCCCCACACCACTACACCAACCACCACACCCCCACACCACTACCACCACCACCACCACCACCACTACCACCACACCCCCACCACCACCACCACCCTGTGTTACGCTCCTTCCCAGGCACACGCGACGGCCGCCAAACTCCCAATATATCGACAAAGGAACTAAAGGAATAATCACGGACCCACTGAAAGGAAAATAACTGAACAGAAGAACAAAGAAATAGAAAACAAAAATCCGGGTTGACTGAAATAATTAAGTTAATCACACACGTCTACACAAAATGTAGTTAGAGAAGTGATGGTCGAATGGTTGTGACATTTTCAAGCGAGAAGTATTTTGGACACACAAGTTCGATATCATTCATTACCAAAAGCATAATGGCGTCGAATTTTCTTAAATCTAATTACATATTATTTGAATTAAGACATAAGGTATTCATTCATAAGGCATTCAGAGCGTCCATATAACAGCGCCA
>JACEEZ010014066.1:197500-202500 GCA_016584305.1 Chionoecetes opilio | reverse complement strand
AGGGCATGTCGTTACCAGGCAAGAGGCAGGTCGTTTATACCTCATAATCCAGAACAGCACGACAGTAAGTGGGTCGTCGGGGGAAGCGACGCAAGGCGAGGCGTGTCTTCGGAGACCGTCACACACACACACACACACACACACACACACACACACACACACACACACACACACACACACACACACACACACACACACACACACATACACACACACATTTCTTATGGGACAGTTAGAGGACAAGGAAGAGGAGGACGAAGAAGAGGAAAAGGAAGAGAAAGAAAAGAGGAAGAAAAAATTTACTACTACTACTACTACTACTACTACTACTACTACTACTATACTACTAACTACTACTACTACTAAACTACTACTATACTACTACTAACTACTACTACTACTAACTACTACTACTAACTACTACTATACTAACTACTACTAACTACTAACCCATACTACTACTACTACTATACTAAACTACTATACTACTACTAAATACTACTATATACTAACATCATCTACTACAACTACTATACTACTAAACTACTACTATACACTACTACTACTACTACTAACACTATACTAACACTACTATACTACTACTACTACTACTATTACTAACTACATACTAACTACTAACTACTACTACTACTACTAACTACTACTACTACTAAACTACTACTACTACTACTACTACTACTACTACTACTACTAAACTACTACTATTACTAACATCACTATGACTACTACTACTAACTACTACTACTACTACTAAACTACTACTATTACTAACATCACTATGACTACTACTACTACTACTACTACTACTACTAAACTACTACTATACTCACATACTATAACTACTACTAACTACTACTTAAACTACCTATCCTAACTACTACATAACTCAACTACTACTACTACTACTAATACTTAAACTACTATAACATCACTATGATACTACATATGAAGATTTACCAAAACATAACAATACAATCAAACAAACTTACCATATGAAGTACAACTTCCCATTCCCTTCTAAACTTCCCCCAAGAACCTAACTTCCTCCCCCTTCAGAAGTCCATCCCTTCCCCCGGTGACCCAGCCTCCCAACACCCCAGAGCCTATGCAGGAGCCTCTACAGTGCCCCTGAGATGACCGAGGTGACCATCATCTCTTCGTGAAGGGTGACAAGAGGGTGTTGACGCGAAGGGGCCAAGTGGCACTAACAAGCACTTGTCACTGCCTTAACGACCGTCACCCTGCAATTCAAGCAAGTGATATGTGCTGAGGCTGGTTGAGGAGGAGATGAGGAGGAGGAGGAGGAGGAGGAGGAGGAGGAGGAGGAGGAGGAGGAGGAGGAGAGGAGGAGGAGGAGGAGGAGAGGAGAAGGAGGAGAAGGAGGAATACATAGGAATACATAGGAATAACAGACACCAGGAGACCTATTGGTCCATAACGAGGGTATCTGCTGAACTACATACTACTAACTATCAACTACATGTAAGAAAACAGTTGGAAAATGATACCATGTCCCTAAAGAAGATAGGAATATGGAAGTTTCGTAGTGAAGAGTGATAGGATATGAAATATACTAACTACAACTACCACTAACACTAATCGATCCAGGGGACTATAATATGAATTCGCAGGGCAATATCAATACCCATTTACTTTACAGTGCGCATCAAGTCTGTTTTTAAATGTAGTTATTGTGCTGGCTTCGACAACATTTGCTGGTAACTTGTTACATCGATCAACAACTCTAACATTGAAATAATTTTTACGGAGATCTGTGATGCAACGTTGGCCGTTCGTTAAGTTTTAAACCGTTATTTCTTGTTGTCACTTGAGGAGAAAGCTCGAATAGGTTCTCTTGATTAATGACATCAAATCCTTTTTGGATCTTAAAGGTTTCTATCAAGTCCCCACGGATTCTACGATCCTTTAAGGAAAACATATTAAGTTTCCGCAGTCTCTCTTCATAAGATGAGTTTCGCAGAGATGGAATTTGTTTGGTTGCTTTTCTTTGCACTGATTCCAATTTGGCTTGATCTTTTACAAAACAGGGCGACCAGAATTGAATGGCATATTCTAAGTGCGGCCTAACCAAGGACGTGTATAATTGTGTCATTACTTTCGGAGTTTTATGTTCAAAGTTGCGTTTAATGAAGCCCAACATCATATTCGCCTTTTTACTGGCAGCTAGGTAGTGCGGACTGGTTTTAAGATCATTACTGATGATGACACCTAAATCCTTTTCCTGCTGTACTTCAGTTAACGATTTGTTTTGCATTTGATAGTTAGTTTTGAGGTTATCGTTGCCTATTTGCATTACTTTACATTTATCGGAATTGAATTTTAATAGCCATTTATCACTCCAATCTGATAGTTTGTCGAGATCACGTTGTAAGAGTTCGCAGTTTTCTCTAGTATATGCTTTGCCGCCTAATTTGGTGTCATCTGCAAATTTCGATGGAGGAGGAGGAGGAGGAGGAGGAGGAGGAGGAGGAGGAGAAAGTAAGGCCGAGCATAATACAATAATCCTTAATTGCTTCCAGAAAACACCTAATAATCCATCCAGAATATACTTTAGCAATTATATAAACTTAATAATATTGTTGCCTTACGCATTCAGGAGAAATTCACTGATGTTATTTAAGAGGAAATAATACGCGGTTAGTATATAAGAACATTTCGCACACTGTTTTTCCTTCAAGAGTTCCAAATTCTGACCCTTGTTGCGACCCTAAATAAAAAGCCTCATAAACCAGAACAAATAAAAAGAACTAGAGAATAAGAAATAGAAAACAAAAAGATGGGAAAAAAGGCGAGGGGAAAAGCACAAGCATAAAAGAGAAGGGAGGAAGAGAGCGGTAAGAAAAAGGGGATGAAAAATAGCAAGTAAAGAGGGTGAAAGTTAAAGGAGATGCGGAAGAAGGGACGGATGGATGAAGGGTGGAGGAGAGAAAGGCGAGGCGATAACGGAGACGAAGAGGACCATCGGAGCGTCCTATAAAAGGGAGGAAAAATGAAGATGACGACACTTTGAACACTGTTAAGATCCGATCACTTGTGTTTAAAACGTTTAGGCAAAGATTGTGGGCATTAAAAGAGAGAGAGAGAGAGAGAGAGAGAGAGAGAGAGAGAGAGAGAGAGAGAGAGAGAGAGAGAGAGAGAGAGAGAGAGAGAGAGAGAGAGAGAGAGAGAGAGAGAGAGAGAGAGAGAGAGAGAGAGAGAGAGAGAGAGAGAATGAGAGAGAGAGATTCTTACAAACAATAACTAGGTGACTTTTTTTTTTTTTTCCTCCCCCCTCCCCCTCAACTCCTCCTCTCTCCTCCTCCTCCTCCTCCTCCTCCTCCTCCTCCTCCTCCTCCTCCTCCTCCCCCTCCCCCTCCTCCTCCAGCTCCCCATCTGCCTCCCCCTCCTCTCGCCAGCGATGCGTCTCAATCCTCCTTTTGAGCTTGGCGGCCACAGATCAATAATGTAACAAAAAGGCGACGCCGTTCGGACTAACGGTTAGATGCAGCATATGGACACTTTCCCCAATTGTTACTCTCTCTCTCTCTCTCTCTCTCTCTCTCTCTCTCTCTCTCTCTCTCTCTCTCTCTCTCTCTCTCTCTCTCTCTCTCTCTTGGTAGGGCGAGGTATTGCAATTTTACGTGATAAACCTTGCAGGCACGCTTGAAAATGCACGTATGAGATAAAGAAGGAGAGGGGAGGAGGAGGAGGAAGAGTAGGAGGAGGAGGAGGAGGAGGAGGAGGAGGAGAGAGGAGGAGGAGAGGAGGAGGAGAGGAGGAGGAGGAGGAGGAGGAGGAGAGGAGGAGGAGGAGGAGGAGGAGGAGGAGGAGGAGGAGGAGGAGGAGAGGAGGAGGAGGAGGAGGAGGAGGAGGAGAGGAGGAGGAGGAGGAGGAGGAGGAGGAGGAGGAGGAGGAGGAGGAAGAGGAGGAGGAGGATGGAGGAATATCGATTTTGGTTTCAGGTGTCCAACAAAGCCCTCCATGTCCTCTTTTCATATCCCTTATTCTTTGGCATGGGTCTCTCCTTCCGTGCCCTCTCTCACAATGTTTTCCAGTCCATTATTTCATCTCTCTCTCTCTCTCTCTCTCTCTCTCTCTCTCTCTCTCTCTCTCTCTCTCTCTCTCTCCTTCTCTCTCTCTCTCTCTCTCTCTCTCTCTCTCTCTCTCTCTCGGGAACCACTTCACCTCTTTCTCATTTTTCTTAGGCGAAGGTTTATACGAAATATCTTTGCCACATACATCATCACCCTCAGAAAACGGACTCTTTTCTCCATCCCACCGCGCCGCTCTAATATTTCTGAGTGTTCCCGAGGGAGCCTCAAGTCCGGGGCGAGCCAGGATGACCTCCATTATTACCGCTTCTTCGGCGCGAAACGAGGGCGGGAAAAGTGGTCGGCGGAACACATTACTTGCGGGAAAGGTCATCGCGTGCATGGAGGAAAAACTAAGAAGGAAAGGTCGTCTTGAAGCGACCTTAGCGTGACTAAAGGAGACTAGTACACAGATGGATTGTCGTGAGGAATAATGATGAGGAGAAGAAACAGGAGGAGGAACAAGACGACAGTGCTAATAATGTATACTCCAAATGAGGCCAAGTAGTGGTGAGGTGGTAACGAGGGCGTGGAGGTGATGCAGGTTAATTGGACGGCGGACAGGTGAGGGTGTTCATAGTGACGGTAATGACCTCAAGGATAGAAGGTTGCTTAATTAACTCCCTCAGAAGATGAGTTAAGTCGCGCCCTGATTTGCCTGACGAGGACGAGGAGGGGGGGGGGCGTGGGGAGGGAAGGGGGGGAGGGTAGTAGAACATGGGAGGTCCTGCTCGCCAGAAAACAATATATGTTATATTTTCTGATGATTTGATACATGAGTTTTATTTTGGTTCTTTGGTGTGAAAAGTTGAATGGAAGTAGAGAGTAAATTTTCAACATGTTTGGGAATGGCAGTAGAGTACATTTTCAACATCTTTGGGAATGGCA
>JACEEZ010014066.1:152500-192500 GCA_016584305.1 Chionoecetes opilio | reverse complement strand
GTTGCTGGCACCACGTGGGTCACCTCAAACAGTGTCACCAAAGACACTACAACTGAATCACCTAACCCATTCATTCATCACGACGTATGCAAATCTCTCAAACAAACTAAAAACAATAGGAAAACATAAATAAAAATACCTTCCATAAAATAATAACGCAAATAAAATCGTCCCATTACAAAAAAAGAACACACAGACCCTAAAAAGTAGAGTGTCTTGGTGGGACTACGCAGGTTTCCAGGTGTGACTCGCGCGTCGTTGCTACTATACTATCACACACTACTGTATCCTTCACCTGCCATGCAATTACTGTGCTGTGTATCATGTAAGGCGTGATTTGCAGCTGCCATCCTATGTTTCCTGGCTATGCTGAAAACAACTATAGTTAGTCAAGATGTATAGGAAGTGCTCAGGTTTTCTTAGTGATGTCGAGTCTCTAAATACTGTAAATAGCGTGTAGACATAAGAATATAAGTGTTTGCCACGTTGATTTGATTTCCTGGCCATGTTGAGTGGACAACGTAAGTTACTCAAGATATATAGGGAGATATAGAGAGTGTTGGATATTAGAGTGTTATTATTAGTGTGTTGGATATTAGAGTGTTATTATTAGTGTGTTGGATATTAGAGTGTTATTATTAGTGTGTTGGATATTAGAGTGTTATTATTAGTGTGTTGGATATTAGAGTGTTATTATTGGTGTGTTGGATATTAGAGTGTTATTAGAGTGTTATTATTAGTGTGTTGGATATTAGAGTGTTATTAGAGTGTTATTATTAGTGTGTTGGATATTAGAGTGTTATTAGAGTGTTATTATTAGAGAGTGTTGGATATTAGAGTGTTATTAGAGTGTTATTATTAGAGTGTGTTGGATACTAGAGTGTTATTAGAGTGTTATTAGAGTGTTATCATTAGAGTGTTAGATATTAGAGTGTTATTATTAGAGTGTTATTAGAGTGTTATTAGAGTGTTATTAGAGTGTTATTAGAGTGTTATCATTAGAGAGTGTTGGATATTAGTGTTATTAGAGTGTTATCATTAGAGAGTGTTGGATATTAGAGTGTTATTAGAGTGTTATCATTAGAGAGTGTTGGATATTAGAGTGTTATTAGAGTGTTATTATTAGAGTGTTGGATATTAGAGTGTTATTATTAGAGTGTTGGATATTATAGAGAGTGTTATATCTAGGGAGTGTTGAGGTTTTCATTCTTACTGATATAAACTCTCTAAATAGCGTGTGGACATAAGACTATAAGGACACTGAAAAGCAGCTCCTGTACACCTAGAACTTAACGAACGTCTCTTGTCCTCTGGTCCACCTATGCTTGTTATCGCTTCATTCTGGAGTCATTTAGGTCAACCAGTCATCCTCTTCCTCATCATGGACCTGATCTTGCCTAGGTAAACAAAGACGTAATAATCAATGTAATGTAATCAATATATCAATGTATGTCATCAATAAACCGTCATCAATTCCCAATCACCTTTTAATAGATCCATTAGCAACCAGGATACATCAACATCATCATAATCATCATCAGAGAACTCGCATTGAAACCCAATCTTGCATTTATAACCCTTTTTTTTTTTAGAGTTACCCAATCACTAATCCCAATCTTCCATTCACCGTCCTGCCTTAGACTCCAATCACCAATCGCCTTTCGCCCTCCCAATTATCAGGCGACCCATCTCCCCACCCGGCCATGAGAGCCTCTTGTACCCCCTTCCCCCCTTAAACATACCCCCCTCCGCCCCTTCCCCCCTTTGGTTGACGCTCACAAGCCTCCTCTTCTTTTTTTCCATTTATATTTTTTCCCCGCTTGTGTGTATGGTTGCTACTGTGTTCCCTCGCCCTATAGGAGAGGAAAAGTCCAGCCTGAGGGTGTGCACGCCGCCCATCACCATCAGCCCGCCTCAACCCTCTCTTATTGTCCCACTAACAACCCGGCCAGCCACGCGTCCTCCTTTATATACGTGCACCTCGTAGCTCCCGACTCCTCCTCCACCTTCTTCCTTATAGTTGTGGTGAAGGTGGTATAGTTGAAGAGGCAGGAAGATCGTAGTTGTAGAGGGGAAGAGACTCGATCTACAGGGCTTTATACAATCAACAACAGGGCAGTTAAGAGTCCCGCGGTCTGTCCCCTCTCTTGTCTTGGCTGGCCATATGTTCCCCTCGTTCCTTAGGCCCCTATCTCTCCTTCCCCTCTTGTTCTCTTCCCTTCCCCTCGCTCTTCCCTCCTCTCCTCTCACCTTCCTTCTCCCCCCTCCTGCCTTTCTCTACTTCCCCTCAACGTTCTTTCTTTCTTCCCCTCACCCTCCTCCCCGCCCTCCCCTCTTCTAATAGCGACTTTTATGACGCTGGGATTAAAGTTATTTGTATTTTGCAGACGGAGATCAGAGAAAACCTCACGACTCCCACTACCACCACGACTCTTATTCAATAAACGCTTTAACAATATAAGAGTTTTAACAGAGGGGAAAAATGAAGCTAAAAATATCATAGTTGTATTACGATGGATATGTGGGTAACAGAGAGAGAGGAAGTGATGGAGAGGGAGAGGAGAGAGAGAGAGAGAGAGGGAGAGAGAGAGGAGAGAGAGAGAGAGAGAGAGAGAGGAGAGAGAGAGAGAGATGAGATGAGAGAGAGAGAGGAGAGAGAGAGTGAGAGAGAGAGAGAGGAGAGAGAGAGGGCGAGAGAACGAGAGAAGAGAGAGAGAGGAAGGGTGCGGGACGAAGGGAGAGGGAAAAGAGAAGAGAGACGGAAGAAAGAGAGAGTGAAGAGAGTAGAACGGAGCATGAAACAATGGAGGGGAGAGAGTGAGGGGATAGAGACCTGACACCTTTGCCTTCACTGGGTCACCACAAAACTGTTGCTCTTCTCTTTGTCCTCTCTCCTCTCTCTCTCTCTCTCTCTCTCTCTCTCCTCTCTCTCTCTCTCATCTCTCTCTCTCTCCTCCTCTTTATCCTCCGTCCAGGCCCCATCTCGCACGAGCGCCGTCCCTCCCCAACACGCGTCCAGGAACACGTGTTGTCCTCGGCGCTCCTCTTGGTTCCCGTCTCGTCCCCTCACATCTCCTCCTTTACCTCCCCTCACACGCCCCCCTGTCGCTAGCCACCCTACTCCCCCTATACGCCAGCTTCCCCTCCCTTCCCTTCACCCTCAAGACGTATCATTATGGACGTTATGTGACGCTCTGCTCATATAAATGGTCTGCGTCACTTCATTACTGTTTGCTCAGGAAATTAATTATCGTTGCCTCGCTGCTGATTCTATTTATTATTTACTATATTTCGCTTGTATATAAGTTCATTAGATTCATGTTGAGGTGTTCTCGGGAAAAAAGATCGGAGGATTTCTCGTGTTATTTTGTTTGTTGTTAGAATTGTTAGATAGACGTGAATCAAACACGTCTTGTTGTTGCTGTTCTTGGTCCCATTAGGCGCCTTGACCCACAGACGGACAGACTAACGGACGCGCCTAACCCATAACCCATGATGGAGTGGTGTCCTTAATTGAACCAGCGCAACCAATGAGTCGCTAATACTGTAATTTGTTTCCCCTTTGCGGCTGTTACGATTTTCCCCTCAAGTTCATAATGTTCGCAAGTTTTCTGAGCGCCGCGTTGTCGCTCCCGCACTCTGAGTCACGGGCCGAGACGAGCCGCCACCGCCACCCCTTATAACCTCCAAAGCCCCCCTCAAACCCCTACTTCTCCTCCCCAACCTCCCTCATTACCTCCTATAACCTCCCCCAAAAAAACCTGCACCGCCCTGATGCCACCCTCACCTACAGCCGCCCATTCACGTCACTCGGCACCGCCCACGCCTATGGAGGTGCACACGCGTTGACATGAGATAAGTAGTGACATAAAGAACGAAACAGAACGTCATTTTCTTTTTCCCTCCTTTTTTTTCCATCCGAGGAGCGCGGACCGTCGACAACTGGTGAGCTTTGGGCGTGACGTGTGGCGTCTTTTGAATGGAGGTATCGATCCGCGATGATGCAACAGTTTTCAAACCCTCGGTGAGTGTGTGTGTGTGTGTGTGTGTGTGTGTGTGTGTTGGGTGTGTGTGTGTTGGGTGGGGTGTGTGTTGGGTGGGGTGGGGTGGGGTGAACTACTGCTGCTGCTGCTGTTACTGGTGCTGTTACTGCTACTGCTGCTGCTGTTGCGTAAAGACTGTCTTGCTCTTCAGTGATGACACGAAGGGTTTTGTTAGGGTTGTCAGAGGGTGTGCAGGTGTGGCTTCACTTAATAGATTGTGAAGGGCGGCGGGAGGGTGGCGGGGCGATGGCGGAGGGCACGTTCCCACGGTGGCGGCCCGCTGCCTCCAGACGCCGCGCGAGGGACGGTTCTTAGCCCGGCTTTATGTGCGATCCTCCTCCTGATACCAATTATTTCATATCATGTAGTCAATATTCTTCTTCCTTTCCATTTCCTGTTTGATTTATTTTGTTGAAGTTGAAAAATTGTAATGACTTGAAAGATATATTGATCTATTCGCTACTTTTTATGGTTTTATATTTACTTGTTTTTATGTAGCTGAGATAATGATTCAAGTCAGTGATTTTTTTTATATGTTATATTATGACTTAAATCCTTTGAGAATGATCACTTGTTAACTTCTATCTATTAACAATCAAACCACCTAAAACGACGGAGGAACACACAGGCAAACCCATGAGCATTGTCTCCTCTGCCGCGTCTCTAAGCATTTATTCAGGAGCAATCCGTCAATTTTTCCAAAGACGAAGTGGCAGAAACCAGTCCACCTTCAACACACGAATAACAGCATGATGAAAACACTGCATGGCATTCATATTCCACTAGTAGGCAAGACTTTCCAAAAAACGCTGTCGCCGATACCTCAAGGGAGCGTTGGCCTGCACCTTCAGGAGACACAGGGCAGAATAACAGGTTAGGGCGGACAAGGACACACCTGAACCTGTCACAAGAAGACGGAGACACTCAAACATTAAAGATTCCACCTGTAAACAATTCCAGACGCCATGCCTCTCCATGATTCCTGCAGCAGCTGACACGGCCGACATATGCACCGTCACAATTCCCGCCTCCTGCCTCTCTGTTTTATTATACGCCGTCGCCTTTGCCGCGTCACCCTTGAGACGACCACCAGACACCGACAAGACACTGAAGAAAAAGGAATGGTGCAAGAAGTGTGAGCAAGTGAAGCAAAACTCAAGAAGAATGATATCAATCCCTCCAAAAATCTTGAGGTCAACTTGAAGCCACAGTATGCAAACAGCAGCAGCAGCAGCAGCAGCACACGCAGCGGGAAGAAGAGTCGGTTGGAAGTTGCATATCAGTTCCTGGACAATATTGCTGCACTTCTACCAACACAGATTATACCATTTATCGAACAACCTAGGTGAGGCCCGTGCTTGCTTTACGGTCTGAAGCATATACCGTCGGCTGGACTTGGCAATTCCATCCAAAATTCATCAACACTAAGCTGGGGTGGCGGGACCTCGGAGCGAAGTCTTGGGGCGCGAGTGAGGTCTTCGGCGCCACGCGAGCAGGTGGATAATGAAGCATGCGATCCACTCATGTATTTCATAAAATGCGAAGCCAAATCCAGAATACATTATACTCACTATCAGTTATCATTACTATTACCATCTATTCGGTCCCGACATATCTACCAGGGAGGAGTTATTCACACGATAGTCTATTATTTTTTAACGAGGCAAAAAATCCTGACCTCTTGCTGCTTACTGGCTGATATTTGATGCCAGGAGAAGGGAATACTACGCTTCTTCTTAATTTCAGCTGTATTTCATTATAGTTAACCATACTATCAGGTAAACATAGGCATCGTTTTAAGCATGAGACCTTAAGATAGAATGGAATTTTTGCCTCGTTAAAAAAATAGTTCTTCACTTTTTTTTCCTCGCCTAAAATTCTGACGCCGAGGATCCACCTGCAACATTTTGGCCGGAGACTTTGGGACGGAATAAACCTTCATCAACAAGTCCATCGGGAAGGTGCCTCCAGGGGCTGTCCGCGCCTTTAAATTTTCAAAAGCGTGGACCATCTTGTCCGGCATTCTAAAACACACGCGCCAGCCAGCCCGCCAGATCAACAATTTCTTGCCGGCGCTTGTCCACCTTTCCTTTGAGTCTGTCTTTCGTTTCCTTCATGACTCAGAAAAATGGACGAAGGCAACAGGAAATATGAAAGAGGGCGACCGGGGAGGCCCATCAAAATTTTACGTGACGGAAAGCCCACGCCCGAGGCTCGAACCAAGGGAGAAACACAAAAATGGATTTCACCAGAATAAAAAAGAAAAAAATATAGATACAAAAGAGGAAGCCATAAAGGGTGCAATATAATTCGAAAAAAATGAAGATATGGGATCGGACCCGAAACAATATGACTAAGGGTGAAACTTTAAGCTCCTCTGACCGATAAAAAGGAGTAAATGGTATGAAAATATGACATAGAGAAGAGAACTAAGAAAATAAATGAAATGTAATGAAGGAAAATGTTTTATACCAAAAGTGAGTTGAAATGTAGACCTAAAAACGAACTAAAAAAGGTGAGAGAGAGAGAGAGAGAGAGAGAGAGAGAGAGAGAGAGAGAGAGAGAGAGAGAGAGAGAGAGAGAGAGAGAGAGAGAGAGAGAGAGAGAGAGAGAGAGAGAGAGAGAGACTGTAGCAGGGGTCTCAGCAATGGAAGGGAAAGAGGACAAAAGAAGAGGGGCGTGAGAGGGGAAAAAAAGTAGGGCGGGGGGTAATTTGGTTCTCTCAAGGGAGGACGCAAAGAAGAATAAATTTGATTAGTTGATCCAGAGACTATAATGTAAGTTTGGCGACCACCACCACCACCACCACCACCTCACAAGACACTCAACTTAACCCACAGACAAAATAACCTTGAAATAAATAGCATAGGTGGGATGGGGGAAGAGGCTATGTACATGGATACGACAGGAGACTTTGGGGATAAAAAGCAATGTTATGATTCACTGTAACGGGGTATGGGAGGGTAAGGGGGGATGCCACGTGTTCAATGGGGGGCGGTGACGACATCAAGACGCCACACACACATTGCCGACGCCAACCCTGGGAAGTGCGAACATTTATTGTATTTAAGAGGAAATGTGGGACATGGTCTTCTCTTTTTATTCTTATTCATGTCTCTACATTTCCTTGTTTAAAAAAAGAGATGCTGGGTTCACACACACACACACACACACACACACACACACACACACACACACACACACACACACACACACACACACACACACACAGAGACACACACACTTTTCTTTAGTCTGGCATTAGGGTTCACTGTAAAAAGAAAAAACACTGCAGGAAATAGTGACGCAACATTACAATAAACTTCCTAATATATTTTTTTTCACATATGGCACACACACACACACACACACACACACACACACACACACACACACACACACACACACACACACACACACACAAACACGCACAGGAAAATCCAAGCAGGAACTATCACACAAACAGTAGCAGGAATTAATTACAGCTGTAGCAAAATGATAGAAATAACGATAACGATAATGATATAAATCTTACATTCAGGCACTCGATACATATTCAACCCGAATATAACCAGCACAACACACGTCTCAAGCCCCCACACACTCGAGACACCACAAGGAGAAAGGGAAAGGGAGAAAGGGTAAAGGGAAAAGGAGCATGAGGGTATGATTAAAATAGGGTGGTGTTGAAGAGAGTAACTGAGTGACGAAACGAGAGACAGGGAGAGAATAAGAGAGGACAGAGGAAAGGAGAGACAGAGAGGGAGGAGAGGATAAAAGGGAGAGATGATGAGGAAGAGAAGAACAGAGGAAGGGAGAGTGAGGGGTTACGAAGAAGAGAAGGGAGGAGGAGAGAAGGGAGGGAGAGAGAGAGAAGAGAGTGAGAGAAAAAGAGGAATAAGAGGAGAGAGAGAGAGGAGAGAGAGAGAGAGAGAGAGAGGAGAGGAGAGAGAGAAGAGAGAGAGAGAGGACGAGAGAGGAGAGAGGAGAGAGAGAGGAGAGAGAGAGAGAGAGAGGAAGAGAGAGAGAGAGAGGAGAGAGGAGAGAGCGGAGAGGGGGAGAGAGAGAGAGAGGAGAGAGAAGAGAGAGAGATAGAGAGAGAGAGAGAGAGAGAGAACGGAGAGAGAGAGAGAGAGAGAGAGAGAGAGGATAGAGAGAGAGAGAGAGAGAGAGAGAGAGAGAGATGGTACTAGAGTTACAGAATGCTGACATATATAATAAACAATATATTCTGTAGTAACAAACATCCTCTTGACGCATCCTGTCACCAATTATTCACTCACATCTTCCTGCTTCTTTAAGAGTGTCAAGCGAGACCAATAAATCCCTTGGGCACCGAAATATATGAAAAAAATAGCGCTCTAATCATCCTCTTCTTCTTCATATGACCTTTGACGCTTAATATCGCTTCATAGGTCCTCTTCAACTTCGTCTCCTTAGTTAACAATCTGGTCAACTCTTCACTTGGCTATTTCACTCGTCAAGAATACCCTGTCTTGGAAACACGTGTTAGTGAGCTCATTCAGTGAAGGGCGGTGATTCATCTAAAAAAAAAAAAGAAAAAAAAAAGATCAATATTTTGGGCGGTATTTGGGGCAAACTGGAGTCGGTCTTTCAGCGTCATATTGTCCTTCCTATTTCCTCCCTCCCCCCCTCCCCCCTTAACCTCCAGACGCCCCCTCCCCCTTTCACCCCCTTCCCCCCCTCCCTCACACCCCGAGCCTATAAACGAGACCTTAGGGAATAATCTCTCTCTCTCTTTTCCTCTCTTCTCTCTTCTCTCTCCTCTCTCTCTCTCTCTCTCTCTCTCTCTCTCTCCTCTCTTTTCTCTCTCTCTCTCTCTCTCTCTCTCTCTCTCTCTCTCTCTCTCTCTCTCTCTCAAAGGGTAAGTAAAGATGGAGGTGTGATGACGACAAAGGAAATGCAGAACAGGAAGTGATGAGGGCGACAGGAATGAAATAATAATAAAAAATAAAAAAGTCACGAAAAAGATATGTACCAGGAAACAAAGTGCAGGAAAATAATGAGAAACTAAGAAAAATTGAAAAAAACTAAAAAGAAAAATATAAGCACACAAAATAAAAAGGCAAGTTAGAAAATTGGTGAAAGAAATATTGAATACAAATCATTCACGGATGTCACAAGAGAGAGAGAGAGAGAGAGAGAGAGAGAGAGGAGAGAGAGAGAGAGAGAGAGAGAGAGAGAGAGAGAGAGAGAAGAGAGAGAGGAGGAAAAGAGAGAGAGAGAGAGAAGAGAGAGAGAGGAGAGAGAGAGAGAGAGAGAGAGAGGGGAGAAAAAAAATAAGGTTAGAGAGAAAAAAGCACCAAGGAATAAACACACACACAAAGGGAGACAGATAGCGAACCATACATTTTTTTGGGACACACGGGACAAACGAACTAACCTAATTTCTCGCTCATGATTCCTCCATGTTTCCCATTATACGTGCGATGCGAGGGGAGAGAGAGGCCTCGCGATGATTAATAGACAGCGATAATGGTGGCAGGAACGGCGGGGTGTGGATAAGGTTGAGGCTGGTGGTGGTGGTGGTGGTGCATGGTAGTGGTGGTGGTAGTGGTAGTGGTAGTGGTAGTGGTTGGTAGTGGTAGTGGTAGTGGTAGTGGTGGGTGGTGGTGGTGGTGGTGGTGGTAGTGGTTGGTAGTGGTAGTGGTAGTGGTGGTGTTATAGTGGTGGTGGTGGGTGGTGGACTGGTGGTGGTGGTGGTGGTGGTGGTGATGGAGGGGGTTGGTGGTAGTTGTGGTGGTGGTGGTAGTGGTGGTTGGTGGTGGTGCATGGTGGTGGTGGGTGGTGGTGGTGGTGGTGGTGGTGGTGGTAGTTGTGGTGGTGGTGGGTGGTAGTGGGTGGTGCATGGTGGTAGTGCATGGTGGTGGTAGTGGGTGGTGCATGGTGGTGGGTCGTAGTGGTAGTGGTGGTGGTGCATGGTAGTGGTGGTGGGTGGTGGGTGGTGGCGGTGGTGGTGGTAGTGGTGGTGGTGGTGGTGGTTGTGGTTGTTGTGGTGGTGCATGGTGGTGGTGGTGGTGGTGGGTGGTACTGGTAGTGGCAAGGGTTCGTATGCAGAGAGACTATGACAACGAACTAGATACTTAATAATGATGGTATAAGTGTAAATAATGACATACGATGATTATGAGTGTATGGAAGGTGGAGTATGGCAAAGAGATGATGATGATGGCGCGTGGTGATGAATGATGGGTAATGTATTTAATGGTTATGGTGGTGGGGGTGGATATGGTGGAGGTGGTGGAGTGTGCAATCCACCTCTCATCCACACTGAGGTAAAGGCATATCACCTTTTCGCCACGGTATTAACCCCTAAAACATATGCATTCAGGTGATTCGGCAAGCGGTGTGGCAGGGACGAGTATCTTCCATCTACAACACGCCATGAGGAGGAGGAGGAGGAGGAGGAGGAGGAGGAGGAGGAGGAGGAGGAGGAGGAGGAGAGGAGGAGGAGGAGGAGGAGGAGGAGGAGGAGGAGGAGGGAGAAGGAGGGAGTGTTACTGACCTCCTACTAAAGCGGAAAGCAGAAAGGTGTTACGTCGCTGTGTGTGTGTGTGTGTGTGTGTGTGTGTGTGTGTGTGTGTGTGTGGGTGTGTGTGTGTGTGTGTGTGTGTGTGGTGTGTGTGGTGTGGTGTGTGGTGTGTGTGTGTGTGTGGTGTGTGTGTGTGTGTGTGTGTGGTGTGTGTGTGTGTGGTGTGTGGGTGTGTGTGTGTGTGTGTGTGTGTGTGTGTGTGTGCTTGTGCGTGTGTGTGGTGGGTGTGTGTCTGTTGTTTGTGGTGTTGTGGTGTGTGTGTGTGGTGTGTGTGGTGGTGTGTGTGTGTGGTGTGGTGTGTGTGTGTGTGTGGGTGGTGTGTGTGGTGTGTGTGTGTGGGATGTGTTGTGTGTGGTGTGTGTGTGTGTGGTGTGTTGTTGTGTGTGGTGTGTGTGTGTGGTGTGTGTGTTTGTGTGTGTGGTGGTGTGTGGTGTGTGTGTGGTGCAGTGGTGTGTGTTCTTTGTGTGTGTTGTGTGTGTGTGGGGTGTGTGTGTGTGTGTGTGTGTGTGGTGTGGTGTGTGTGTGTGTGTGGTGTGGTGTGGTGTGTGTGTGGGTGTGTGTGTGTGGTGTGTGTGGGGTGTGTGTGTGGTGTTTTGTGTGGTGTGTGTGTGTGGTGTGTGTGTGTGTGTGTGTGTGTGCTTTATGTCATGCAACGGAGCAGGAAAGGAAATTAGGATCCCTTTTCATATTTCCGGGGTAAGGGGGAGGGGAAAGGGAATGGAGGGAGGGAGGAAGAGGGGGAGGGAGGGAAGGGAGGGAGGGGAAAAAGGGGGGGGAGGAAAGGGGGGGGGTTAAAAAAATTCATTCAGGCATCCCCGTACATTCATTCAGTTTAAAGGAAAAGAATACCTGACCCCCCCCGAAATTATGTTATTTTTCGTGAGGAGGGATCGGGGAAGGGAGAGGGCAGGGGGGAAAAAAAATCTCTTTCAGTTAAATGAAAAGTAATGTCTAGTGGGAAAACAAGCAATGGGCCCCTTTGTTATTACCCCACACACCACACCACACACACACACACACACCACACACACACCACACACCACACCACCACACAACACCACACCCACCACAAAAACCACAAAAAACCCCCACCCACTTGTTTCCCCTTTTTTTTCTTTCCATTAATATTCTTCAAATCTTCATCAAAATTTCACCTTTTATATTTTTTTTTTTTTTTCTCTCTAAAATTTCTGGTTTTCTATCCACCAAAGGGGCTTCCATGATCACTTTTATTCATTAGAAACCTTAATTTCTCGGTGTTTTAAATACAGGTGGTTTTTGGAACAGGGAAAAATTGCCAATTTTACAGTGGTTTAATTACAAGTGCATCTAAAACGGGTACAAACCCATACATGAGGCTGGGTATAAGAGCTGGGTGTTTAAACCCCCTTGGGCCCCCCAGAAACGAATTTCCATGTATTAGGCTAATTAGACTTTTTTATGAAATAAGCATATGTTATAATAGCCCTTTAGTATCCTTTTCCCTAACAAATTTTGGTTTTCCCAGTTCTTTTCTAATTTTATGGCTCGTACATACATTTTTTTAGGTAAAAAAAGCGGGGCGCAAGGGGTTACGATAGCCCGGGTTACCAGTCAAACGTTTTTCCCGGTATAGAACCCCCAGACGTACGCTTTGCCTTCCTTCACGTTGTTAAGAGAAGTAAAGCGCGAACCTACCCCCGTCATCTCTTTAAATCTTTCTGTTTTCCAGCCCCGGTAATTTAAAAACAGATTATAATTACCAAAAATCACCTTTCCCCTTTTCTTTTTTTTCCCCCCCTCTCTCTCTTTCTCTTTTTTACCCTTCTTCTTCCCCTCCTCTCCTTTTCTTTCTAACCCCCTTTTCTTTTCTCCTCCCATTTTTTTATTTTTTATTTTTACATTATTACATAATATATAAATTTAAAAATCCTTCTCTTTTCTCTTTCCCCTTTTTGCTTCTTCCCCGCCCCTTTTTCTCCTTCCCTCTTCTCTTTCTTATCGACCCTTTTTTCCCCCTTCTTTTTCTTTCCTAAAACCCCTTTTCTCTTTTTTCCCTTTTCTTCCTTTTCTTAACCCCTTTTTTATATTCCTTCTCTCTTTCTTCCTCGAACCCCTTTTTTCCCTTCCCCTCCTCTTTCTTCCTCTGATCCCTTCTTTCCCTCCCTCTCTCTCTTCTCTCATCAACCCCCCTTCTTTCCCCTCCTCTCCTCTCTCTCTTTCTCCCTTTGATCCTTTTCTTCCTTCCCCTTTCCCCTTCTCTTTTTCTCATCTAACCCTTCTTCTTCCTCTCCTCTCCTCTCTCTCTTTCTCTCCTCTGACCCCTCCCTCTTCCTCCTCCTCGCTATATAATAACATCCGCAGTATTTCTCGCTAACACATGCATTTGTCTCTTGATCCAATCTTACTATTGCTTCACTCGATACATTATGCTTTCCCTCTCTCTCTCTTATCCTTACATCTCCCCTCGTTTCCCCTCTTCCGTCTCATTTGAGCTTCCCCTTCCCCTCCCCTTCCCCTCCCCCATCATCGGCTGCAGGAGGGAGGATAAGATCAGGACAAACTTCAGTACCTTCTCTGTACAAATATCGTTTCCATGTTCAAGTGTCGTGTCTCAGCCAGTGTTCGGACGACCTCTAAAGACCTTCGCCCTCTAAACACTAGTGAAAAATCTTGCCTATATAATATACTTAACCTTTTCTTTGGGTCAATAAAAGATACAAGTAAAAACAAATCGTATGTTGATGTATGTATGCATGTGTTTTCTTCTTGTATTTATTGGCGAGAGAGAAAAAAATTGAGTTTGTGTCGAAATATGGTATGGTGGACCCAAAAAAAAAAAAGAGGAAAAAAATGAAAGGAAATAAAAGTGAACAAAAAAATACTGTTATATTATCAAGTAATGTTATTTTTTTTTTTTTTTTTTTTTTTTTCGTCAGTTCCCCTCGAGACATTGTTGCTAAGTTGCTACCTTCCTGTAACTTTCCGGGTGCATTACTCTCTCTCTCTCTCTTTCTCTCTTTCTCTCTTTCTCTCTCTCTCTCTCTCTCTCTCTCTGTCTGTCTGTCTGTCTGTCTGTCTGTCTCTGTCTCTCTCACTCTTCTCTTCTCTCTCTCTCTCTCTCTCTCTCTCTCTCTCTCTCTCATCTCTCTCTCTCTCTCTCTCTCTCTCTCTCTCTCTCTCTCTCTCTCTCTCTCTCTAAATTCAACAAGCTTCATAACAGTTTCCCCGTCTACACACACACACACACACACACACACACACACACACACACACACACACACACACACACACACACACACACCCCTCTCTTTATTTTCTTAACCGCTTTTAATTCTATTTTCTTCCTTTTCTTCTCACTCTCCCCTTCCCCTTTTCCTTTCTTTTACATCCTTGCCCCTAGTACACCACCACCACCACCACACCACCACCACCACCACACTATGCTATCCGTGACTACACCAAACCTTTGTGCTATCAATTTGCCACAACAGATATCCTTGTTCTAAAGGCAGACACGTTTACTCCTGTTATATTTGATCTGTGTGTGCTGTATGTCTGTGTGTCTGTATGTCTGTGTGTCTGTATACCTTATATGTATTGTTTAATTCAGTTTAGTATTCTCTTGTTAGTCTTGTCTCTCTATCTTCACTTACTTGCTGTTTTTGTTAGATATTTTTCGAAGGTTGCGTTTTTCTTGCAGTTTCTTTCATTCGAGTATTGGCGATTTATTTTTTGTCTTTCTCCTTCTACTACTATTACTATTATTATTAATTCTACTACTACTACTTTTACACTACTACCTACTACTACTACTACTACTACTACTACTACTACTACTACTACTACCACTGTTTCATTTACTTCCTTTACTCTCCTTTCTTCTCCTCCTTCATATCCTGCTCCTTTCTTCCTGCTGTTTTTCTTTCCCTTCATTTTCCTTCATATCTTCTTCCTCCAACTGATCCTCCTCAAATTCAAATTCAAATTCAAATAAGTTTATTGGCCATAAATCACATAAGTTTATATTATACAATTATATCTTCCTCCAACTAATCCTCCTCCCCCTCCTCCTGCTACTAAGAGGACAGTTGGAAAATTATACCATGTCCCGTGTTCCTATCTTCTTTAGGGACATGGTATCATTTTCCAACTGTCCTCTTACATGTAGTTGTAGTTAGTAGTATGTAGTTCAACAGATACCCTAGTTATGTACCAATAGGTCTCCTGGTGTCTGTTATTCCTATGTATTCCTATGTATACTGTCCTTACTCCTCCTACTCCTGCTCTTCCTCCATCTACGCCTGCTCTTCCTCCATCTACTCCTGCTCTTCCTCCATCTACTCCTGCTCTTCCTCCATCTACTCCTGCTCTTCCTCCATCTACTCCTCCTCTTTCTCCATCTACTCCTGCTCTTCCTCCATCTACTCCTGCTCTTCCTCCTCCTACTCCTCCTCTTCCTCCATCTACTCCTGCTCTTCCTCCATCTACTCCTGCTCTTCCTCCTCCTACTCCTGCTCTCCTCAATCTACTCCTGCTCTTCCTCCTTCCTACCACGACCTCGATTCCTATCACGACCCAAAACGTCAGCTATTGGTGTCACTCTCCCTTCAGGCCTCGACACCTGGGCAGGAGACTCTCGCATGTCTCCAGGAATATCAGAGTACGTGATCTCCCTCCACTCCCTGACGTTAAGACTGTTACGATGCACAAACCAAGGGGAATTCCGCTCTTAAGGGTGTGCGAGGGGCTTATCACCGTCTTAATGCAACGGGGGGAGAGAGGAGAGAGTGGCTCTAATCTCCAGATCAATTTGGAAGTTCCGATATAGCTAGGGAGTCACAAGGCTAATGACCTATTTAGCTGTAACAAGGGAGGGAGGAGAGCCTATACGAATGCCTGTATCTTGAGAGGCGTTCATGGATTTCCTTGTTTATGACCCAATGAGACAATAGGCGACACGGAGAGGGGTAGGACCAGATGAGTGGGGGTGAGGGGATAGGGCCTTGGATGTGAAAGGGAATGAGAGGGAGCCAGGAATGCGAGTGAGTGGGGAGGAGGGGGGGGGGCACGAAGGATGCTATAGGTGGGTATATGGTGATGATGTACAGTGAAAGTGAATATGGTGATGTGACACGAAGGATGATAAATATATTTTGAGCCTGTGCAGTGAAGTGAGGTGAAGTGAATATGAAACAAATATTCCACTGAATGAAACTGGAGCAGGGAAGGAGAGGAGGAGGAGAAGGAAGAGGAGGCAGAGAAGTATGAGAGGGATAAGGAGGAGGAGGAGGATTACATAGGATTACATAGGAGTAACAGACACCAGGAGACCTATTGGTCCATAGCGAGGGTATCTGCTGAACTACATACTACTAACTATCAACTACTTGTAAGAAAACAGTTGGAAAATGATACCATGTCCCTAAAGAGGATAGGAACATGGAAGTTTCATAGTGCAGAATGATAGGATATGAAAAATACTAACTACAACTACCACTACCACTACAACTAATCGATACGGGGGACTAGATACGAATTCGCACTATCAATACCCATTTACTTTACAGTGCGCGTCAAGTCTGTTTTTGAATGTAGTTATTGTGTTGGCTCCGACAACATTTGCTGGTAACTTATTCCATCGATCAACGACTCTAACATTGAAATAATTTTTACGGAGATTGGTGATGCAACGTTGACCGTTTAGTTTTAAACCATTATTTCTTGTTGTCACTTGAGTTGAAAGCTCGAATAGGTCCTCTTGATTAATGACATCAAAACCTTTTAGGATCTTAAAGGTTTCTATCAAGTCCCCACGGATTCTACGATCCTTTAAGGAAAACATATTAAGTTTCCGCAGTCTCTCTTCATAAGATGAATTTCGCAGTGATGGAATTTGTTTGGTTGCTCTTCTTTGCACTGATTCCAATTTGGCTTGATCTTTTACGAAACAGGGCGACCAGAATTGAACGGCATATTCCAAGTGCGGCCTAACCAGAGGAGGAGGAGGAGGAGGAGGAGGAGGAGGAGGAGGAGGAGGAGGAGGAGGAGGAGGAGGAGGAGGAGGAGGAGGAGGAGGTGGGAGAAAAGAAGGAAGAGATTAAAAGAAGGAGGGAAATACAAGGAGAGGAAATAAGAGAAGAAAGAGAATCCATCCGGGAGTGTGAGAGTGATAGCCAGAGGAGAGAAAATGCATTCCCGCCTTCTCCTTCCTCCTTCCGACCTCCTTGTAACGAGAGAGTAAGAGGAGGAAGAGGAGGAGCAGGAGGAGGACACAGGAGACAGGATGTGAGTTGAGAGAAGTGAGAAAACTGAGCGAGCATAACATAGGATCGAGGAAGAAATTGATCATTGAACAAGAGAAAGGAACTTTTAGTGATGTCTTCGTTATCTTATCAATGATTATCCATTAATGTTTTTGATCTCTTCTCTTTCTTCATTTCCATTTGAATAGAAAAATATCGCTTTATTGAGCATGTGACCTCCCTTGCTACTCATAAGCTTAAAGTCTTCTCTCCCTCCTCCGCCACCATCACTACCTCCTCCTCCTCTTCCTACAATCCTTCTGTCCTTCCTCCTCCTCCTCTTCCTGCAATCCTTCTGTCCTTCCTCCTCCTCCTCTTCCTACAATCCTTCTGTCCTTCCTCCTCCTCCTCTTCCTGCAATCCTTCTGTCCTTCCTCCTCCTCCTCTTCCTACAATCCTTCTGTCCTTCCTCCTCCTCCTCTTCCTGCAATTCTTCTGTCCTTCCTCCCTACAGCCTCATTTCCCGGAAGGTTCGCTGCGTCTTCTCTTCCACCTAATTTCCTGCCGAGATTTAGGTGTCCGTGTCTGGCCGTCTCTCCCACCACCTGCCCGACGAAGACCTAGAAGTGGCGTCCCTCAAGGAACCTCCCGCCCTTCCTAAAACCCTCTTCCTCTTCTTCCCTTCAACAGGACGCCATGTAACTGATACGGAAAAACTCAACACTATTCCTCGTTTTGGTTGCTGAATAATGGACAAGTTTAGAACATAAGAACATAAGAAAATAAGGAAGCTACAAGAGGCCGTGAGACCTATACGTGGTAGTTCCTGTTACTTAACACTACCTACGTCCACCTTTCATCCCCATCCATGAATTTGTCTAGCCTCCTTTAAAAGCTCCCTGTTGACTCCGCACTAACTACCTGATGACTGAGTCCATTCCAATAATTTACCACCCTATTTATGAACCAGTTTCTCCCTATTTCTTTTATAAGTTTGTGTGATATCCTCGATTCTTTTGTCTTTCGGGGCATTAGCGTTTGGTGGTGATGAAAGAGACGGTCAAGAGAACAAGCACAGGTCATAAACAGTACACGTAACAAACAGGATCGATACCATGAGCCCCTATGACATAGAAAGTGTAGATATGAAACATAAAATAAGATAAGAAATAAGGAGACACTGGTTCACAATATAGGGTGGTAAATGATTGGAATGGACTCAGTAGACAGGTAGTTAGTGCGGAGTCAATAGGGAGTTTTAAAAGGAGGCTAGACAATTTCATGGATAGGAATGAAAAGTGGATGTAGGTAGTATTGAGTAACAGGAACTACCACGTGTAGGTCTCACGGCCTCTTGTAGCTTCCTTATGTTCTTATGTTCTTATGAAACAAGGACGTCGCGAACAGAGCGAGGACGGACGACGGACACACCTGCATGGGTCACCTCCGACGGCAAAATGACCTCGACTTAACAAGCTAATCAGGTGTAATTGATAGAGTGGCCGGCGGTGTCTCGCTTCTTGATTGGTAGACCTAATCTTAAGGGGTCACCTCATCGAGCCTTGGGGACCTAATACCTCCTCGCTGTGGTAATCTCCGCTAATCCGACGAAGGGACTGCACCGCCTCGTCACCTGCAGGCACGTCCCAACACCCTCCTTTCGACCCTTCGTCAGGTGGCTCTCGCATGTAGACGGATGCTGTTATACACACACACACATACACACACACACACACACACACACATACACACACACACACACACACACACACACACACACACACACATACACACACAAACACAAGCACACACACACTCTTCAAACATCTTTTTCACTTCTTTCACACTCCTCTCTGTTATGTCATTAATCTACACAACAGAAGCAACAATAATGATGAAAAAAGAGGAAATATAAATATATAATTGCTATTTTTTTTTTCTCTCTCTCTCTCTCTCTCTCTCTCTCTCTCTCTCTCTCTCTCTCTCTCTCTCTCTCTCTCTCTCTCTCTCTCTCTCTCTCTCTCTCTCTCTCTCTCTCTCTCTCTCTCTCTCTCTCTCCTGCTAATTTTTTTTTTCTCTCTCTCCTGGTTCTTGACACCTGTACGTAAACGTGTGTGTGTGTGTGTGAAGTGTGAGGGGACCGAGCACGTGGTGAAACAGAGGCAGTGAGTGACCAGCGAGGGAAGGAGGAGGAGGCGAGCAGGGAAGGAAGGCCAGGGAAGAAAGTTTACAGGTATGTGTGTGTGTGCGTTAGAAGAGAGAGAGAGAGAGAGAGAGAGAGAGAGAGAGAGAGATAGAGAGAGAGAGAGAGAGAGAGAGAGAGATGAGAGAGAGAGAGAGAGAGAGAGAGAGAGAGAGAGAGAGAGAGAGAGAGAGAGAGAGAGAGAGAGAGAGAGAGAGAGAGATTGTGAGGGGAAAAAGAGTGACCTTGAAAGAGGAAAGAGTGATGGTGGAGGGGACAAGGTTGGAACTGCGGTAAGAGGGAAGTGAGAGGGAGAGGGAAAAAGAGAGAGACAGAGAGAGGGAGAGGGAAGAAGAGGGTGCCGATAAAGATGACATGGCAACAGCAGGAACAGCAGAGAGAGGGAACAGGTGGATAAGAGAGAGAGAGAGAGAGAGAGAGAGAGAGAGAGAGAGAGAGAGAGAGAGAAGAGAGAGAGAGAGAGGAGAGCAGAGAGAGAGAGAGAGAGAGAGAATCAGATCAAAACGTTTATTGTGAATAATGTACACATTATACATAATACATATAATATATAATTAAGGGTACAAAATAGACAAAAGGCGCACCCCAAGCAGGTTGCATGGGAAGGATTGCCATGATATAAGGAAGCTACAAGAGGCCGTGAGACCTACACGAGGTAGTTCCTGTTACTTAACACTACCTACATCCACCTTTCATCCCCATCCATGAATTGATCTAGCCTTCCTTTAAAGCTCTCTAATGACTCCACACTAACTACCTGTCTACTGAGTCTATTCCAATCATTTACCACCCTATTTTTGAACCAGTTTTTAGAAGAGAGAGCGAGTAGAGGAGAGAGAGATGAGAGAGAGAGAGAGAGAGAGAGAGACGAGAGAGAGAGAGAGAGAGAGAGAGAGAGAGAGAGGAGAGGAAGGAGAGAGAGGAGAGAGAGTGAGAGAGAAGAGAGAAAAAAAAAAAAGAGAGAGAGAGAAGAGAGAGAGAGGAGAGAGAGAGAGAGAGAGAGAGAGAGAGAGAGAGAGAGAGAGAGGAAGTAAGAGGAAGGATAAGGGAGAAGAGAGAGGGAGGGAGAGCACAGGGAGACAGGAAGGTATCACTTACGGGCGGGGAGTCGCTGAGATCAGGTTGTCGGCGCCCCCAACTGGTGACAGATTGTGGTGTGGGAACCCAGTCGCACCGCCCCCCCTCGCTCCGCCCCGCCCCAGCTGCCCCCTTAGTGGCCATGTCGAAGCCCCCCTCTGCCCCGCCCCCCCCCCCGCTTCCCATCCTCACAGCAGGCCCTTAGCACTCTCAGAGGTCATATATGTAAGTGTCTTTCCACTTACTGTCATATACAAGGAAATGGCTTTTATTTTTATCCTCGTGTTTTGCAATGTTAGTGTTCTTGATGTTTATGATGTGAAAAGTGGAGTGTTTGGTTTCTCTGCCTAACTGTCTGTCTGTCTGTCCCTCTGTCTGTCTGTCTATTGTCTCTCCCTCTGTCTCTGTCTATATCTGTCTATTGTCTCTCCCTCTGTATCTGTCTATCTCTGTCTATTGTCTCTCCCTCTATCTCTGTCTATTGTCTCTCCTTCTGTCTCTGTCTATCTCTGTCTTCTGTCTCTGTCTATCTCTGTCTATTGTCTCTCCCTCTATCTGTCTATTGTCTCTCCTCTCTCTGTCTATATCTGTCTATTGTCTCTCCCTCTGTCTCTGTCTATATATGTCTATTGTCTCTCCCTCTATATCTGTCTATCTCTGTCTATTGTCTCTCCCTCTATCTCTGTCTATTGTCTCTCCTTCTCTCTGTCTATCTCTGTCTATTGTCTCTCCCTCTGTCTCTGTCTATTGTCTCTCCTTCTCTCCCTGTCTATCTCTGTCTATTGTCTCTCCCTCTGTCTCTGTCTATTGTCTCTCCTTCTCTCTCTGTCTATCTCTGTCTATTGTCTCTCCCTCTATCTCTGTCTATTGTCTCTCCTTCTCTCCCTGTCTATCTGTCTATTGTCTCTTCCTCTGTCTCTGTCTATTGTCTCTCCTTCTGTCTGTCTATCTCCGTCTATTGTCTCTCCTTCTGTCTCTGTCTATCTGTCTATTGTCTCTCCTTCTGTCTCTGTCTATCTCTGTCTATTGTCTCTCCTCTGTCTCTGTCTTTTGTCTCTCCTTTCCTCTACCTTTTTGTCTATCTATACCGTCTATTCTCTCCTCTCCCCTTTCTATCTCTGCTATTGTCTCTCCTTCTGTCTCCTGTCTATCTGTCTATTGTCTCTTCTCTGTCTCTGTCTATTGTCTTTTCTCTTCTGTCTGTCTATCTCGTTATTGTCTCTCCTTCTGTCTCGTATATCTGTCTATTGTCTCTCCCTCTGTCTCTGTCTTTTTCTCTTTTATTGTCTCTCCCTCGTCTCTGTCTATTGTCTCTTCCTCTGTCTCTGTCTATTGTCTCTCCTCTGTTTTGTCTATTTACGTCTATTGTCTCTCCCTCTTCGTATATCTGTCTATTGTCTCCCCTTTCTGTCTCTGTCTATCTTGTCTATTGTCTCTCTCCTCTGTCTCTTTATCTGTCTATTGGTCTCTCCCTGTTTTTATATCTGTATATTGTCTCTCCCTCTGTCTCTTATCCTGTCTATTGTCTCTCCTCTGTCTCTGTCTATGTTCTGCATTTTCCCCTGTCTAGCTGTCTATTGTCTCTCCTTCTGTCTCTGTCTATTGTCTCTCCCTCTGTCTCTGTCTATATATGTCTATTGTCTCTCCCTGTCTATATCTGTCTATTGTCTCTCCCTCTGTCTCTGTCTATCTCTGTCTATTGTCTCTCCCTCTGTCTCTGTCTATTTCTGTCTATTGTCTCTCCCTGTCTATATCTGTCTATTGTCTCTCCCTCTGTCTCTGTCTATCTCTGTCTATTGTCTCCCCTCTCTGTCTCTGTCTATTTCTGTCTATGTCTCTCCCTGTCTTTTATCTGTCTATTGCTCCCTTTTCCCTGTCTATCTCTGTCTATTGTCTCTGTCTCTGTCTATATCTGTCTATTGTCTCTCCCTCTGTCTCTGTCTATATCTGTCTATTGTATCTCCCTCTGTCTCTGTCTATCTCTGTCTATTGTCTCTCCCTCTGTCTCTGTCTATTTCTGTCTATTGTCTCTCCCTGTCTATATCTGACTATTGTCTCTCCCTCTGTCTCTGTCTATCTCTGTCTATTGTCTCTCCCTCTGTCTCTGTCTATATCTGTCTATTGTCTCTCCATCTGTCTCTGTCTATTTCTGTCTATTGTCTCTCCCTGTCTATCTCTGTCTATTGTCTCTGTCTCTGTCTATATCTGTCTATTGTCTCTCCCTCTGTCTCTGTCTATATCTGTCTATTGTCTCTCCCTCTGTCTGTCTATATATGTCTATTGTCTCTCCCTCTGTCTGTCTATATCTGTCTGTTTCTTATATGCTATACCACGAGATTTTCCCATTTTAGGTTTACAATATAGTATTTAAATCACTAATACAAGGACTAGTTCACTATCACATTAGGGTATGCCACCAACACAATCCTCTTTACATTACTAAATAAGCTACATACTACAAAATAGGCAAAAAATATGTATCAGTTAGTATTATCAACTCAATTTGAGATTATATGTATACCTGTTATAAGAGAGAATTTAATGAATGAATTATGAGTGATATACAACACGTGATGAGGAGAAGTGAGGTTGGAATAGATCATGTCAGTTGAAGTCAAGTCAGTTCAGGTTAGGTCAGTTGAAGTCAAGTTAGTTGGTCGAGTCAGTTCAGGTTAAGTTAGTTGAAGTTAAGTCAGTTCAGGTTAGGTCAGTTCAGGTTAGGTCTGTTGAGGTAAAGTCAGTTCAGGTAAAGTCAGTTCAGGTTAGGTCAGTTCAGGTTAAGTCAGTTGAGGTCATTAGTTGAGGTCAAGTCAGTTGAGGTCAAGTCAGTTGAGGTCAAGTCAGTTCAGGTTAGGTCAGTTGAGGTAAAGTCTGTTCAGGTTAGGTTAGTTAAGGTCAAGTCAGTTCAGGTCAAGTCAGTTCAGGTTAGGTTACTTAAGGTCAAGTTAGTTCAGGTCAGTTGAGGTCAAGTCAGTTCAGGTTAGGTTAGTTAAGGAAAAGTCAGTTCAGGTCAGTTGAGGTCAAGTCAGTTCAGGTTAGGTTAGTTAAGGTCAAGTCAGTTCAGGTTAGTTGAGGTAAAGTCAGTTCAGGTTAGGTTAGTTAAGGTCAAGTCAGTTCAGGTTAGGTTAAGATTTAGTTAGATAAAGTTTTAACTAAGCTACCCTTCGTTTCTCATGCCAAGAGTATATTTAGCCTTGATGAAGAGCAGTTATTGGAGGGTCTGATTCAGCGTGTGTCATTACTACTAGGAAGGGTTACTAGTGACTAACACGTGACGTCATCTATAGGGTCCCTGCAGGAGGTGACAAAGAACGACCTCTCTCTCTCGTCGTCGCCACAAATAAATCCTAGAATATTTCCTTTTTAACCAGTTGCACATTAGCTCGTCTCTCTCTCTCTCTCTCTCTCTCTCTCTCTCTCTCTCTCTCTCTCTCTCTCTCTCTCTCTCTCTCTCTCTCTCTCTCTCTCTCTCTCTCTCCCATCCAGCCACACGCAGACCTCAACTGGAGTGAATCACGGCCCCACACAAGCAGCTCCGGCTATTAGTAACTCAAGGGTAAACAACAACACAGCCGTAGCACCGCCAACACCATCCTACTGTAGGAATGTAAGGGTCCGTATTGCACAGTTTTCGGTGGACTAACTTTTTCGGCTCATACGTACAGCATTACAAGGTGAAAAATATGTGTGGGTATATAATCTAATCTTTAAGTAGTAGTAATTAAGTAAGTAATAAGTAATAGAAATTTTAGTAATAATAGTAACTTTAAGTAATAGTGTTTGAGTGACTTATTATTGTGTGGTAACCGGTAACCATCGGATAATTCGGACTTTCGGTGTACATAATGGCTACCTCTCTGCACTACTACATCTCGAAGGACATCATGTACCTATTTTTTTTTTTTTACATCACAAAGGACTAACCAAGGGCAAAAACTAAAAAAGAGTAAAAAAGTAAAGTAAGTAAAGGTAAAAAAGTAAAGTACTAATAAAAGTAAAAAGTAAAAAGTACTAATAAAAGTAAAAAGTAAAATGTACTAATAAAAATAAAAAGTACTAATAAAAGTAAAAAGTAAAAAGTACTAATAAAAGTAAAAAGTACTAATAAAAGTAAAAAGTACTAATAAAAGTAAAAAGTAAAAAGTAAAAGTAAAGTAAGTTTAACAAAAAGCCCGTTAGCTGCCAGTCCCCATAAAGAAGACTAAGAGAAAATAAAAAGGGGGTGGATCAATTTAGTCCGGGAGGTGTCTAGATACTTCTCTCTTGAAGAAATTGAAGTCGTAGGAAGGTTATAGACGTACTAAATCTCGAGGGATAGAATAATAGAAGGCTCCTCGTCCTCCTCCTCCTTATACGCCTTAACCCCTTCACACCCAGATCTTTCCTTGGCTATAAAAAAAATGTATGTTGTCGAGCCATAAAATTAAGAAAAGTAACTGAATATACCAAATTAGCTAGTCGACACGGACACTAAACAGGTCATATCTATAAAATATTGCTTATAGTCATTAAAAATCGTCTAATGGTGGCCAAATTGCAATGGAAATTACGTTCTGGGTCTCAAGGAGTTAAATAATACTCTTCTTCTCTAGTATCCTTTTTTTCCTCCTCTTTCCACTTCTATTATTTCTCTTTTATAATTTTTTTTCTTGCTCTTCTGTGCTACTTTTCCTCTATTTCTTTGTAGTTATGTTTTATATCTTCGTTTTTCGTCTTTTTCTATTTCCTTGTTCTTCGTTTTTTTCTATTTCCTTGTTCTTCGTTTTTTTCTATTTCCTTGTTCTTCGTCTTTTTTTATTTCCTTGTTCTTCGTTTTTTTCTATTTCCTTGTTCTTCGTCTTTTTCTATTTCCTTGTTCTTCGTCTTTTTTTATTTCCTTGTTCTTCGTCTTTTTCTATTTCCTTGTTCTTCGTCTTTTTTTATTTCCTTGTTCTTCGTCTTTTTCTATTTCCTTGTTCTTCGTCTTTTTTTATTTCCTTGTTCTTCGTTTTTTTCTATTTCCTTGTTCTTCGTTTTTTTCTATTTCCTTGTTCTTCGTCTTTTTTTATTTCCTTGTTCTTCGTTTTTTTCTATTTCCTTGTTCTTCGTCTTTTTCTATTTCCTTGTTCTTCGTTTTTTTTTATTTCCTTGTTCTTCGTTTTTTTCTATTTCCTTGTTCTTCGTTATGCATTCTTCGTGTTTTCTTTGTTCTAATATCATTCAATTGTCTATTTCGACCCCTAACTCTATTATATATGATTCTATTCTATCTCTTATATATATACTATGAACTATTTGACTCTATTATATATGATTATTCTAACTCTATATGATTCTATTCATCTACATCGTTTCTTCCTCTTCCTTCCTCCTTCTCCTCCTGACGTTCTCATGTGTTCCTCTTCCTTCCTCCTTCTCCTCCTGACGTTCTCATGTGTTCCTCTTCCTTCCTCCTTCTCTTCCTGACGTTCTCATGTGTTCCTCTTCCTTCCTCCTTCTCCTCCTGACGTTCTCATGTGTTCCTCTTCCATCCTCCTTCTCCTCCTGACGTTCTTATGTGTTCCTCTTCTTGTCCGGCATCAATTTTATCTTCATTCTCAGTGTTTCGTTTATCAAGTTTCCTCCTGTCTTCCTTTCTCTCTCCTTTCTTTTAATTTCTCTCTCCTTTTTTAGCACCTATCTTGAGAGAAATTCGTTTCTTTTCCACTAAGCAGAGTTTTCCATCTATTTGAACTCTTCCCCCCTCTCTCTCTCTCTCTCTCTCTCTCTCTCTCTCTCTCTCTCTCCTCTCTCTCCTCTCTCTCGTCTCTCTCTCTCTCTCTCTCTCTCTCTCTCTCTCTCTCTCTCTCTCTCTTCTCTTTTTCTCTTTTTCACACACAATTTTCCTTTTCAAATTCTCCTCCATCTTCCTCTTGGTACTCTTCTTCCTCTCATCCTTCTCCGTCTCTTTGCTTGTCCCTCCTCCTCCTCCCTCTCTCTCTCTCTCTCTCCTCTCCTCTCCTTCTCCTCCTCCCCCCCTATCTCTCTCCCTTCATTTCCCTCTTCTTCCTCCTCCTCCTCCTCCTCCTCCTTCCAGGCTTACGGCCAAGTCTTGTTGACTTATGCACATATTCACTCTTTCTCGTAATCTTTCTTTGCACGGGATGATAGGGACTGGGATGATGATGATGATATGATGAGGAGAGGAGGGGAGAGGAGGGGAGGGAGAGAGGAGGAGGAGGAGGAGGAGGAGGAGAAAGTGAACTTTTCCAAGAAAAATGTATCGTCTTCACGAGCATAAATTATGGCCTGAGAGAGGAGAGAGGAGAGAGAGGAGAGAGAGAGAGAGGAGAGAGAGAGAGAGAGAGAGAGAGAGAGAGACGTTAAAGAAGAGAGACAGAGGAGAAAGAGGAGAGAGAGAGAGAGAGAGAGAGAGAGAAGAGAGAGAGGAGAGAGAAGAGAGAGAGAGAGAGAGAGAGAGAGAGAGGAGAGAAGATAATAAACCCAAACTATAACACGATAAGGAAGATAAAGGACAAGAAGAAAAAAAAATACAAACAGGCTCGTCCACTGAGATGAGGCGACGAAAAAAACACCTAAAGCCAGGATTAACAAAGCCATGAGCAAGATACCAAAAACAACAACAACAAGAAGGGTTTACAAAATTCTAAACGCACCTGAATACCAAAAAAAAAAAAAAAAAAAAAAATCCGCAAGAACACGGCCAGCAATGACACCTCCGTGGAAGGCAAGGCGAGGCAAGACAACGACATTCTTCACCTCTAAGGAAAAGACAGGTAAGAAGGGTCGAGGCAAAATAAAAAACTAAAAAAAACTGAGACACCGCTTGAGGTCCGAAAAGAAACAGAGGAGGAACTAAAAAGAAAAAAGGCAACGAAAGAGAGAAGGCGCATTACAGGAAGAAAAGAGAACTCACTCCTCCCCAAGCAGAGGTCTATTTACCATTACAATATTAAGCACACTTCCCCCCCTGTGTGTGTAGCAGGGAACCACCTCTGTTCTGTCTTCACCAATTAACGAAACTTCTACCTGTTAATTAGGAATTCTCATTGGGTGTGTGATTAGTTATGCTTAGGGTAAAGAAATGATGTCTCAAAGATGGAGGGAATAGGAGAGAGAGAGAGAGAGAGAGAGAGAGAGGAGAGAGAGAGAGAGAGAGAGAAGAGAGAGAGAGGAGAGAGAGAGAGAGGGGAGAGAAGAAAAAGAGAGAGAGAGAAGAGAGAAGAAGATGAGAGAGAGAGAGGAGAGGAGGAGAGAGAGAGAAGAAAATGAAAAAGGAAGAAGAGAAGACAGAATAATATAATAGAAAGAAGAAAGACGGGTAGAAGGAGGAGGAAGAGGAGCAAGGAAAATGTTAGTAAGAACGATAGTGAGTGAATGCAAAAGGTGAATGGAAGATGAAAGAATAAAGACGATAGACAGAATGCATTGAAGGTAATACCCGAACTGCCGAAATGGTAGAGTCAACATTTTCCCAAGGGGTGAGGAGAAACAAGTGGCGAGAGAGAAGAGGAGAAGAAGAAGGAGGAGGAGGAGGAGGAGGAGGGGAGGAGGAGAGGAGAAGGAGGAGGAGGAGGAGGAGGAGGAGGAGGAGAGAGTCTAAGGTCGGTCGAAGTACTGATGATGCCGAGGCCAATTAAACACAGGAGAAAGAACGCTCTAATTAGAGGACCCGGAGAGAGAGGGGAGAGAGAGAGAGAGAGAGAGAGAGAGAGAGAGAGAGAGAGAGAGAGAGAGAGAGAGAGAGAGAGAGAGAGAGAGAGAGAGAGAGAGAGAGAGAGAGGGGGGGGGACGAAGAGTGAGTTAATTTCCTCATGGAGATAAAAGAGGTTGAGGCAAGTGAGAGAGATGGGGGATACAAGTAGTTCCTAGAGAGAGAGAAGAAAAAAAAGAGAAGAGAGAGAGAGAGAGAGAGAGAGAGAGAGAGAGAGAAGAGAGAGAGAGAGAGAGAGAGAGAGAGAAGAGAGAGAGAGAGAGAGATGAGAGGAGAGAGAGAGAGAGAGAGAGAGAGAGAGAGAGTACACCCCCAACTTATACTCAGGCCCCTCCTTATACCTGCATCGGGGGGGGGGGGGGATTACGGCACCAAGGCAAATAGGGATGTATAATTCAAGGCCGTTTGCTCGCGCCGAGGCCATTCAGGCGTAAGAACGGGAATATGGATCAGGATATTTCACTCCAATGCATAAGGTTAAGGGTAAAGATCAAGGCGGGAAGGAAGGAGGGAGGAAGGGCGTGTCTTGCATTCTGAGTCCGAACAAAACGTGGTAAGTATGTAAGAGTAAGTAAGTAAGTAAGTCACCATGGTCACCCTATGGCCTATAGCATGAAGTATGTAAAGTGTGTTAAGTGTGTTAGGCGGCCGAGGTGATTCACACTTCATCTTAGTGTTATTCCTTATCTGTGCAGCCTATTAACCCTGCCCAGAATAATCGTTATCTCCAGTAACCCCTTCACACCCAGATATTTGCTTTGCTATAAAAAATTGCATGTTGTCCAGCCATAAAATTACGAAAAGTAACTTAATATACCAAATTAGTTAGTCGACAAGGATACTAAACAGGTCATATCTATTAAACATTGCTTATATTCACTAAAAATTGTCTAATGGCACCCAAATTACAATGGAAATTACGTTCTGGGTCTCAAGGGGTTAATGGGTCCTCTTCGATACTGATTTGTTACTGAATACTCAAAATATATCATAGCAATGCAAATGTAAAATTGACGTACTCATTAATGTAATCTGTATGTGATATAATACCCACACTCTATATACATGCGCTCATAAGGAATGCTATCATCATTACCAATGCTATTATCATCATTGTTATTGCCATTACTAATATCATCATTGCCATTACCATTAATATTATCATCATTGTTATTACCAATACTATTATCATCATTATCATTACCAATACTATTATCATCATTATCATTACCAATACTATTATCATCATTATCATTACCAATACTATTATCATCATTATCATTACCAATACTATTATCATCATTATCATTACCAATGCTATTATCATCATTGTTATTGCCATTACAAATATCATCATTGTTATTACCAATACTAATATCATCATTGTTATTACCAATATTAATATCATCATTGTTATTACCAATATTAATATCATCATTGTTATTACCAATACTAATATCATAATTGTTATTACCAATACTATTATCATCATTGTTATTGCCATTCACTGTTGTTGTCACTGCCTTTGTCCTTGTTCTTTTTACTACAATTAAACAGTGTGAATGATGACATGTAACAGGTATGATTGCTACACACAGGGGCCAATGGACACTGCACCACTGTGCCCCAGCGGGCAGGCATACTCCCCAAACTTAGCCAGTAGCCCGTGGTTCACTCGAGTGGAAGAGCTTGGCTGTAGCTCCGAAACTAACCAAAGGATATTCTCGAAAATACCCTCATTGTGATTTCCATACAAAGTTACCCTTTCAGATTCAGGAAACCTACCTTAACCTGACCGTAACGTAACGTAACCTAACCCCGGTACACACCCCGGCCTGGCCACACACACCCCACGCCTCGCCGCGCACCTAGGGGCTCCGGGCTCCTGCTGGGGGTGACGCAACACTCACGTCCAGAAGAAACTTACACCACGAGTCTCGTTTACCCAGGAGCATTAAGAAGAAGAAGAATATAAGGAAGCTACAAGAGGCCGTGAGACCTACACGAGGTAGTTCCTGTTACTTAACACTACCTACATCCACCTTTCATCCCCATCCATGAATTTATCTAGCCTCCTTTTAAAGCTCCCCAATGTCTCCGCAGTAACTACCTGTCTACTGAGTCCATTCCATAAATTTACCACCCTATTTGTGAACCAGTTTTTCCCTATTTCTTGTTTTAAATCTACGCTTTTCCAGATTGCATAAAGGTGTTCATACAGCTAATTAAATACAAGGCAAATACACGCCTGGGAAAAAAAACTGTTATATTTTCGTCGATTTGTTTACCTGGACATCAAAGTAACATTAATATTTATCCTATTTCGTTCATACACCGATTACTGCAGCAGATTCCAGACCCCCCCCCCCCCCCCCCCCCCCCCCCCCCCCCCCGGTCCCTCCTGCGCCGCCCCTTGCAAGGACTCGCCCACCGCCCGGGAAGGTGCCACGGGCGGCCGGCATGAGATAATAAGTTACGAGGAATAAAGTAAATAATTAATGGCTGTGTGCAGGAGGACACTGGTTTTCCCTCCGGCGAGAGAGAGAGAGAGAGAGGAGGAGGAAGAGAGAGAGGAGAGAGAGAGAGAGAGAGAGAGAGATAGAGAGGAGAGAGAGGAGGAGAGAGAGAGAGGAGAGAGAGAGGAGGAGAGAGAAGAGAGAGAGAGACGAGATGAGAGAGAGAGAGAGAGAGAGAGAGAGAGAGAGAGAGAAGAGAGAGGAGAGAGAGAGGAGAGAGAGGAGAGAGAGAGAGGGAGAGAGAGAGAGAGAGAGAGAGAAAGCAAGTGAGGCTGAGGCACTTCATGACTCTTTACGTTTAAAAAAAGAAGAATTTTATACGAGTAAAAGAAAAAAAAATCGCAGTATGAAAACGCTGAACAAAGACGGAAATGTTAATATACACTTGTACAAAATGCATTTATTCTTCAAGTCTATCTAGCTAAAAACACGATTTCATGAGAGAAAGATGAGGAGGAGGAAGAGGAGAAGGACGAAGTGGAGGAGGAGGAGGAGGAGGAGGAGGAGGAGGAGGAGGAGAGTTTCAACCATTACCATGACGCTTCTTCCTACTCTTCCCTCCTTCTCTTCCTTCGTCCCAGCCATCCTCGGCAGAAGAGCAGCGAAGGAGGCACAACTCAGGAAGTACAATACTATTTTATGATAACAAAGTGAACGAAGGTGCTCTTGGTGCTTCTCTCTACCGGTGGACATGACAACAAAAAAAGAGAGAGAGAGAGAGAGAGAGAGAGAGAGAGAGAGAGAGAGAGAGAGAGAGAGAGAGAGAGAGAGAGAGAGAGAGAGAGAGAGAGAGAGAGAGAGAGAGAGAGGAGAGAGAGGAGAGAGAGAGAGAGAGAGAGAGAGAGAGAGAGAGAGAGAGAGAGAGAGAGAGAGAGTCAAAGAGGTAAAGAAAAAAGAATGACAGTAATATTCCTAAGTGGCTTGCCTCTCTTAGCGTACTTTGTGTGTGCATTACAAGAGTTATAATTCAGTACAAGTTTACCAAATTAATTATGAAGTCCACTGCTATACGACTCTGAAGAGGTTTATGTTGACTGTAAAGGGACGAATGGAGGAGGAGGAGGAGGAGACGTTAATTCAATAATGAAATATGGGACACAATGTAAGATAAAAGAATCGTACTGATAAAATAGCAATTACAAAAAAAAACCAGGACAAGAAGAGTATTATTTATGGATCAATCTCTTCTCTTTCTCTCTCTCTCTCTCTCTCTCTCTCTCTCTCTCTCTCTCTCTCTCTCTCTCTCTCTCTCTCTCTTCTCTCTCTCTCTCTCACACCTTCCTCCGCATAATGTTACATCTACAAGCGAATTAAAAAAAACCCTTCTTCTCCTCCCTGCCTCACAAAAAAGGAAGTAAAAGCAAATAAAGATGAAGTGCGTCGCCCTCGAGTTCCTCCACAGAGAAAGTAAAAACAAAAGAAAATAAACAACACGAAAAGACTAGAAAGAGTTGGTGGTGTGAGTGGTCAAGGGTGAGAGAGGGAGCGAGCTAATATAAAAAAGAAGGTTGCTGAGGGGGAAGAAGCGAGAGAGAGAGGGGGAGAGGAGAGAAGAGAGAGAGGAGAGAGAGGAGAGAGAGACGGAGGAGGAGAGAGAGAGAGAGGAGAGAGGGAGAGAAGAGAGAGAGAGAGAGAGAGAAAGAAATATATATATACTTCATACACCACAATCACCACCACTGAGAAAGAAAGGACTGAACAAAAAGCGCAACAAGTATAACACAATAATGAAGAGAGATAGAGATAGAGATAGGAGAGAGATACAGAGAGAGAGAGAGATACAGAGAGAGAGAGAGAGAGAGAGAGAGAGAGAGAGAAGAGAGAGAGAGAAGAGAGAGAGGAAGACGAGAGAGAGAGAGAGAGGAGAGAGAGAGAGAGAGAGAGAGAAGAGAGAGAGAGAGTTAACAATAAAAAAAACTCCATTATTTGAAAGAAAACGTGAAGAAAAGATATAAAAATAAACAGAGTATAAAGATGCAAAAAAAAATTAATAACAACAATAAAGAGAGTAACACACATGAAAGCCTGGCGTGGGACGTTGGGGGGGGGGGGTCGGTAGGGGGGGGGGAGAGGTGGAGGGGGAGCATGAAAGGGATACAGAAGAGCTAGTTGGGGTTGAGTGGGGTGGGGGTGGGAGGGGGAAAGTATATAGGCTAGAAGGGAGGAGGGGAGGGGGAAGGTGGGGGGGGGGTGAAAGGAGATATCAAAGGTGACGAGAGAAACAGGAAGACTTGCTGGCACTCTTGACCCTCTCCCCCCCCCCCCCCCCCGCCCAGAAGGAGAAGGTTAACCCCTTGAGACCCAGAACATAATTTCCATTGTTATTTGGGTACCATTAGACGATTTTTAGTGACTATAAGCAATATTTTATAGATATGGCCTGTTTAGTATCCTCTTCCACTAACTAATTTGGCATATTTAGTAACTTTTCATAATTTTATGGCTCGACAACGGACAATTTTATATAGCCAAGGAAAGATCTGGGCGTGAAGGGGTTAACGGTGTCATTTAAATGAGTGTGACTCGAGGGGTTCCCGCCTTCAAATTTGACCCTGAGCATAAGCGTGAGAGTTAGGTGAGGAAGATGTCACTCGACTGCCCTTGATAACCTCTCGTCTATAGGGTCTGTGGCAAGGCTAAGGGAGGAGCAAGGCAAGGGCAAGGTAAGGCAAGGCTCTCTCTCGGCTTTGGTCTGTGTATCATTATGAACGTATTCATTTTCATACGTATGTTCATTCAGTAGCTACACGATTATAGTCTATTTTTTTTAACGAGGCAAAAAATCCTGCCCCCTTGCTGCTTACTGACTGATATTTGATGCCAGGAGAAGGGAATACTACACTTCTTCTAAATTTCAGCTATATTTCATCATAGTTATCCATATTATCAGGTAAACATAGGCATCATTTTAAGCACGAGGCCTTAAGATACAATGGAATTTTTGCCTTGTTAAAAAAAAAAGAACTTTAGTTATATTTCAGCTTTTAGTATACATATGCAGCGATGTTTGAATTTCTTCCAACTTTTTATACAAACGAAATTTATACAAAAGTACCTTGGAAAGTTTCACGCGTCACTTAAGGAAACTAAACTGGAATTAGAAACAGTGGCGGCTCTTGGGACATGAGTGGAGAAGATGGGAAGAACCACTATGAAGATGTAACCTCTATACGGGCACGCTGGTACACACTCAAGATCAAATGACTACTATATGGTACGTACATATATACGTACTATAGAAGAATAGATAATTATAATCATTTGATTAACTATACACTATTCGTAACATACGTATGTACTTCGAATATATGATGTTACTAGCCGCAAAGCCGCCCTCCGGGCGGACTTTTTGGCTAGCTCCTGCGGAGGGCTATTGGTGGGCCTTCGGCCCACCACCTGACTCTCCAGAGTCAGCCCCTCCCTACACTCCAGATAGCCCCTTCTAACTTTCCTGAAATCATGGATGTAGAAATGTATGTATTCCCCCCACCCATTCACTCACCCATTACCCATCACTCCCCACCCATTCACTCACCCATTACCCATCACCCCCCACCCATTACCCATCACCACACACCCATTCACTCACCCATTACCCATCACCCCCCCCCTATTTCCTCACCCATCACCCATCACCCCCCACCCATTCACTCACCCATCACCCCACACCCATTACCCATCACCCCACCCATTCACTCACCCATTACCCATCACCCTACATCAAGGTTTCCTCAATTCTTGCAACCCACTTTTTTTTCTTCACAATTCTCGCTAATAGGCTACTAAAAAAAAAAAAAAGTGATCGGATCATCTCATAAGTGGGCTTAAAATGTACCCCTGGTCGACCCGGTTCCAAAACTGTGCCATATGATGGGATTGGGGCACTGGGGGCGGCACCTATCGCGGACACACAGACAGACAGACACACACACACTTTCGCTTATATTATTATAGATGCTAAAGCCATACTTTTCATCATGTATTGTTATCGTTTTAAAGGTAGAATTTTTCAGTTGAGACACATTGTTCGTTTCAAAGGTTAATCTGAATTGCACATACAGATCCATGCCATTATTCACTAGACTAAAACTGATATTTCGCTGTTTCTACATACACTTACATACATACATACATACACACAAACACACAAACACACAAACAGCTCTTTAAACACTCATCTGTATTAGTTTCTTTTCTTACCATCGCCCACATCCTAACCTCGCAAATGTTAGATCTCTCTCTCTCTCTCTCTCTCTCTCTCTCTCTCTCTCTCTCTCTCTCTCTCTCTCTCTCTCTCTCTCTCTCTCTCTCTCTCTCTCTCTCTCTCTCTCTCTCTCTCTCTCTCTCTCTTTATTTCATATTCGCTATAACAGTCTTCTATTCTCTCTATCCATGGTAATATTAAAATAAATTCATCACTCTCTACGTATATATTCCATCTCTTTCACTAACTTGACATATATATAGTTAGGAGCCTCTATCTCTCTTTCTCTATCTTTGTCTGTATGCCTGTCTCTCTCTTAAATCATCGCCGTCGACTTTTTTCTCTCTTCCTTTTCCCCTCTGCACCAGCCTTATAGGTATGCACACACAGTGATTTCCCTTCATTCCCTTCATTCCCTGCATTCTCCAATCACATACTCACCCCTTGCCTTGATAAACAAAAAATAATTCTGGATCACTCATAGCAGGTCATTCATACCCTTCTCCTCTATGAGTACACTGCCTATCTCCCCTCCTCTCTTTCCTCCTCCTCCTCCTCCTCCTCCTCCTCCTTCCCGTCCTATTCCCAGTGAGCTCTTGAGAGGATATTTAATCAAGTAGGGGCCTTTTTTTCTTATAGGTCGCTGGCCATCTTATTGAAGAAAGGGTCAATATTTACTATGTCAACAGAGTGACAAATGACCAACTCCAGTTTTTTCTCCCGTCAGCTAATTGGGGTAGGGAGGATTTGCGCCTACTTTATGTATATTATTATAGGGAGAGTTAATGGGTGCGTGTGTGTGTGTGTTATTCACTCATGGTCTTGTCCACGCGAGCTGGACACGCGATCGCCAGTTTCACCCTCCCGGAGCGACCTTGGAGTTTTATTATCGATCTTTGGGTAATGCTTTGACCTCACACACCACACACCCCCATCCCCTTGCTCAAGGGAGATAGTAATCGCCCGCATTTGTCAGTTAAAAATCCCCGGTAGCAGTGAGGATTCCAACCGAATACCACAGAATGACAGGCCAGCGCGCTATACACTGGGCCATCGGGCGGTGTGTGTGTGTGTGTGTGTGTGTGTGTGTGTGTGTGTGTGTGTGTGTGTGTGTGTGTGTGTGTGTGTGTGTGTGTGTGTGTGTGTGTGTGTGTGTGTGTGTGTTTTATCACTATTACTATTACATAAACATAGAAAATCTACTAGTAATGCCTCCTCTTTCTACTTCTACTACTACTACTACTACTACTACTACTACTACTACCTCCTCGAAAAACAGCAGCAATAACAAAAACTACAACCACTACCACTACTAACAACCCAATTCTTCCTTTACCCTTGATCATCTAGACCAATAACTCTTGTCTCGCATCTTCATCCTCCACCAACACCAAGGAGTAATGACCGCCTATATCAGCCTTTGGCCTATCTATATGGCCTTTTATGACCCCGGTTGACCCTATCTTCTGCAGGGACTCTTGACCTTGACCTCACCCTCACTTGTTTTGTTTTATCTTCTCTCTCTCTCTCTCTCTCTCTCTCTCTCTCTCTCTCTCTCTCTCTCTCTCTCTCTCTCTCTCTCTCTCTCTCTCTCTCTCTCTCTCTCTCTCTCTCTCTCTCTCTCTCTCTCTCTCTCTCTCTCTCTCTCTCTCTCTCTCTCTCTCTCTCTCTCTTTATCTCTCTTCCTGAAAACTCTTCTCTCCTCTTCCTTCCTCTTCTCTTCTTGCCTGAAAACCTCTACTTATTATAAAGGCTGACCTTCTAAGTTGTAAAGAAACATTATTGTATTTATTTATGCGGCTATTAATAAATGTTTCAAATGTTTCAAATGTTTCAAATGTTTCTTCTTACCGTCACCAAAAATGAAATCGTAAAATGTGGCTTTTTTTGTTTAATATTCTTCTCAGTTCTTCATAATTGCTCTATATTTCAATTCCGTATCTGCATGTAATTGGTGATTATTTCGTTATTATTCCCCTTCTCATGTATTTTTCGTCTTTTGTTTTTCTTTGGCTACATCTTCTTCGCTTTCTATTCTCTTTTCTCTTTCTCTATTCTATTATTATACTATTCTCTTTCATCTTCCTACATCTTTCCTCTCGCTATGTGTTCTTATTAATAGTATTACTCCTCCTATTCCTCGTTCTCTTCTTCTTTGTCCACTATCATTCACATAGTCAAACAAATGCACTCATAATATCTCTCTCTTTTTCTCTATCTACGTAACTGTAATTATTGTCTTCAGTGCAACATAAATAGTAGTAGTAGTAGTAGTAGTAGTAGTAGTAGTAGTAGTAGTAGTAGTAGTAGTAGTAGTAGTAGTAGTAGTAGTAGTAGTAGTAGTAGTAGTAGTAGTAGTAGTAGTAGTAGTAGTAGTAGTAGTAGTAGTAGTAGTAGTAGTAGTAGTAGTAGTAGTAGTAGTAGTAGTAGTAGTAGTAGTAGTAGTAGTAATGGTAGTAGTAGTATGTTAAATAATGATGGAAACGATGATGTTAAAACTATCTATATTTTCCCATCTTTCCTTGTGTAATCGGTTCATCTCTCTCTCTCTCTCTCTCTCTCTCTCTCTCTCTCTCTCTCTCTCTCTCTCTCTCTCTCTCTCTCTCTCTCTCTCTCTCTCTGACCCTCTACCGCTCCTCCTCGTACTTGTCTTCTTCCCACGACCTACGAAAAGAGAGGGGAGAGGGAGAAGTGAGGGAAGAGAGGATGGGGAGAGCGAGAGAGTGAGGGGAATGGATAAAAGAGATGGCCAGTGTTTAATTTACAAACATGCCAGAAATGACCATCAAATGTACACACACACACACACACACACCCCTTGAGTAGAAAATGTACACGATATGGATAGATATGAAGAGAGAGAGAGAGAGAGAGAGAGAGGAGAGAGAGAGGAGAGGAGAGAGAGAGAGAGAGAGAGAGGAGAGAGGAGAATGAGAGAGAGAGAGAGGAAAAAAAGGTCTGTTGTGGAAGATATGGTAATTTAGGTCACTAATAAAATCTCTCTCTCTCTCTCTCTCTCTCTCTCTCTCTCTCTCTCTCTCTCTCTCTTTTCTCTCTCTCTCTCTCACTCTCTGTACACTTATTCAGCAATATATCTGTGTAAACTTAAACTTCCGTTCTAAGACAACACACACACACACACACCACACACACACACACACACACACACACACACACACACACACACACACACACACCATTAGATTTACTTACATCTTATTCTCTTAATGTTTCCTCCTCCTCCTCCTCCTCCTCTTCGTTGGTCGCTTCTTCATCTTTACTGCATGTAACTTTTTCTTGATTAGACAGAATACTTGATTGAGTCTTGAGTGGCAGCGTGAAGGTCACCCTTCAATCAGTGTGTGTGTGAGTGTGTGTGTGTGTGTGTGTGTGTGTGTGTGTGTGTGTGTGTGTGTGTGTGTGTGTGTGTGTGTGTGTGTGTGTGTGTGTGTGTGTGTGTGTGTGTGTGTGTGTGTGTGTGTGTGTGTGATGATAATGTAAAAAATACAACATAGTCTAACTCCTCCCCTCTCCTCCTCCTCCTCCTCCCTCCTCCTCCTCCTCTGACCAAGCTAAGGGCACATGGCTTGGGAGAGCAACTATGTTCATGGATTGGCGATTAGCTTTCAAATCGTAAACAACGGGTAGTAATAAATGGTGAAACATCTGATTGGTTAGATGTTACTAGTGGGGTGCCTCAGGGCTCGGTCTTGGGTCCCACTCTTTTTCTGATATATATCAACGATCTGGACTGCGGACTTGTATCTAAAATATCGAAATTTGCAGACGACACCAAATTAGGCGGTAAAGCATATACTAGAGAAAACTGCGAACTCATACAAAGTGACCTCGACAAACTATCAGACTGGAGTGATAAATGGCTATTAAAATTCAATTCCGATAAATGTAAAGTAATGCATATAGGCAACGATAACCTCAAATATAACTATCAAATGCAAAATAAATCGTTAACTGAAGTACAGCAAGAAAAGGATTTAGGTGTCATCATCAGTAATGATCTTAAAACCAGTCCGCATTGCCTAGCTGCCAGTAAGACGGGCGAATATGATGTTGGGCTTTATTAAACGCAATTTTGAACACAAAACTCCGAAAGTAATGACACAATTATACACGTCCTTGGTTAGGCCACACTTGGAATATGCCGTCCAATTCTGGTCGCCCTGTTTCGTAAAAGACCAAGCAAAATTGGAATCAGTGCAAAGAAGAGCAACCAAACAAATTCCATCTCTGCGAAATTCATCTTATGAAGAGAGACTGCGGAAACTTAATATGTTTTCCTTAAAGGATCGTAGAATCCGTGGGGACTTGATAGAAACCTTTAAGATCCTAAAAGGATTTGATGTCATTAATCAAGAGAACCTATTCGAGCTTTCAACTCAAGTGACAACAAGAAATAATGGTTTAAAACTAAACGGTCAACGTTGCATCACTGATCTCCGTAAAAATTATTTCAATGTGAGAGTCGTTGATCGATGGAACAAGTTACCAGCAAATGTTGTCGAAGCCAGCACAATAACTACATTTAAAAACAGACTTGACGCGCACTGTAAAGTAAATGGGTATTGATAGTGCCCTGCGAATTCATATTTAGTCCCCCGGATCCATTAGTTGTAGTGGTAGTGGTAGTTGTAGTTAGTATATTTCATACCCTATTTTTCTGCACTACTTCCGTGTTCCTATCTTCTTTTAAGGACATGGTATCCTTTTCCAACTGTTTTCTTACAAGTAGTTGATAGTTAGTAGTATGTAGTTCAGCAGATACCCTCGTCATGGACCAATAGGTCTCCTGGTGTCTGTTATTCCTATGTAATCCTATGTAAAATCCTCCTCCTCCTCCTCCTCCTGGGGATAACACACACACACACACACACACACACACACACACACACACACACACACACACACACACACACACACACACACACACACACACACACACACACACCATAAAAACAGAAAAACTAATGCCTTAAATAATACAATCAATGACCTTTTTAAGAAACACAAAAATTTAGGTAAAAAAGTTAAAAAAAAAAAAATTAAAAAAACCTGACGCAGCACCAATTCCACAAACAAAACAAAGCAAAAGAAATATAGAATATAAAAACTTGAATAAAGAAAGTCACTCTATTTAGAAAAGGTGAACTTCTATTTGATGAAAAGTTGATGCATTGGGGGGGGGGGTTATCTGGTCACGGCAAGGAGGTCATTAAGAGCTCACCTGGATGGCAAAGGCGGCAGGTATTTAGAGAGAGAGAGAGAGAGAGAGAGAGAGAGAGAGAGAGAGAGAGAGAGAGAGAGAGAGAGAGAGAGAGAGAGAGAGAGAGAGAGAGAGAGAGAGAGAGAGAGAGAGGAGAGAGAGAGAGAGAGAGAGAGAGAGAGAGAGAGAGATCACACGTACGAATATATTTGGCAATCAATAAGTCAGTTTTTGTTGTATTTTTAAGTCATTTTTTTTTTTTTAAG